>CM033472.1:204975139-205474565 GCA_019447015.1 Hymenochirus boettgeri
GCATACCACCCCAACATTATGTTCACTAATTTGGTCTGGGTTTACCAGGCTGGTATGCAGCAAAGTTACCAGACTTCCCAGTCCAGCAAAGCTTGTACACTTCCCATTTACTGTTATAAAGACAAATGCTTTTCAGTCACTGCAGTATATACAGTAGGAGCAAACAATGATATACGGTTGGCTGAGTTGCAATCCATTTCCGCTTCCTGTAGAGGGCACCTGGCAGCATATGTCCCCATTCATTGCAGCGCCAACACTGTATCTGTCCACGATCTCGAGGGGAGGCTGGTGGCTTCCCAGAGTTTTTCGGCCACTCCAAGGCAGGTGCTCCACCCCTGGTTGTCATACCTTGCCTCACTAGACTTCCCCATAGCCTTGGAAAATGCGTGGTTTCCTGGGGATTTCCGCTGAGATGGGGGATGCTACAAAATCTTCAGCAGCAACATATCGCTCTACCAATTCCACAAGGTTGTCAGCTGACTTTGGATCTGCTTGGCTCACCCACTTAGCCAAGTTCTGAGGAAGAGCTCTAAGAAACCGTCCATCGTGACCCTTTCTACATGTGGCCCTGTCAGGGTTTCTGGCTGTAACCATTTCCTTACTATGTATAAGTTCATACATCTGGGCACGAGGCGACCTTGCAGTCTGGTAAGCCCACTTGTGGACTCGTTGGGCACGTACTGCATGCGTGACTCCTAGTCGTCTGAGTATCTCCAGTCTGAGTTTTTCATAGTCTTGGGCATCTGCTGGAGCCAGGTCAAAATATGCCTTCTGGGAATCTCCGATAGAAAAGGCGCTACAAGCCCCGCCCATTGTGCTTGGGCCAGACCTCCCTTTCGGCTGTCCTTTCGAATGTATTTAGAAAAGCCTCGACATCATCATGCGGTTGTCATTTTTTGCAGAAAATTACTGGCCCGAATCGAGCCATCGTTGACCTGGACAACCCTTGCCACTTCAGGTTTTTGAGTAGCCAGCTGCTGTACAACATCAGTAAGCGTTCGTCTGTTTCTCTGCTTCCTAACCAGGGTCCTTAATTGAGTGTTCATTGCCTCCGACAGGTTTGTCATTTGCGCAGCCAGCAAACGATTAGTTCTGCTGGCAGCCATGCTCTCTGTAGCTGGGTATTTGTCTGCTGCTGGGCCGCAGTGGCTCGTGCAAGCTGCATCACAGTTCATCCATCTTGTAAATAAAGACTTTTGCTCCAACGGTTCACAGTACAATTATGTACTTTCCCTTTAAATGTCTTTGTCTCTTATTATGCCCGCATCCTCCTACCACTTGTGGGATCGTCGTGTCTGTGGTGTCACGATTCCTTAAAAGAGACAGCAGACTTTGTAACCATAAACAGTTGCAGGCTCCTGCCTGTAGTTTATTAAACGTTAAACTAAGAAACTGAACAAAATCCCAGCTCTTCTGAGCGTCAGTTTCTTTACTGGTAAAATAACAGTCTTTTCCAGTATAAATCAGACAGTCTTTGCATTACCAAAACAAAAAAACCCTATTTGACTGCTTGTCTTAAATCAATAAACCAGAGCCGGCTAGCAGAGCTGCACTCCCTCCAGGATTTTCTCCAGCGCAAAAACCACACACAACCACACCCAGGCTGTCTGCTAAATAGTCCACCTGTGGACTAACTGGCTAAGAATCCCCCCCACTCTTCCTAGCCAGACTCCAGGGCCCTGCTAACTGGGTAAATTAAACACCTCACTACAGAACTCCATTTTATTCCCCTGGAGCCTCAGCGAAGCCATAACTGCCCTGGGTGGTATATACACTCCATCTACAACTACTCCTTTAGCAAGACAGTTTCCTTCTTGTCACAGTGGTTATATAAAAATTATGTTAAGGAGAGTGGGATTTTGGAGTCACAGCTGGCGGATACATCCTTGCGAATGGTATGGTTTTCAGAAGCCGTTACATGCCCTCTGGGGATCCAGAGGCCTGGCATTTAGCATTGGCTACGGCTGGGAGTTCATTGGAGTTAACGCAAGGATGTAAAAAATTAAATGCTGGCCTATTGTGGTAACACAAGCTGTAATGTGTTATAAAGCTGTGGCCGTTTATTTACACCCAACCATGTGTCCGCCTGTTTATTCCATTTCTAATTGGATGGTTTATGTGGGTAAGGTTAAGCAGCCCAGTTATCCCCATCTAGGTCTGCTTCTGCTTTTCGGGTTCTTACAGTTAGCAACGTTCAGTTATGGATTTGACAGTTGACATCACAGCCAATGACTGAATGTTAATCCCCTATCTGCCTCTTCTGAGCATGCCCAGGCTCAGTACAGGTTTGTAAACTGCTCAGTTTCCATGAGGCATCCAGAAGCATAGCAGGCATACAGTAATGAATTCATAGGACAAACATGATAATAACAAATATTTTAAAGAGGCCATTCTTTCTAAAAGGTTCTTAGTGAGATGTAGTTGTCCTTTAATCTCTGCAAGAAAAAGGGCTGGTAAATTGCACACTTTAACTTTCAATATATGCAGTAATTCATTCATTTTGGTGAAAAAATTAATCTGGTAAATGGAAATTTTTTTCCTTTAAAGGGGAACTGTGGTTTCCAAACAAGTTGAGTTTAAAAAGGCCAGTTTCCTACCTTTAAAACGAGCCATCAACCACCTCTCTACATGCTCCACAACCCAAGATATAAAGAAATTACTGACCAAAATTTTAATGGGTGGGAGGCTGACATGTGACATTCCTAAGGCTGCTCCTCCACTTTGCTGCCGGTGAGCACAGCCTCAGCTTCAGTGACAGGACAGGAGACAGGAAGTCCTTCCCCTCCCTGCAGTGTGAAGATCCCCACAGAAAAGATAAGGGAGTCCCACACTACTCTCCCCCTATGTGAAAACAGCCTTTTCAGGCAGATTTCTCACTCTGCCTGTAAAGGCTGTTTTCACACATTTTTTGTAGGGGGTAGGTCTCAGTGGCCCCACGGCACCCACGAGTGGGCAGAGCCACAGCACCAGCGGGAGGGCGGGGCCACAGCACCCCCGAGTGGGCAGAGCCACAGCACCAGCGGGCGGTTGGGACCACCCACCCATAACTGGGCAGGGCTAAGGCACCTGCGGATGGGCATTGCTAAGGCACCGGTGAGTGGGCGGGGCTAAGGCACCAACTAGTTGGTGGGGCCACATGGGGCTGTAAGAGAAGGGACCACGGAGGCCTCGAATGGAGGGGCCAGGGGTCCATTAATGGGGGGGACCAGGGGGGATTGTAAAGGGAGGAATGACACAGGGCAGATTGACTGACATGGTTTCAGAGCAGATTGACTGACATGGTTTCATGTGGGGGCGCTAGATGCAAGCTTTGTACCAACATCAACAGTTCTCCTTCTGTTATAACACAGGAAGGTAATTTTTCACATCCATGGATCCTATAGCTGTACATCCAGCAATGTGAGGATGCAATATATAATGGAGAAACTGGCCAAAACCTGCAAAAGAGGATAAATTCCCACAGAAGTAGCATCACCCACCATGATGAGGATAGAAATTGTTTCAATTCACTGTACATTTTGCTCACCAAATGATTTGGTAATCAAAATGTATATTTTGGTGCTACAGTTGTTTTTTTGTTGACCAATGTATGTTTGGTTATTCAGAATTTCTTTTGGCCGATTAAATATAGATTTGTAACCAAAACATTGGTGTTTTTTTGTGTGTGTTTTGTTTGACTAGATGTATTTTGTTACCACCAAATTTGTTTGATCAACTAAATATAGTCTTCTCGCCAAAATGGTGCACATAGAAGACAGTTTGTCGGGACCTGTCAGACTACATGCCAGGGGAGCGAGCAAGCAGCGGGTACGTTTTTTACCTCTCTCCTGGCTCCTGATTGGTTTATTGAAGAATGGGAGGTAAGACCAGCTCCTTTACCTCCCATTCTTCAAAAAAAAACTGAATTCCAAAAATTGTTTGTTATGATGTAGATACCCTTTAAAGTAGTGCTAACCGATCGTAAATAATTAGCGTGACTCTAGGAGGAGAAAGAAGCGCGGCTGCCACGTCTGTAAATGAGCCCATTAGTATGTTACTCAAAGCCCCCCAAAACATATGTTACATTTTGCTTAAAATGTTTAATAATGTTCCCAGAATGAGATATAAGGGATAATACGCTACCTACAGTGTAATATAAGGATATTACGCCACCGAGGAGTTCCCAGACCATATAAAACCCGAGGCCTTTAGAATAGAAAATGGAAGCCTGTATCTGTATTTACACAGAACACCAGATTTCCTGTCACTCCTCTCTCCATCCAAAATAGTGACTCATGGGGCCTTTACATCCCATAGAGTGACTCATGTTTTTAAATGATGAAATGTTTTTAGAACTGAAGTTACCTGCATTGTAAACATTATTAACATAAGAACCTCTAATTTTTAAAAAAGGATTTAAACAATAATTTTATGGGAGGAATAAACTTTAAACTTAATTACATAGTAGATAGGTAGATTATATGCGGGTACCATTAATAGGGTTAAATATTAAGTACTTGCATAAGTGGAAAACCTGTTTAGCTTGGTAGCTTGTATGGCAAACTACAAACATCCATAATACACTAGAATTCCCTTTATCTTTTTAATTTATTCACAGTTAAATTTAAGTTTAACCTCTCTCATAGCAGGAACGGAGCTATAATACCCTATGTACCCCGAGTATAAGTCGATCCGAGTATAAGTCGAGGTCCTATTTTTTATCTGAAAATTGTAAAACTGATTAACTCGAGTATAAGCCGAGGGTAGAAATTATGACCACTACTGCCTTCTGATTCAGTATCGTTTTGTGGCCTTAAGTTGCCCTTTAAATGGACAGCAGAATTCCCATACAGTAATAGCCAAATCCAGTACCAGTAACCCCCAATTTCTTGGCACCTCCAGATGTTTGGAAAATACAACTCTCTCAGCATGTTTGGGTGGCTGGGAATTGTAGTTTCTAACATGTGGAAAGGCAAGGATCAATAAACTTTTAATTAAGCTTACCATCATTTACAATTCTCCTGACCCCCATATAGTAAAGGGCACTCTGACCTCATACAGTAAAGGACTGTCTGAAGCAGGAAGGAGTGTAAAGACAGATCAGCTCCTATAACTTTCTATGCAGATAAAAGATTTTTAAACACAGTGCCACCTACTGGTTACTATTCACACTTGCAGCATTTGGATCTAATTAGGACTGACCCGAGTAGTAGTAGAGAATTGTATTGTTTTAGCCATAGTAAAAGAGAAGACATCTTGGATTAAAGTAATACCCTTTATTGGCTAACTAAAATGATTGAAATGCAAGCTTTCGAAGCACTAGGCTTCTTCCTCAGGCATGATACACTGAATCTTGTAAAGCACTCTATTTTATACATACTAGAACAAAGACTTTCTGACATTATCAGCATGAAACAGCAAGTCACCAGCGCTACTCACGAGGTGTAGTTGAATTAGAAATCAATATTATTAACATCTTAAAAGCAAGGAGACATGATACTAGTCCACCTGCCTGACGTGTTTCGTGGGCATGTCCCCACTTCATAAGAGCGCCTTAGCGTTTGAAATGTGTCAGGCTATATTTTATGTATTGGCTGATGGTCTATGAGGACCTGCTGCACATTTAAATAAAGATCAGCATGTTTATTTCTACCTACGGTGATCATGTGATCTGTTTGAGCTCGGACCGGTGCAGGAAAGTCCTTCCATATCTAAGTGATAGTACGAGCGGACTTGGCAAAGGGTCCGGGCCGTTCGCACCTGGGCCAACAGAAAGGAGCGGTGAGTGTACATTGTGACCGATGCAAGATAAACAATTGTCTTTTTTTTTTAACTATGTCTGATAGTGGTGCACTCACCTGATGGAACAGCTCATGATTCAGGGCATATGCACCTGAATCAAGGGAAACACACAGTGTAAGTGTTTCAGTTCATGTGAATACTACATTTGTATTATTTAGCTATTTTATTGCTAAAACATAATATCATATACCACATGTTCCACAGGTTGACATTTTGTAACTTTTTACAAGCATTTGTTTTAAGTTGGGTGGTTGTCGGTAAGCTAAGAGAGGGGGGTCTGGGAATATTTCTAGTAATCTGTCGTCCTTTTGTAAATGGGTTGAGTTTCTTGGAGATTTTTCTTGGAGATTTTTCATATTATTCCATTTGTGGGTGGTATGTAACAACCAGTGGGATCGGTCCTCCTTTGGATATGTTTTATTGTAAGCAGGTTGTTTCTGGGGATGCTGGTTGCTTTCTTGATCTGTGTTTCTGTAAGGGACTGACTGTATCCCTGTTTTGTAAATCTTTTTTGAGCTGTTCCAGGTGCAGATTTCTGTCTGTAGATAATGGAGTTCTTTATGTGTTTAGGGTGAAAACTGTCATTACTGAGGTATGGGTCGGTCTGTAGGTTTGGCGATAGATGGATTTTTGTATTGTATTTCCTTTATCTGTATTATGGTGTCCAGAAAGCTTATTTCAGTAGGTGAATGGTTCATTTTGAGTTTAATGGTGGGGTGGAAATCATTGTATTTTTGGTGGTGAAGTGCAGTAGGTCTTCTTTGCTTGCAGTCCAATGATCAGAATGTCGTCTATATAGCGGAAGTAGGCCATGCGTCGATGGGCATGTTGAAAGAAAGTTTTCTTCTAAATTTGCCATAAACAATTTGCATATTGTGGCGCAAACTGTGTTCCCATTGCCACACCCATCTGTTGCAGGTATAAATCCTGATTGAAGGAGAAGTAATTCTGGGTGAGTATAAACTCCATTAATTTGGCAATTGGTAGTACAGGTATTTCCAGTTTTTGAATATATCTCAGACAAGCTGAAATACCATCATCATGGGGAATGTTGGTATAGAGAGCCTCTACATCCAATGTGACTAAAATGGTTCCATCAGGTATATGATCAATGGCTGCTAGTTTATTTAGGAGGTGTGTAGTATCCTGATAAAACTGGATGTATTTTGTACCAGGGTTTTCAGTATACTCTCAATCCAGCCGAGATGTTTCCTGACCGTGTATAAGCCGAGGTTAGGATTTCAGGCTAATTTTAAAGCCTTATATTCGAGTATATACGGTATCTGTTTTTCCTGCTTGTGTCAGACACAGTCTTGTTGTACAAAGTAAAACACAAAACATATTTGCAGATCCACATAAATAATAAATCTTTATATAATATATAATTAACACAGTACTTGAACTGTAAGTATACTACAAAGTATTTAATAATCTAATTGCAGAGGGTTAAAACCTGTTAGTTAATCTAGTTTTTTGGTCTTTATACATATAGGATAATCCACCCCTTATAATGTAATACAAGTTGACACTTCCCCTTTATACAGAGATTTTTAAGGCATTGCTAACACATTTTCCGTTGCTGCTTTTGCTTTATTTGACAGAACTATATAGGGTAATATCACAGTATATATACGTCTGCAGTTTTGTTTTGATAAGATGATATAACTGAAAATATATCAATGTCTTTTAATAAATGAAAAAAAACTAACTGTCCATTTGGTGATGATGATGCCTTGTCACAAGATGGCGAGTTTTTGTAGTTAACAGTGACAATGATCACTATGTTGGTTAATATTAAAGGAAGTCTAGCCCTAAAATGAAAACTTACATACAGGTAATCACCCCCCAAACCCTAAACGGTATAGTTTGAAATCTGAAATATATAAGTCTAACTTGAAATCCTGCACAATGTCCTGTTTCCTCTTGTTTCTGCTTCCTGTGTTCTTCCAGTTAGTAACTGTCATTATGGATTTGACAGTTGACACTTACAGCCAATGACTGAATTGTTAATCCCCTATCTGCCTCTTCTGAGCATGCCAGGCTCAGTACAGGTTTCTAAATTGCTCAGTTTCCATGAGCATCCAGAAGCATAGCAGGCATACAGTATGAATTCATAGGACAAACTATGATTATCACAACATATTTTAAAGAGGCCATTCTTTCTAAAAGATGTTCCTATGAAGTGGAGTTGTCCTTAAAGGCATAAAACACCTTATTATGAGGGTTATATTAAACAGGAATATACAGACATTATTCTTGTTCTCATTACAATGTAATTCATTTCAGCAGAAAAACAGTAGCTGAGAATGATTTGTTGATAAATACACAATATCAGTATTAGAAAGAATGTTTTAGTTAATATGCTCAGTTGTTTGGGTTGATTTCGGATTGGGTTAACTGTAATACAATTAATTCTAATCTTACAGATCTTTATCTCAGCTACTTTATTAGTCTATTGCTTTAATTAAGGACAATCCTACCCCAAAGTGTTATTATGCTATTATACCAGTATTAATGAATTGTATCCCTGCTGATATAGCTGCAATCAAGGGGTGGCAAAACTACTGAATATCAACACATATTTACAAAATATTCCTGGCATCACCATTCCTGTAAGTGGTGAACTCCCTCCTTAAGGGGGTTCTTTGGGTTTAACATACTAACTCAAACAAGCAGGGGCCAAAAGATGCCCTCAGATCCCACCTTTACTTAGATCACTATTTATTAGCACAGTTACTATGGTTCACAATCTAAAACACATAAATCACATCTAGCAAAACACCATGGGCCTCATTTACCCAGATTCGCTGGGCAAATATATGGAGGTAAAGTCACACTAACCGGTTCGCTACCGGCACATTGATGCTCGTGATTTAATATCGCGTTTCACCTAGTTTTATCTCAGGATTTTATATATATGCAGGTTATTCAATAAAAGTTCTTATCGTTAAAATGGTGCAAATTTTGCTCCAACCAATCAGATGCTTTCAAATGTTTAAATAACATCTGATTGGTTGGGGTAAAATTAGCACCATTTTTAACGATAAGAACTTTTATTGAATCTCCCCTGACTATCTATTGGATGCTAGCTGTCAAATTCTTTTGCTCCTAAAGCTAATAAATATTTTGATATTTTTATGCAATGAATCAACTATTTTTTTCTTTAGGCCAAATCCTAAATTGCAATAGACACAGGACTCACAGGACTCCTCAAAGAAGCAAAAAAGAAGCTTTATTGAGTCCAGATTTTCAGCCTTACATGTTATACAGTTTTCTTTTTGCAACTGTGAGTTCGTCTATTGCAATTTTGTATCTATACCAGCATCCAGGCAAGTAACATTTCATTTAGAGTGGCAATCATCTTGTGGCTTGGTGTGCAGATGGTATGTACTATTGTTCAATAATTAGATAGGACTAGGTTTGAAAAAAAATAATAGAGGTTCATTGAACAATTATAGAACAAACCTGAAGCAGAAATGATTGTGGCAACGTGGACAAAGGCTATTTATGCTAGAGGCAATAATGTTTTTTTGTATAATGGTAACTGTTTTAACAGATGGAACTTCTTTATAAGATTTCCATTCAAAAGCTGCGAGACTTCCGTTTCTTGTAAAGAAAAAAAGAATAATTAAAAAAAAGCCTGTATGTTTGCTATCCTGTCTGCATTGCTCATCGCTTTCCTTTGTGATAACATACAGGATTTATAACATTCTACCAATGTAATTCCTGACATTTTCATTTCTATTTGTGCTTTGTTGGAAATCTGCCCTAGCTATGACTGTGCATATGGTTTGTATTCCAGGAACAAACAATATGCTTTCTCCACTGCATAAGTTTATATATTACATAACAGACAATTGTATACTGTATGTGTGTGGGATGATCGAATGGATGGCTTTGGAGTTACAAAAAAACAGCCCCTGAATTGCAAATGTAAATAATTCTTGTCTTTTCAACAAGCCAATCAGATGGTTTAATGTTGTAATAATGACGTAATATGACGTATTAACATGAAAAATAGATATTAACCTATACAACCCTTTTTCTTCTCTTTGTCTTTAATACCTCCTGCTGATATTTACATTGGGCAGGATATTCCTTATTTACATGCAGAGTTAATAAGAAAGGAGGGAGTATGTATGGATTTAAACAAGAATTGAAACCAAATGGATGGAAGATAGTATAATAGTATAATAGTATTTGAGGTTGAATAAAGACTATGTCCATCTATTCCAACCTACTCAGCAACTATGTTTCAGCTATGTTACCCACATTTCCTGCCTAACCGTTGATCCAGAGGAAGGCAAAAAAAAAACCACCAGAATTATGAGGGGGGAAATTCCTTCCTCGCCAATTGGAAATTTCCGTGGATCAACCTCTACTTATGTATCAATACCAGTAACTTGCAAACATTCCTTGTTTCAGAAACTCATCCAGCTTTCTTTTGAAACTGACCAATCAACCTGCCATACAACGTCCATATTTTTACCGTTCTCACAGTGAAACCCTTTCCGAACCTGAACCTAACAGGGTTTAAAATGGTGCTAGTTTGCCCCAACCAATCAGATGTAAGCTTAGAAATGTTAAATAAGATCTGATTGGTTGGGGCAAAATTAGCACCATTTTAAACGATAAGAACTTTTATTGAATCTCCCTGCAAATTTCTTTTCTTCAAGTCTTAAGGGATGTCTGCGTGTCCTCTGATATGTTCTATTGTGTGATAATGCCCCAGATAGTTTATTGTTGGCCCATTAATGTATTTATACACAGTAATCATATCCCCACACAAGCCCCTTTTCTCTAATGTCCAATCTGTCTTCATTTCAATTTTTCCCCTGGGGTATAAACGATAAGGTGGAGACAATATTGGTGGAGTTGTGTACAGAAGCAAGAAAGTGGGTACATTTTTTTGTTATTGTATGTTAAACCACCAAATGCCAGTGAGGATGTGGAAATGTACCTCCATATGCAGTTGGGGAAGGCTGCTGGTATGGGACATGTTGTGGTTATGGGGGTTTCAATTACCCTGATAAAGATTGGAGTAAGGGACCTACCACCTACAAAAGTATCTTGAATCTTAAGTTCTTGAATCTTCTTTATAGTATTTTCTTCACAGATGGTAGAAGTTCCTACTAGACAGGATGCTTTGTTGTGTATCTGGTGATATCTAATAACCCTGAGTTCATTATGAAGGAATGGTAAATGGGAAGTTAGGGAATATGATCATGATATAGTGTCATTTTATATAGGTGTGCAAAAAAACTAAAGTGCACATTGTTAACAAAAAGTTTTAACTTAACTTTTAACTATTTAAGTAGCAGTCAGCATGGATTTTATGAGAATAGATCATGTCAGACAAATCTCACTTGGTTTTTTATGAAGAAGTGAGTAAGAATTTAGATTCAGGCACAGCAGTAGATGTGGTATACTTGGATTTGCTAAAGCTTTTGATACTGTGCCACACAGGCGACTAATTACTGAGGCTGTTGGCCTAGAAAAAAAACATTTGTACATCAGGGTTCTGTACTGGGGCCTGTTAAATCTGTTTTAAATGATTTAGTAAGGGGCATTGAGAGCAAGGTCTCTGTTTGCTGATGACACTAAACTTGCAGAGCTTTGTAAAACTTCAAATGATGTGCAAGTGTTACAAGCAGACTAGATAGATTATCAAAATGGGCAGCAGAATGGCAGATGAGATTCAATGTTGATAAATGTAAGGTGATGCATTTGGGGTTACAATCCTGGTGTCACCTACACCATAAATAACCTCTGTGTTAATTGAATCTTTAATGAAAAAGATTTGGGTTTCTTGGTAGATAACAGAATTACTTGTAGAAAACAATCGAGACAACCACAAAGTAAACTAAAACAGTATGTTCTTATAAAGAGGGAAATAGAATTAAGGGAAAATTATTCTCCCTCTTTACAAGGCACCTGGTAAGACACATTTGGAATATCGGTGCAGTTTTGGAATCCCATATACAAAGGGACATCTGGAAATGGAAGGAGTTCAGAGAAGGGCACCTAAATAATAGGGAATGGAGGTGCTTGACTATGCAGGCATATAGACAAGTTAGGCTGTTCACTTAGAGAAGCGATGTTTGCATGGGGATATGATCACAATATATTATGGACCATACAATAAACTCTCTGGGGCATTGTTCACATAGGTCATATCAGGGGGACCATGGACATCCTTTAAAGGGCATGTCCACCCCACATTATCATTTAAACCCACTACTGCCCCCACTCTGTAGTGTATAAAAAAATCCTTACCTTACATCCCTGCTCCAAATGGTTTCTCCTGTAATGTCCCCCCAAATTAAAAAACTGGCCACCAGGAGCACTGCAGAGAGGGAAATTGTTTCCGCCTCTGAGCTTACTCTCAGAGGTTTTTGGCTTGCTCAAGCAGCCCTCCGCCTCTCCCCTTTATGCTCTCCCTCCCCCTACTGTAAAAACCCTTTGATATATAATAGCTCTCCCTCCCCAAGCCGCCCAACCACTTTAATAGATTTTCCAGAGACTTCCCCGATCTTTACTTACCTCTCTCCCCTGGCGGTTCTCGCCGCAGCCATTTCATGATTGGCTGCCTCTCTGCTTGCATTTTCATAAAAGCAAGGGCCGGGCAGTACGTGGAGAAAAAGGGAAAATGATAAAGATCGGGAGTCTCTGGAAACATCTATTATAGGGGTTGGGGCTGGGGCGGGAGAGCTTTTATATATGAAAAATTAAAAGGGGTGACATGCCCTTTAAAGATGTCCACCCCTCTGGGCAAAATCCTTTCTGGTCCAAAGCTGGGCTTAGTTTTGTTTAAAATCAGTATTCTACTCCAGCCACAGAATTTATACTTAGAAGGTCTCTTCGATCCCTGCTGCAGCTCTGCCCTTCCAGTAAGGCAGTCAGTGTTGGCTATGACAGTGACGTCACGGCCAATCATTGACTGCCTTTCCCGGACAGTCTCCACTGTGGCTGCTCGGGAACAGAAAAGAACACAGCAGCCGCAGTGGAGAGGGAGTGAGGAGACGGGAACCAGCGGTGGATCAAGAGTGTAAGTGTAAATTTTTGTCTGGGAGCAGAATTCATGATTTTAAAAACAAACGAGTCCAGCTTTTGGAGGGTTTGTACAGATACTGATTTTTTTTGCCCAGAGGGGTGGACTGTCCCTTTAAATTAGAAGAACAGAAGTTATCATCTTCAGGTTAGGAAAGGGTTCTTTACAGTGAGAACGGTGAAACTGTGGAACTGTCTCCAGCAGATGTGGTAATGGCAAGTTCATTAAATAGATTTAAAGTGGCCTAGATTGTTTCTAAACTAAAAAATATTGAGAATACTGGTATTATAATACATATACTATAGTTCTGGTTGATCCAGGGATACTTTCCGATTGACATTTGGAATCAGGATGGAATCCCCCCCCCCCCATCTTTGTGTGTGCCTATTTTTGCCTTCCTCTGGATCAACTGTTAAATAGGGTTATAGGGGAGGGTACAGGGTTGGATTACATGGACGATGTCTTTATTACTATGTAACTAATGCCCACACATACAACACACACACACACACCTTTTTTACATTACATTTTTATTCACAAAGCCACTGGGTTTGCAATATTAAATGTGATGCTCCAGAATTGTAATTCTCTGCTTCCTCCTAGCCATTATCTTGCAGTAAAAATCAGTGAATGTGCGTTTCATAATACTTTGTCCTTCTCAATATACTGAAGTGTAGCCTTTTGACATAGCTCTATGTCTTGGTAACTGCTGCCTTTTGTAATGCTTAGTGCGTGCTTATGTAAATTTATAAATATACTTTTCCTTGTTGCAACATTTTTAGAGCAAGTTAAGTAGCATTTAATATTATCATTTAAAACTGATGAGAAATTACATCCATGAATTAGAGAATTGCAGGAGTACAACCTTTACCTGATACCCACTAAAGTAAAGATGATTATTGGTACTGTAGTTTCTTCTCTGTTGGACATTGAGACTAGGGCTTGATTGTGGTACTCACATCTCCTGCCAGCCTTTAGGCTGGGTACATCCAGCAGATTTCTTCTAGTTGACCAACCGATAGTGCTGTGTATCGTTCGGAATATCTATTGTGTGGGCGGAACTGTCGGTAAATCACAGCCGATCGTGCGTAAATCACGGCAACATTGGTGGCGCACACTGTCATCCTTGGCCACAAGCTGCAAGCGACAGTCATTTGTGCCGGCCGAGCACTAGCTCGGTTGGGACAAAAAGTCCTACTGTGTGTACCCAGCCTTAATTGGGGGGCAAACTACTGTTGCATTATTTTGCACAACAGCATTTAGAGAAAAAGCATGTTAATCCATTCATATGTACACCAATTAAATGTAAGAGAGACCATCATCCAGGAAAACTGGAAACTAACAGGGAGGTTCCAACACAGAAAATGAAATATGTAAAACTGGGTTACTTCCAACATTGATGGAGTGTTCTAATGTGTTCTTTATGATCATAAATATGAACTAAGCCCCCTATTTTTTTATATATACTTTTACATGATACTATACTAATACATGAGGCTCTCTAGTAAGTTGCACTTACATACAGAGACATGCCAGTACATGTCTCTGTCCATGCAGACCCGATAAAAAAAAGCAAGATGACTTTTGTCTGATGACTTCTTTGTTGAAAAAGCAAAGGAATTTGTAATTTTAGGGTCGAAATTTTTACAATATTTGCATACAAACACAATACATTGTAAAATCCCTGTTCTGTTTCTGAGAATTGCATGATCTCTGTGCTGTAACAGATTTGTTGTCAGCATCTAGGGTCCTGGACAGCACAGCAGCTTCCTTCATTTGAACTGCTATGCAGTAGAGAGCATGTTAAAAGTGTACAGCATAACTAAGACTCCCATCAAACCCAGAGAGATGAATTATGGGAGCTTACAACCTACTACCATAGTTGCGATGACATACAGCTTACGGTGATTGTAGATATCCTCTGTCTATTGGGACATGTTTATCTGGGACTTTAGTTCTTCTTTAAAGATCATGAACTTCCTGAAATGTTTCACCCAATAAAATCTTTGAATTTATTGTTGATGAATGTATGATACGTACCTTTGGGTACGTAAGTCTTTATGGTCAAATGCACCTCCAACACCATGGTTACTAGTCATGATACCTATTACACCAGGTAAGTCTCGGATTAAAGCACAAAATGGAGAGTAGTACACCAAATTCTTTGGTGAATTTATTCCACAAATGTCTCAACCTCTCCACCTCTTCTATTATGTAAACTATAAACCAGCACTCTCATGGACTGATTCACAAAATAAAAGAAAATAGGACAACATTTTGACCTTTGCATATGAAGATTTCTGCTATGATATGTCTTTGCAAACATAAATATCATATAATATACAACATACAATGGCAAACTAGAAACTTTTCTCTATCTATAATAAACATTAGATATCTTGAAGAGACCACATCCTTTTTTGTCTGGCAACATATTAAGAGAGATTAAATTATCCAACTTTACAGTAATAACACTTTGCTTTTGTCACTTACCTGTCAATATTCTCCATTGATGAATCTTGTTTGCCATTTACTACAACTGAATACCCTTGCTGTATCTTTGTTATGCAATATCTATACTGCTATCAATGACGCTTGCATTAAAATCTTGATCTTACAAGCCTAGGCATGTCCACCCTAACCACTTAATTCTTAAGCCCTCCCAAACACAATTTTTGCTATACTTACCTTTTAACAAAAACTTTTTTATTACTTACACACGTGTGATCCTTCGCTGGCGCACTGCTTTCACCTCTGCAGGCTTTGCGTCTGGCAGTCAGCTAAAGCTGTGATGCTTATGTTTTTAGAGCTACACAAAGGATAGGCTCCTCTGCTTCTGTGTACAACATAGTTTACACATACAGCACCAGAGGAGGCTTCTACCAGCCAAAGCAATGGGGCTGTGTAAGTCAGCACTTTTGTTAAAAGTAGTATAGGAAAATTGTGTTTGGCTTGCTCTCAAATTAAGTGCTGACAGTGAACCAGGTTGCGTGGATTTAGGGGACTGTGACATGGTGGGGGTTGGCAAGGCAGGGGTGGGACAGATAGTGGCGTTCTGGGTGGGAACAACTCATTCAGATGCTGGAAATTCGCCCTGACTGTGGGATATGTCCCAGCAGTCAGGGCAATCCCATCCAATTGCAAAGCCTGGCAACCCTGCAGTGGAGAGGCCATTTAAAACTGTTTTGTATTATACTGCCTAATGCAAATTATACATTTTAGGTGTAAAATAAGGAATACTTTATCAAAGGAGTTAAAAATAATGTGCAAGGTCAATGTGCAAATATATTCAGTGGGACTGTCATGTGTCTGTTTTCATGACATCAGAATTACCTTTAGCCAAAAGCATATGTGGCAATCTTAACACGGAAAAAACTATATTGGGTTTCTGTCAATGTATATTGTTCTTTTTATAAACCAGATCCATTTAATAGAAAACACTATTGACGTTGTAGTTAAAATTCCCTTTCTTTAATAAAAACATTGACGAATCAATCAATAAATCTCACCTAATAAACAAAGTTGTCAAACACACACCAACCTTTTCCGTCCCAGTCACCACACCTTAGTCTGGCATATTGACATGCAGGACTAAGTTCAGTTTATCTAGGCCATTGTTTTTATTTTTGCTGATTCCCTCATGGTCCGGTGGTGTGCCTCTGGATGGAAAAAGTGATGTTTTCAATATTCTAAAAAGGTAGTCTCACAGTGCGGGTAATTACAGGCCTGTAGTTTACATGAGTGTGTAAGGAATTACCTTCCCGCCCAACGTCGTCGCCGGGCGCGCTCCCGACTGTGACGCTCACGAAAGCGGCATGGTGACGTCACCACGTCACTCACGGCCGCCACGGCGCGAATTTCAAAGTGAACCACTCACCCAATCCCATGTTACACGGCAGGAGGGCGGCAGTAAGTGTGGGTGAAACGGAACCGTGGGATGTGTCTCGCTGAACTTCCTGATCTCCGCCTCCATCGTGGATCAGGCGCTCGGCTGGGATCGATACAGCGAAATTCTGCATGGGTGACGCTCGATCACATCTGTACTCTACGAATGTCTACAGGAAACTGGCGAGAATCAAAGAACCCTAGGTTCCATCCCCACTACAGTATGGGTAACGGTCCCGGGTATTGTGTCAAGTTCTTGAGCGTCCCGTGGGAACACATTGTACAGACAAGCAGTTCTGCTTACTGATATAGCCTATTCTTGCTGTCCTCAGCAGTTTTACAGTCCAGCCCTATCATTGTCATCCCAAGATGTTGTTAGTCTTTTTGGGATCCAAGTCCCTAGCAGATATGTTACATTTAGGGCTCTTCATGTGTCCAGTTTCCACACTCAGCGATTCTGTTAGCGGAGTGGTCAGTCTTCTGGTATTGTTCGCAGTTACCCTAATTCAGCATTGGTGATACAACAGCTGCTATCACTTGTCCGGTCATTCGCATTGTGTTCCGGCAGTTTTAATTCCATTCAACGACAGCATGTTTACAGTTCGCTCTCATTTAGCATACAGCTTGCTGTTCAGTTTCATCTACACTATGCCATTGTTAACTATCAGCTACTTCATTGTGCCAGTATCCATAATCACGCATTGTTTTTTTCCAAAAGACTGCCTAGAAACTCAGACTTTCTCCGACCTCCCGACTACAACCACACTGTCGCCAGTTAGATTCTCGCTCTTACGTACCAGAACACCTTATACACAGGTGGGGGACGATACTGGAAAGGTAATAAGGGAACTTATTCTAGAGTATGTTCAAGACTGGAACGTATAAAGATGTAACCAGCATGGAGTAGAGGAATAAATCTTGTCAAATAACTGCTGGCTTTCATGAGGAGTGAGTAGTAAATGTAGGACTCTGGCTAGCAGTAAGATTTATATACTTGGATTTTGCAAAGGCTTTTGATAGCAGTCCCCCATAGCGACTATGTATAGTGGTTTGTTACAGGGTCTGTGTTGGGGCCGCTTCTATTAATTTAATATATTTTGAAGTGGGTGGGATTGTCAGGCAAGGTTTCTGTGTTTGCTGGAGACACAAAACTATGTTGACCATTAAATTTCAGAGGATGTGCATAAGTTGCAGGGGATCTAGATAGATTGTCACATTGGGCTGCTATGAGCCTAAAGTACATAAAAAATTGGACAGGACCACCAGTGTAGGCCTAAATCGCGGGATAGGCAGTCTTATAGAACCGGCATGTGTATTTAGTAGACTCTTTCTTACAAGAAGCATGTTATTCTCTATCTTCGTAACATCAGGGACACTTCTGATTTATTTCCAAGATTAAGAATATCACTGTGGGAGAAGGCTGCCTCCTGGCAACCTGTGTGTAGAGAGTCACTGTATTCAAACAATAGACTAAGGTGGCCTACATGCTGTAGAGTACTTTCTGTCTTTGCCAGTCTAAGGGAATTATAAAAAGGAACTGATTTGCTGATGTATGTAATTGCGTTTATACACCATAACTACTTTGTGTTTGACAGGAGCTTCTTCCTTCAGGTGCAAGGTACTGTCCATGGGTGCCAGATGCGCTCCCTGATACGCCAACCTTTTTCTGGGTGTGGGAGAGAGAGCGCGTCTTTTCCAAAAATTTGGACCCTATACTCAACATATTTGGCATGGTTGCGTTACATAGACGACATCTTTATATATGGCAGGAACTAAGAACCTGTTGGACGAATTCCTGGACCTTACTTAATCAGAATGACCTCAATATCTTTTGTGATAAAGAGATATCAGCTAGCAGTGCAATTTCTTGACTGTTACAATAAGGATAGTTGGGTGATGACCTCTCTACTACTTCAGAAAGCCCACAGCAACTAATTCCCTTTTACATTTTCAGAGTGCACATCCTGAACATAGTTGAAGGGCATCACCCGGTGTCAGTTTTTCAGAAATTAGAAGAATTGCTCCAATTTAGCTGACTATAGAATGAAGCTTCAGCCTTACAAGACAGAATTTCAAAGAGAGGCTATCCTCAACAGCTGTTGAAAAGATCTACATAGAGCTGAAAAACATACACAACAGGAGCTATTGACTCCTAAAATACGTCCTAAGAAAACAAGGTACGCTATATTACGGACTATAATGACAATTGGACTGGTATAAGAAGTATCTTGAAAGAAACTGGCATTTACTGACAACAGACCCTTCCCTTGCACCTTTTTTACATGAAAAAACCCACAGTTTGACTGCTAGGCGTAGGAACATAGGTGATCGCTTGGTGCATAGCCATTCGAGCGACAGACCATACGATAAGGAACGGGACAGAGACTGCTGGGCACACACGATGCAGTGAGTGCAATTTCTGTATCTTATGAAAAGAACAGATTGTGTCTGGGACACTAAACACACAAGAATTTCTTATCAAACAGTATATTAACTGTAAATCCTAAATGTGATTTATTGTTTAAGTGTTCGCAATATAATGTATGGTCGGAATGACAGGGCAAAGGCTTAAAACAGAGGCTAGCCAGAACATCTGTCACACATAAGATTAGCTAAAAGAGATTAAGCAGCAGGGAAAACTCTTACTACAGTAGCCAATCATTTTTTACAATTTCATGATGGGTCAACTGATAGTCTAAAATGCATTGGTCTAGAGGTACTGAGGCGAAATATTAGAAGGGGGAGATATGCAAAAGCGTCTCCTCCGATGGAAGCGAGATGGATTTCTGTCTTAAAATCTTGCGCCCCTAATTGAATCAATGAAGATCTAAGACTGACTGTGTTATCGATCTTCACACAGATATTCAGCCGGCTCCTTAAGAGTTTTTGAACTGATACCCAAATCAGACTATGCCTTGGAACAGTCGTGGATCGGATACATACCTGCAGTACCCTATATCGTCCAGGGACCAGAGAGGCGGAACAATGACATTGCTGCATCTTCCCTGGGACACCTACTCTAGAACGATTGGTACATAAAGCCTATATATCCTCCATGGAACCCACTGGCAGAATGTACCTTGACTGTCCCTATTAACTTATCTGATTTTTCTCTGATCTGCCGCAATCCTCTGGCGGGACCACTTTAGGATCCACAAGCTGTTTAACGATACAACAGGCATTGAGGATGCAAGAGGTACCCGTCTCTAGACCATGATGGTCTACTAAATACCAACTTTATTACTACTTTCTTAGAACATGATGGTCTACCCAACACAATCTTATGGAGCATGAGACCAATATATCTGGACTACGTAGAACTTGGGTCAGGTTACCATCTTTATGTTCTATGAGCGAGTGTGATGTATTGATATGTATTTAATAATATGACTATATTTTGCCTTTAGACTAGAGTCCAGACAGCATGCATGTATTCATGTTTAGTCGGACTGTCATTTCAGTCTGTTTGTTACCTTGTGTCTGTATCCAATCCGAGATTTTTTAAGTCCATACCATTACATACAATGAACACATGGGGATTTGTTATATGTACGGATATCGTCATGACTACCTGGTGTCCCCTTCTGATTGGCCTGAGGGCTCACAAGACTATTTGACAGCTGAGCGAAATCTCCTAGACTGCATAATTATGTCAGTTAGCTGATTGACGCTGAATGATGAATCACAGGTGACTTTTAGGGAGTGGTCTAACAGGCATTTTAAAACCGGCAGGTGGTGGTAAAGAAGTCGCTGAGGAAGTTCCATGCAAACGGCGTAGGAACGAAACGTGTTCGTTGGCTGGACGCCCCCCCTTGCTTTGCCTACTGTCCTCTTCTAGACTGGTATAAGTATGCTTATGTATTTTTTTACTCCATTGACTCATTTGTATACTCTTATGCATTCTTATCACACTCCTGTGACAGTATATTGAACTTATGTATGGGAGGCAGGGTATGGCTTGTTTTTTAGATTGTTTTTAACTACTGTCCCCACTTTGATCTTTCTAATAAAGGACGGTTTTTTGATACTACTTTAAGTCAGAGTTGCAGCCTGTCTTTTCTTCTATGTTATATTGGCTGCTAAGTGGGAGATGAGATTCAATGTGTATAAATGTAGGTGATGCATTTTGGACTTTAAAAATCCTTGTGCTGCGTTATCCTATAAATGGCTCTGTGGTAAGTGAATCCCTGTTGGAAAGGGATCTTGGAGTTTTGGTGGAATAACAAACTAAAGAAGCAAGCAGTGCCAGGCGGCAACACCAAGCCAGCATGGTATTGTCTTGTATAAAGAGAGGTATGGTGGTTCAAGGGGGAAAATGTTCTTTCCCTCTTTTACAAAGCATTGTAAGGCCTCATTTGGAATATGCAGTGCAATTTGGGAATCCTGTGTACAAAAAGGACATCTTTGAAATGGAAAAGGGTCAGAGAAGGGCAACTAAATTAATAAGGGGATTGGGGAGCTTGATTATGAAGGAGACTGGAAAAGTTACAATTATGTATGCTGGAAGAAAAGGCGCTTGCGTGGGGATAGATTACTGTGTATAAATACAATTAACGGGCATACAATAAACTATCTGGGGCATTGTTCACCAATAGAACATGTCAGAGGACACATGGACATCCCTTAAGACTTAAGAAGAAAAAAGGTTTAGGCTTCAAGTTCAAAAGGGTTTTTCACCATGAGAAGTGGTAAGCTATGGAACTGTATTCCAGTGGACATTGTTTATGGCAGGTTCACTGGTCAGTTTAAAAAAAAAAGCTGGATGAATTTCTACAAACAAGGAATTGTTGCAAGTTACTGGTATTGATACATTAAAGTAGAGTTGATCCTGGTAAAATTGCCAATTGCCACTTGGAGTAAGGAAGGAATTTTTTCCCCTTCATAAATTTGGTGTTTTGGTTTTTTTTCCCTTCCTCTGGATCAACAGTTAGGCAGTGAAATGAGGATATTGCCTGATGGGTTGGACTGATGACGTATGTCTTTATTCAACCTCAAATATGCTTGTGCCTAAATAGAGGTGGGAGGGTTCGACACCAACTGTCTGCTACGTACAATGCTGTTTGACACCTTACTCTGTGCGTTCCTATAACACCCTCTTAGCACACTATCCAATCACGCCCTAACACTTGGCTGTGATATGCTAATTGGGATTTTCCGGGTACATAATTGCCACAGATTCTTGTACCTAGTCATACTGATTGAGAAGAGCCAGTCGGATGACTTCAAGTCCAGTTGATCTAATTGAACACAACAGATATCAAACCTCAAATACTATACTATACTATATTAAATAGCACTGTAAGCTCTGACCAGTAGTTGGGAGTAGTAGTTATCCTCTCTCCTTGTTCAAGAGGTGAGCTTTGTCCTCTGCAAGCTCACAAAAACACAACGCTTCAAAGAATAATATAAACTCTAGAGACTTCCTAAAATTCGGTGGAAAGTTTGAAAACGGACTCTATTAAAGTCAACTAGGGACAATAGTTCAAAAAGTTTGGATAAAATAAGGTTAAAAGGCAACACTTGTTCATGGCCTGGGACATGGAAAATGGTTGGAAAACAAGTACAAATATCCAGAGTTGAAATAAGTCACTTCCTTCACACACGCACTACTTTCGAGCTTCCCATTTGATATTCAATAATTATCCTGGAAATCTGAACATTTTTGAATTTTCAAAAATCGATATTTCTAGAATCTGTCTCTGATTTCTTAAAAAGGTGTGTTCATTATTACACAAGAGAATCTGACTAGCATGTAAGTGGCACATTCGTTGTTGCCAACCTCAAGAAAAGGGTTTTTTTAAAAAAATCTGTCTTTAAGGTAAAAATTCAGTGAAAATATCATTATTTTTTATTATAACTACCTAATTATCTTAAATTCTATCCATCCAACCCCTTGCTGTATCCTGCTGTTAAGTAGCTGATATTTCAGGTTTTGTAACGGTCCTTTTCTTCCCAAAATGTACACCAATGTGGAATGTTATAACAGTAATTTTTACTGATTGGCCTGATAGGTCAAATATGCTCAGATCTTTAGAGCAACTGAATCAAACCAAGCTTTGTGTCAAGGGCAACACCATAATGGCCCAATTAGGGTCCTTGCAAACAAGTTAGTATTTCGGAAGCATTTATGTATACACAGACAAAATGCTGAATGGGCAGGTTAAGGTCTTAGAATGGAAAATACTGCTCTTTTTTCTTAAAAATATATATATTTGCTCTGAACTTTTTTTTAAAATTTTCACTAGATTTGAGCTGACGTCTAAGCTGGGCACATACTGTCCAGATCTTTAAAAGAATCCTTAAAGGGTCAGAATTAAATATATGAATACATACTTGTAAGTAGCACTACTTTAGGTGTGTGTTGTTGCTGCTTCTTTGCTCAGGAGAATTATCCCCTCCCTCTTATTAACCACTCCCACTTCCATCTGACCTGACTTTTTTTACCCACAAACCAACTGTCAAAATGAACTCAGCACCCCTCCAACTTCAAAACTCACCATTGCATCTCCAGCAAAACTGTTCACAGAATAGTTTATCGATTTTTCGAATGTTGTATTTGCTTAAAGGGCAACTGTGGTCTCAAAACAAGTTAGGGTTAAATGAAAGCCTGTAGTATTTTATTTAAATGAGCCGCCAAACGCATCTCTGGCTGTAGCCTGTGAAATATTACATTGGGGTGAATGTTTCTTGTTTCCAGTGGTTGCGTGACATCACCAGACCTCGCCACCCCCTCCGTCCCCTGGGAGCGAAGCATGCTCAGTTAAGACTTAAAGCTGGGAAATTAGGAAGTACCTGGGAAAAAATGTGAACAGTGGAAAGGGAGCTATTAATGCAGGCAAGGCTGGTCACATGACTGCAAGCTGGCCACATGGCTTAAAACAGGAAGTGTTCTCAGGAAGTAATATTGCTGAACCTTTCCAGCATAACTTCTCCAAATTTTTCTAGAGATGTGATTTAGATTTTATTGAAGGTACGATGGAAGGCTTTATATCAATCCATACTAGTTTGGAGAATTCAAGACACTACAGTTATCCTTAAGTTTTTCATTTATTTTCCTTTAAAACATGACTCTAAAAAAGCTTAAGATTTTTTTACTTCCTCACACCATGTACAGCTTATTAGGAATATTTTAGGGAGAAAACTTAATATAAAACAAAGCTATATGCATGTTGGAGTGAAAGCTATCAAATATTTAAATCATATCAGATTTGTGAAATAAACAGGGACAAACCGAAAACCACAGCTGATCGTCCGTTTTTATATTTCCCAACTGCCAACTGCAATATGCTGCTGAGAAATGTAGCTCAAGGACAATTTTAATGGGTATCTCCACTCTATTAACAGATTTGGGAATTACAGGAGAGTAGAGCGTGTGTCTTACCTTCCGTTCTTCAATAAAACATCAGGGGCCAGGAGACATCCTCTGACAGGTCCCGACGGGACTCTGTTTTCTATACGCATGCGCATAGAAGACATACAGGGAAATTCAATAAAAGTTCTTCAGGGAGATTCAATAAAAGTTCTATCGTTTAAATGGTGCTAATTTTGCCCCAACCAATCAGATGTTAGCTTTCAATGTCATAATTCTGATGGTTGGGGCAAATTGCACCATTTTAAACAATAAGAACTTTTATTGAATCTCCCTGCTTATCGTTTAAAATGGTGCTAATTTTGCCCCAACCAATCAGATCTATTACATTTGAAATCTAAGATCTGTTGGTTGGGGCAAAAGTTAGCACATTATAAACGATAAGAAATTTTATTGAATAACCGTCGTCGGACCTGTCAGACTATGCCCCGGCAGCGATCGGGTAAGTTTCTACCATCTCTCCTGGCTCTTGATGTTTTATTGAAGAACAGGAGGTAAGGCTTAGCTCCTTTAATGCAAAATTCTTAATGAATAAACTGCTTCCCAACACTCTGTTAATATAGTGGAGATACTCTTAACAAAAATTCTCAGCAATTGAAAAGTTAACAAAGCATAACATGGAATGCAATTGAGTAACAAAACCTCGCAAACTGATTTAACATCGATAGCAGAGATTTTGGTATTTTTTTTCCCCCGATACAAGGTAGAAGCATATCCGTTAACAGGAAAATAGTGCAAAACCATGCTAACCAATGTAATATTGGGTAAGCGAGGGATTTGTGCTCATTTTGCCTGCACCATTTCCAAAGCCCATTCTAGTGATGCAATAAATTTAGTGATAATTATTCGCTCATTTTTGCATCAAAACGAAAGTCTTTTCATTGTGGCTTTGAAGCCATGCAAAAGGTCCGACTTACCGCCTGCACTCAGTTTCCATAGGGAAATTTTTATTGCATTTCCCCCATAATGTATGACTTCCTAAGTAGGAAGATATAGGGGCATATTGTGTTAAGGTCCAAAGTCACTGCCGTTATTTCCAAAATGAGACTAATTAATATTACAAAGCAGCGATTACTGGCAGCGATAGTCATTACCTCCACGATCGCTTGTTCTGCAATAGAACATAGAGGGCAACTTACTAAATGCCAGGCAGGGGAGGTCCCGGTTCGACGTGTCGGACCCCTTAAGTACCAAAAGGCAACTTATCAGTGCCCTTGCAGATGAAACTCCCCGCGTTATGGCAGGTGCGGCCCCATCCCAGTTGTGGAGGTGCGCCCACCCCCGGGTTAGCAGATTGTGCCCGCCCGCCCTACCCCCAGTGGCTGTCTTGTCTTTTTACCCACCAAAGGCTGTATTAGTCTTTATCATGGTTGAAATGAAGAGCTTAACCAATGCCATCGCGGGCGATACCTTTGCCGTGAAAACATCGTTGCAAGTGGCAACCGTTAGTGTAAAATTGACACTGGAGGTCTATGGGAAATATGGAAAATATATATTAAAAAATGTATGGTTCCTAAAAAAGCTGGCAAAAAAACCCTGAGAATATTTCAAGTTAAATGAACATTAGGGCTTGGCCACACTAGAGTGTTTTGTTACCATGCTCATGTTGTGTGCATTGAAAAGATCGTATAAAATTGCAAAAAAATCTGATCACATGCGCTTCCCAAACAAATAGATTGCGGCTCAGACAGACATGTTAATGTAGGGGCACTCACATGACAGCTCAGCGCTCTACTTTTCTCAAGTGTAAATGGATCACAATACACGCTAGTGTGGCCCTAGCCCTTAGAGAGATATCAGAATAATGTCACACATGATTGCCTTTAATTAACCGCAACTCTCTGATTTGCTTATTGTGCAGGGGTGGTTTTTACACACGATACCATCCGCTTGCACTGCATCCATGCAGTTGAGTCATGGGATAACACATGCGCTTAAAAAAAGTGATTACCGAAAATGGAAAATAAAACAACGAACATGTCGGGAAACATGATTGGTATATAAAGCGTCAGGGTTATCAACTAAAAGTCTTATCATTTAAAATGGTGGTTAATTTTGCCCAACCGAATCAGACTTAGCTTTTCAATGTTAAAATACGATTTGATTGGTGGGGCAGAATATCCCTATTTTAAACGATAAGAACGTTTTATTGAATCTCCCTGTGGTATACATTATATTGATATTAGGTCTTTATTGGGTGTTTAGTTCTTTTTAAACTCTTGTTAACCTCACGAGCACATCAGTTTTCCTGAATCCTTGAGTATATTTTGTGGTGAGTGATATCAAAAATGTAAATTTTTTTTTTTTAAGACAAAGATAATATGTGACAGGAAAAAACAATTAATTCATTTAATTACTGTAGTTACTTGGTGCCAATTACCTTTGTTAACATATCTCAGCTCTTTACAGGTCATGTCTATTAATCAAAAAGCACAAACAAATACGTAGTTAAGTTAATCACAAACTAGAAGCTTTAACCCATGAATACTACCAATTGCCAACATGAATACAATAAATGTTGGAGAAAAGAGATTTGCGATTTGTGCATTTGCTCTCCACCTATCTCAGAAAGCAAAAAGAATGTTCACCACAATACTAGAAACTCTTCTTCCTACGGACCCTGGATATTCAATGACCGGGTTCCTCCCCTGCTTAGTCAGTCTGTGCCCAGAATCCTAAAATAAACAGTGCACAGACATCTACATTCATTGCACATGAAGCAAAAAAAGGCTGACAGAAGAAACTCACTTCCAAGCTGTGATCATCCCATATATGATCAAAGATTAAAAACTGTGGGGGGGTTTTGTTTGGAGGGGGAGGGTTATTTATGGAACCTAGCAATAGTAGTAACCAGTAGGGATCAGATATTTTCCCGACATTGACCATTAGCAGGGGAACATTAGGAAATAATTAGTGTAGTAAAAAACACGGGTGGGAATATATAGTGCACAGGTTTAAACACATGCAGCCGATTTAGCGAGAAATGCTGCGATGTTTTTGGAGGTTAAAGGGCATCTATACCGAAAATAGGTTTATGTTAACTTGCCGCAAATCTGGAAACTTAATGTGTTAAATAAAGCTGTGGCCGTTTATTTACACCCAACCATGTATCCGCCTGTTTATTCCATTTCTAAGTTAAGATGGTTTATGTGGGTAAGGTTAAGCAGCCCAGTTTATCCCCATCTAGGTCTGATAGCTCCGGTCCGGGTTAGGGAGCGGGGCGCCTGACCTGGAAGGGGAGGATGTCATCCGGGGATACTGGGAGCTGTAGTCAGCCGGCAAGCCCCTCCTCGCGGGTCCCGGCCGCGGCGCGCGCTGATGACATCAGCGCGGCGCTGCGTGCCTTCTGATTGGCCGTGCCGGGTCTCGCGAGGCCCGGGAACGTGACGTCACGCGAGAACATAAAAAGGGGGCGGCCACGAGGTCTAGGTGCCATTTTGGATTACATTGCCAGGGAATCACTTCTCCCCTCCCTCCCTCCCTAAAGTTAAAGTTTTTAGTTATTTGCCATGTGTGGTGTGGGATCGTCGTGTCTGTGGTGTCACGATTCCTTAAGAAAGAGACAGCAGACTTTGTAACCATAAACAGTTGCAGGCTCCTGCCTGTAGTTTATTAAACGGTAAACTAAAGAAACTGAACAGAAATCCCAGCTCTTCTGAGCGTCAAGCACACAGTTTCTTTACTGGTAAAATAACAGTCTTTTCCAGTATAAATCAGACAGTCTTTGCATTACCAAAACAAAAAAACCCTATTTGACTGCTTGTCTTAAATCAATAGAACCAGAGCCTGCTAGCAGAGCTGCACTCCCTCCAGGATTTTCTCCAGCGCAAAAACCACACACAACCACACCCAGGCTGTCTGCTAAATAGTCCACCTGTGGACTTAACTGGCTAAGAATCCCACCCACTCTTCCTAGCCAGACTCCAGGGCCCTGCTAACTGGGTAAATTAAACACCTCACTACAGAACTCCATTTTAACTTCCCCTGGAGCCTCAGCGAAGCCATAACTGCAGCCTGGGTGGTATATACACTCCATCTACAACTACTCCTTTAGCAAGACAGTTTCCCTTGTCACAGTGGTTATATAAAAAATTATGTTAAGGAGAGTGGGATTTTGGAGTCACAGCTGGCGGATACATCCTTGCGAATGGTATGGTTTTCAGAAGCCGTTACATGCCCTCTGGGGATCCAGAGGCCTGGCATTTAGCATTGGCTACGGCTGGGAGTTCATTGGAGTTAACGCAAGGATGTAAAAAATTAAATGCTGGCCTATTGTGGTAACACAAGCTGTAATGTGTTAAATAAAGCTGTGGCCGTTTATTTACACCCAACCATGTCAAAACAGTGGAAAATCTCGCCCTAAAATTGCACTGTGCATCAGGACTGCAACACCACCTACTTCATGACAGACATTACCAAAGGTGGTTTCTAGGGTAACAAGGGCATGGGGTAGCTTTTAGAGTCACCATGGATGCATACCACCCCAACTATGTTCACTAATTTGGTCTGGGTTACCAGGCTGGTATGCAGCAAAGTTACCAGACTTCCCGAGTCCAGCAAAGCTTGTACAGTCTTCCCATTTACTGTTATAGAGACAAATGCTTTTCAGTCACTGCAGATATACAGTATGAGCAAACAATGATATACGGTTGGCTGAGTTGCAATCCATTTCCGCTTCCTGTAGAGGGCACCTGGCAGCAATATGTCCCCATTCATTGCAGCGCCAACACTGTATCTGTCCACGATCTCGAGGGGAGGCTGGTGGCTTCCCAGAGTTTTTCGGCCACTCCAAGGCAGGGTGCTCCACCCCTGGTTCGTCATACCTTGCCTCACTAGCTTCTCCCATAGCCTTGGAAAATGCTGGTTTCCTGGGGAATTTCCGCTGAGATGGGGGGAATGCTACAAAATCTCATCAGCACCATATCGCTCTATACCAATTCCACAAGGTTGTCAGCTGACTTTGGATCTGCTTGGCTCCCCCACTTAGCCAAGTTCTGAGGAAGAGCTCTAAGAAACCGGTCCATCGTGACCCTTTCTACAATTTGTGGCCCTGTCAGGGTTTCTGGCTGTAACCATTTCCTTACTAAATGTATAAGTTCATACATCTGGGCACGAGGCGACCTTGCAGTCTGGTAAGCCCACTTGTGGACTCGTTGGGCACGTACTGCATGCGTGACTCCTAGTCTCTGAGTATCTCCAGTCTGAGTTTTTCATAGTCTTGGGCATCTGCTGGAGCCAGGTCAAAATACCTTCTGGGAATCTCCTGATAGAAAAGGCGCTACAAGCCCCGCCCATTGTGCTTTGGGCCAGACCTCCCTTTCGGCTGTCCTTTCGAATGTTATTTAGAAAAGCCTCGACATCATCATGCGGTGTCATTTTTTGCAGAAAATTACTTGCCCGAATCGAGCCATCGTTGACCTGGACAACCCTTGCCACTTCAGGTTTTTGAGTACCCACTGCTGTACAACATCAGTAAGCGTTCGTCTGTTATTCTCTGCTTCCCTAACCAGGGTCCTTAATTGATGTTTCATTGCCTCCGACAGGTTTGTCATTTGCGCAGCCAGCAACGATTAGTTTTTCTTGCTGGGCAGCCTTGCTCTGCTGTAGCTGGGTATTTGTCTGCTGCTGGGCCGCAGTGGCTCGTGCAAGCTGCATCACAAGTTCATCCATCTTGTAAATAAAGACTTTTGCTCCAACGGTTCACAGTACAATTATGTACTTTCCCTTTAAATGTCTTTGTCTCTTATTATGCCCGCATCCTCCTACCACTAAAGAACCATCTGGCTTGGGTACTAGCACAATGGGGCTACTCCATTCACTTTTAGACCTCTCTATGACCCCTACATTAAGCATTCTTTGTACTTCTTCTGCTACTGATTGCCTTCGGGCTTCTGGGATCCGATAGGGCTTTAGACGGACTCTAGTTTGGGAATCAGTAATAATATCATGTTGTATTACTGTAGTGCAGCCTGGCACTTCAGAAAATACATCAGTATTTTGCTGTAGGAACTCCCTGACTTCCTGTTTTTGAGACATTGATAGAGTCTCAGCTACCTTTACATCCTGAATTCCCACCTGACTTTGGGGTTGGGAAGTGGCAGAGAGAACCTCCCTATCCTTCCAAAGTTTTATTAAATTCACGTGGTAAATTTGTTCTTTTTTACGCTTATCCGGCTGGTACACCTTATAGTTCACGTCCCCTACTTTCTCCCTTATTTCATAAGGACCTTGCAATTTGGCCAGGAATTTACTCTCAACTGTGGGCACGAGTACCAACACGCGGTCCCCACGATTACAAGTCCGAACTCGGGCCGAGCGATTGTAAACCCGGCTCTGTGCCATCTGTGCTTGCTGCATATGTTCCCTAACAATGGGCATGACTGCCGAAATTCTGTCTTGCATAAGCGAGATATGTTCTATGACGCTTCTGTTGGGAGTTACCTCCTGTTCCCAAGTCTCTTTTGCAATATCAAGCAGGCCCCTAGGATGTCGTCCATACACTAACTCAAAAGGAGAAAAGCCTGTTGACGACTGGGGTACCTCTCTTATAGCGAACATAAGATATGGCAAAAGGCAATCCCAGTCCTTTCCATCCTTGTTAACAACCTTTCTTAACATGCCTTTTAAGGTTTTGTTAAATCGTTCTACTAGGCCATCCGTTTGAGGGTGGTACACAGAAGTACGTAACTGCCTAATTTTTAACATGTTGCACAACTCCCTCATGACTTTTGACATAAAAGGAGTTCCTTGATCTGTCAGGATCTCCCTGGGAATGCCAGTCCTTGTAAACATGTAGAATAATTCCATAGCAATTGTTTTAGCAACAGTGTTTCTTAAAGGTATAGCTTCGGGGTAGCGTGTAGCATAGTCCATCACTACTAATATATATTGATGTCCCCGAGCTGACCTTACCAGTGGTCCTACCAGATCCATTGCTATCCTTTCAAAAGGAATCTCAATAATGGGCAATGGAACTAGTGGACCACGAAAGTGAGCTACAGGGGCATATAACTGGCATTCCGGACAAGAAACACAGTACTTTTTTATATCAGCATAAATTCCTGGCCAAAAGAACCTCTGAAAAATCCGCTGTTGGGTTTTCTCTTGACCCAGGTGACCCCCCAGGACATGGTTATGGGCCAAGTCCAACACCATCCTTCTATAGGCTTGAGGAACTATCAACTGCTCCACAATCTCACCCTGGACTTTGTCAACCCGGTATAACAAATCACTTTTAACAGAAAAATGAGGAAATATATTATCAGCCCCAGGTTCTTGAGGCTCCCCATTAAGCACCTTTACATTTTCCCAGGCCCTAGAAAGTGTAGGATCTCTCATTTGTGATGTCCCAAAGTTGTCCCGGGAAACCTGCAAATCTGGCAATACCGATTCCCCAGAGGTTTCAGGTGGCAGCTCCGGTTCACCTGCCAAAATGCCTAGGGGAAATCTGTCAGACTCTTCATTGGTCACCCCTACTGCAGAAACATCAGAGTCTATGTCACATGGCATGATAGAACTTCCCAGACTCCCCTCCACAATCTCTTGTGAATAAACCTGTTTTTCCCACAATTTCCATAATGTGTTAAATAAAGCTGTGGCCGTTTATTTACACCCAACCATGTATCCGCCTGTTTATTCCATTTCTAAGTTAAGATGGTTTATGTGGGTAAGGTTAAGCAGCCCAGTTTATCCCCATCTAGGTCTGATAGCTCCGGTCCGGGTTAGGGAGCGGGGCGCCTGACCTGGAAGGGGAGGATGTCATCCGGGGATACTGGGAGCTGTAGTCAGCCGGCAAGCCCCTCCTCGCGGGTCCCGGCCGCGGCGCGCGCTGATGACATCAGCGCGGCGCTGCGTGCCTTCTGATTGGCCGTGCCGGGTCTCGCGAGGCCCGGGAACGTGACGTCACGCGAGAACATAAAAAGGGGGCGGCCACGAGGTCTAGGTGCCATTTTGGATTACATTGCCAGGGAATCACTTCTCCCCTCCCTCCCTCCCTAAAGTTAAAGTTTTTAGTTATTTGCCATGTGTGGTGTGGGATCGTCGTGTCTGTGGTGTCACGATTCCTTAAGAAAGAGACAGCAGACTTTGTAACCATAAACAGTTGCAGGCTCCTGCCTGTAGTTTATTAAACGGTAAACTAAAGAAACTGAACAGAAATCCCAGCTCTTCTGAGCGTCAAGCACACAGTTTCTTTACTGGTAAAATAACAGTCTTTTCCAGTATAAATCAGACAGTCTTTGCATTACCAAAACAAAAAAACCCTATTTGACTGCTTGTCTTAAATCAATAGAACCAGAGCCTGCTAGCAGAGCTGCACTCCCTCCAGGATTTTCTCCAGCGCAAAAACCACACACAACCACACCCAGGCTGTCTGCTAAATAGTCCACCTGTGGACTTAACTGGCTAAGAATCCCACCCACTCTTCCTAGCCAGACTCCAGGGCCCTGCTAACTGGGTAAATTAAACACCTCACTACAGAACTCCATTTTAACTTCCCCTGGAGCCTCAGCGAAGCCATAACTGCAGCCTGGGTGGTATATACACTCCATCTACAACTACTCCTTTAGCAAGACAGTTTCCCTTGTCACAGTGGTTATATAAAAAATTATGTTAAGGAGAGTGGGATTTTGGAGTCACAGCTGGCGGATACATCCTTGCGAATGGTATGGTTTTCAGAAGCCGTTACATGCCCTCTGGGGATCCAGAGGCCTGGCATTTAGCATTGGCTACGGCTGGGAGTTCATTGGAGTTAACGCAAGGATGTAAAAAATTAAATGCTGGCCTATTGTGGTAACACAAGCCTGTATGTGTTAAATAAAGCTGTGGCCGTTTATTTACACCCAACCATGTGTCCGCCTGTTTATTCCATTTCTAAGTTAGGATGGTTTATGTGGGTAAGGTTAAGCAGCCCAGTTTATCCCCATCTAGGTCTGCTTCTGCTTTCTGGTTCTTACAGTTAGCAACGGTCAGTTATGGATTTGACAGTTGACATCACAGCCAATGACTGAATGTTAATCCCCTATCTGCCTCTTCTGAGCATGCCCAGGCTCAGTACAGGTTTGTAAACTGCTCAGTTTCCATGAGGCATCCAGAAGCATAGCAGGCATACAGTAATGAATTCATAGGACAAACTATGATATATCAACATATTTTAAAGAGGCCATTCTTTCTAAAAGATGTTCTTATGAGGATGTAGTTGTCCTTTAATCTCTGCAAGAAAAAAAGGCTGGTAAATTGCACACTTTAACTTCAATATATGCAGTAATTCATTCATTTTGGTGAAAAAATTAAATCTGGTAAATGGAAAATGTTTCCTTTAAAGGGGAACTGTGGTTTCCAAACAAGTTGAGTTTAAAAAGGCCAGTTTCCTACCTTTAAAACGAGCCATCAACCACCTCTCTACATGCTCCACAACCCAAGATATAAAGAAATTACTGACCAGAAAGTTAATGGGTGGGAGGCTGACATGTGACATTCCTAAGGCTGCTCCTCCACTTTGCTGCCGGTGAGCACAGCCTCAGGCTTCAGTGACAGGACAGGAGACAGGAAGTCCTTCCCCCTCCCTGCAGTGTGAAGATCCCCACAGAAAAGATAAGGGAGTCTACAACACTACTCTCCCACTATGTGAAAACAGCCTTTTCAGGCAGAGTTCTCACTCTGCCTGTAAAGGCTGTTTTCACACATTTTTTGTAGGGGGGTAGGTCTCAGTGGCCCCACGGCACCCACGAGTGGGCAGAGCCACAGCACCAGCGGGAGGGCGGGGCCACAGCACCCCCGAGTGGGCAGAGCCACAGCACCAGCGGGCGGTTGGGACCACGCCACCCATAACTGGGCAGGGCTAAGGCACCTGCGGATGGGCAGTGCTAAGGCACCGGTGAGTGGGCGGGGCTAAGGCACCAACTAGTTGGTGGGGCCACATGGGGCTGTAAGAGAAGGGACCACGGAGGGCCTGCGAATGGAGGGGCCATGGGGTCCATTAATGGGGGGGACCAGGGGGGATTGTAAAGGGAGGAGATGACACAGGGCAGATTGACTGACATGGTTTCAGAGCAGATTGACTGACATGGTTTCATGTGGGGGCGCTAGATGCAAGCTTTGTACCAACATCAACAGTTCTCCTTCTGTTATACACAGGAAGGTAATTTTTCACATCCATGGATCCTATAGCTGTACATCCAGCAATGTGAGGATGCAATATATAATGGAGAAACTGGCCAAAACCTGCAAAAGAGGATAAATTCCCACAGAAGTAGCATCACCCACCATGATGAGGATAGAAATTGTTTCAATTCACTGTACATTTTGCTCACCAAAATAGATTTTGGTAATCAAAATGTATATTTTGGTGCTACAGTTGTTTTTTGTTGACCAAATGTATGTTTTGTTATTACAGAATTTCTTTTGGCCGATTAAATATAGATTTGTCACCAAAACATTGGTGTTTTTTTGTGTGTGTTTTGTTGACTAGATGTATTTTGTTACCACCAAATTTGTTTTGATCAACTAAATATAGTCTTCTCGCCAAAATGGTGCACATAGAAGACAGTTTGTCGGGACCTGTCAGACTACATGCCAGGGGAGCGAGCAAGCAAGCGGGTACGTTTTTTACCTCTCTCCTGGCTCCTGATTGGTTTTATTGAAGAATGGGAGGTAAGACACAGCTCCTTTACCTCCCATTCTTCAAAAAAAATTAAATTGAAAAAGTGATTTTAGCATTGGAGAATCTGGAGAATCCCTTTAAAGTAGTGTACCGATCGTAAATAATTAGCGTGACTCTAGGAGGAGAAAGAAGCGCGGCTGCCACGTCTGTAAATGAGCCCATTAGTATGTTACTCAAAGCCCCCCAAAACATATGTTACATTTTGCTTAAAATGTTTAATAATGTTCCCAGAATGAGATATAAGGGATAATACGCTACCTACAGTGTAATATAAGGATATTACGCCACCGAGGAGTTCCCAGACCATATAAAAACCCGAGGCCTTTAGAATAGAAAATGGAAGCCTGTAATCTGTATTTACACAGAACACCAGATTTCCTGTCACTCCTCTCATCCAGAAATAGTGACTCATGGGGCCTTTACATCCCATAGAGTGACATCATGTTTTTAAATGATGAGATGTTTTTAGAACTGGAAAGTTACCTGCATTGTAAACATTATTAACATTAAGAACCTCTAATTTTTAAAAAAAGGATTTAAACAATAATTTTATGGGAGGAATAAACTTTAAACTTAATTACAATAGGTAGATAGGTAGATATTTATTGCTGGTACCATTAATAGGGTTAGAATATTAAGTACTTGCATAAGTGGAAAACCTGTTTAGCTTGGTAGCTTGTATGGCAAAACTACAAATCCCATAATACACTAGAATTCCCTTTATCTTTTTAATTTAATTCACAGTTAGAATTTAAGTTATAACCTCTCTCATAGCAGGAACGGAGCTATAATACCCTATGTACCCGAGTATAAGTCGATCCGAGTATAAGTCGAGGTACCTATTTTTTATCTGAAAAATTAGTAAAAACTGATTAACTCGAGTATAAGCCGAGGGTAGAAATTATGACCACTACTGCCTTCTGATTCAGTATCGTTTTGTGCCTTAAGTTGCCCTTTAAATGGACAGCAGAATTCCCATACAGTAATAGCCAAATCCAGTACCAGTAACCCCCAATTTCTTGGCACTCCAGATGTTTGGAAAATACAACTCTCTCAGCATGTTTGGTTGCTGGGAATTGTAGTTTCTAAACATGTGGAAAGGCAAGGATCAATAAACTTTTAATTAAGCTTACCATCATTTACAATTCTCCTGACCCCCATATAGTAAAGGGCACTCTGACCTCATACAGTAAAGGACTGTCTGAAGCAGGAAGGAGTGTAAAGACAGATCAGCTCCTATAACTTTCTATGCAGATAAAAGATTTTTAAACACAGTGCCACCTACTGGTTACTATTCACACTTGCAGCATTTGGATCTAAATTAGGACTTGACCCGAGTAGTAGTAGAGAATTGTATTGTGTTAGCCATAGATAAAAGAGAAGACATCTTGGATATAAAGTAATACCCTTTATTGGCTAACTAAAATGATTGAAAATGCAAGCTTTCGAAGCACTAGGCTTCTTCCTCAGGCATGATACACTGAATCTTGTAAAGCACTCTATTTTATACATACTAGAACAAAGACTTTCTGACATTATCAGCATGAAACAGCAAGTCACAGCGCTACTCACGGAGGTGTAGTTGAATTAGAAATCAATATTTATTAACATCTTTAAAAGCAAGGAGACATGATACTAGTCCACCTGCCTGACGTGTTTCGTGGGCATGTCCCACTTCATAAGAGCGCCTTAGCGTTTGAAATGTGTCAGGCTATATTTTATGTATTGGACTGATGGTCTATGAGGACCTGCTGCACATTTAAATAAAGATCAGCATGTTTATTTCTACCTACGGTGATCATTGTGATCTGTTTGAGCTCGGACCGAGTGACAGGAAAGTCCTTCCATATCTAAGTGATAAGTACATGCGGACTTGGCAAAGGGTCCGGGGCCGTTCGCACCTGGGCCAACAGAAAGGAGCGGTGAGTGTACATTGTGACCGATGCAAGATAAACAATTGTCTTTTTTTTTTAACTATGTCTGATAGTGGTGCACTCACCTGATGGAACAGCTCATGATTCAGGGCATATGCACCTGAATCAAGGGAAACACAGTGTAAGTGTTTCAGTTCATGTGAATACTACATTTGTATTATTTAGCTATTTTATTGCTAAAACATAATATCATATACCACATGTTCCACAGGTTGACATTTTGTAACTTTTTACAAGCATTTGTTTTAAGTTGGGTGGTTGTCGGTAAGCTAAGAGAGGGGGGTCTGGGAATATTTCTAGTAATCTGTCGTCCTTTTGTAAAATGGGTTGAGTTTCTTGGAGATTTTTCTTGGAGATTTTTCATAGTATTTCCATTTGTGGGTGGTATGTAACAACCAGTGGGATACGGTCCTCCTTTTGGATATGTTTGTATTGTAGCAGGTTGTTTCTGGGGATGCTGGTTGCTTTCTTGATCTGTGTTTCTGTAATGGACTGACTGTATCCCTGTTTTGTAAAATCTTTTTTGAGCTGTTCCAGGTGCAGATTTCTGTCTGTAGATAATGGAGTTCTTTATGTGTTTAGGGTGAAAACTGTCATTACTGAGGTATGTGGGTCGGTCTGTAGGTTTGCGATAGATGGATGTTTGTATTGTATTTCCTTTAATCTGTATTATGGTGTCCAGAAAGCTTATTTCAGTAGGTGAATGGTTCATTTTGAGTTTAATGGTGGGGTGGAAATCATTGTATTTTTGGTGGAAGTGCAGTAGGTCTTCTTTGCTTGCAGTCCAGATGATCAGAATGTCGTCTATATAGCGGAAGTAGGCCATGCGTCTGATGGGGCATGTTGAAAGAAAGTTTTCTTCTAAATTTGCCATAAACAAATTTGCATATTGTGGCGCAAACTGTGTTCCCATTGCCACACCCATCTGTTGCAGGTATAAATCCTGATTGAAGGAGAAGTAATTCTGGGTGAGTATAAACTCCATTAATTTGGCAATTGGTAGTACAGGTATGTCCAGTTTTTGAATATATCTCAGACAAGCTGAAATACCATCATCATGGGGAATGTTGGTATAGAGAGCCTCTACATCCAATGTGACTAAAATGGTTCCATCAGGTATATGATCAATGGCTGCTAGTTTATTTAGGAGGTGTGTAGTATCCTGAATAAAACTGGATGTATTTTGTACCAGGGGTTTCAGTATACTCTCAATCCAGCCGAGATGTTTTCTGACCCGTGTATAAGCCGAGGTTAGGATTTCAGGCTAATTTTAAAGCCTTATATTCGAGTATATACGGTATCTGTTTTTCCTGCTTGTGTCAGACACAGTCTTGTTGTACAAAAGTAAAACACAAAACATAATTTTGCAGATCCACATAAATAATAAATCATTATATAATAATATAATATAACACAAGTACTTGAACTGTAAGTATACTACAAAGTATTTAATAATCTAATTGCAGAGGGTTAAAACCTGTTAGTTAATCTAGTTTTTTGGTCTTTATACATATAGGATAATGCACCCCTTATAATGTAATACAAGTTGACACTTCCCCTTTATACAGAGATTTTTAAGGCATTGCTAACACATTTTCCGTTGCTGCTTTTGCTTTATTTGACAGAACATATATAGGGTAAATATCACAGTATATATACGTCTGCAGTTTTGTTTTGATAAGATGATATAACTGGAAAATATATCAATGTCTTTTAATAAATGAAAAAAAACTAACTGTCCATTTGGTGATGATGATGCCTTGTCACAAGATGGCGATGTTTTGTAGTTAACAGTGACAATGATCACTATGTTTGGTTATATTAAAGGGCAAGTCTAGCCCTAAAATGAAAACTTACATACAGGTAAATCACCCCCCAAAACCCTAAACGGTAATAGTTTGAAATCTGAAATATATAAGTCTAACTTGAAATCCTGCACAATGTCCTGTTTCCTCTGTTTCTGCTTCCTGGTTCTTCCAGTTAGTAACTGTCAGTTATGGATTTGACAGTTGACATTACAGCCAATGACTGAATGTTAATCCCCTATCTGCCTCTTCTGAGCATGCCCAGGCTCAGTACAGGTTTCTAAATTGCTCAGTTTCCATGAGGCATCCAGAAGCATAGCAGGCATACAGTAATGAATTCATAGGACAAACTATGATATATCAACATATTTTAAAGAGGCCATTCTTTCTAAAAGATGTTCCTATGAGAGTGGAGTTGTCCTTTAAAGGCATAATGAACACCTTATTATGAGGGTTATATTTAACAAGGAATATACAGACATTATTCTTGTTCTCATTACAATGTAATTCATTTCAGCAGAAAAACAGTAGCTGAGAATGATTTGTTGATAAATACACAATATCAGTATTAAGAAAGAATGTTTTAGTTAATATGCTCAGTTGTTTGGGTTGATTTCGGATTGGGTTAACTGTAATACAATTAATATCTAAATCTTACAGATCTTTATCTCAGCTACTTTATTAGTCTATTGCTTTAATTAAAGGACAATCCTACCCCAAAGTGTTATTATGCTATTATACCAGTATTAATGAATTGTATCCCTGCTGATATAGCTGCAATCAAGGGGGTGCAAAACTACTGAATATCAACACATATTTACAAAATATTCCTGGCATCACCATTCCTGTAAGTGGTGAACTCCCTCCTTAAGGGGGTTCTTTGGGTTTAACATACTAACTCAAACAAAGCAGGGCCAAAAGATGCCCCTCAGATCCCACCTTTACTTAGATCACTATTTATTAGCACAGATTAACTATGGTTCACAATCTAAAACACATATAATCACATCTAGCAAAACACCATGGGCCTCATTTACCCAGATTCGCTGGGCAAATATATGGAGGTAAAGTCACACTAACCGGTTCGCTACCGGCACATTTGATGCTCGTGATTTAATATCGCGTTTGCACTAGTTTTATCTCAGGATTTTATATATATGCAGGGTTATTCAATAAAAGTTCTTATCGTTAAAAATGGTGCAAATTTTGCTCCAACCAATCAGATGCTTTCAAATGTTAAATAACATCTGATTGGTTGGGGTAAAATTAGCACCATTTTTAACGATAAGAACTTTTATTGAATCTCCCTGACTATCTATTGGATGCTAGCTGTCAAATTCTTTTGCTCCTAAAGCTAATATAATATTTTGATATTTTTATGCAATGAATCAACTATTTTTCTTTTAGCCAAATCCTAAATTGCAATAGACACAGGACTCACAGGACTCCTCCAAAGAAGCAAAAAAGAAGCTTTATTGAGTCAAGATGTTTCAGCCCTTACATGTTATACAGTTTCTTTTTGCAACTGTGAGTTCGTCTATTGCAATTTTGTATCTATACCAGCATCCAGGCAAGTAAACATTTCATTTAGAGTGCAATCATCTTGTGGCTTGGTGTGCAGATGGTATGTACTATTGTTCAATAATTAGATAGGACTAGGTTTGAAAAAAAATAATAGAGGTTCATTGAACAATTATAGAACAAACCTAGAAGCAGAAATGATTGTGGCAACGTGGACAAAGGCTATTTATGCTAGAGGCAATAATGTTTTTTGTATACATGGTAACTGTTTTAACAGATGGAACTTCTTTTATAAGATTTCCATTCAAAAGCTGCGAGACTTCCGTTTCTTGTAAAGAAAAAAAGAATAATTAAAAAAAAAGCCTGTATGTTTGCTATCCTGTCTGCATTGCTCATCGCTTTCCTTTGTGATAACATACAGGATTTATAACATTCTACCAATGTAATTCCTGACATTTTCATTTCTATTTAGTGCTTTGTTGGAAATCTGCCCTAGCTATGACTGTGCATATGGTTTGTATTCCAAAGGAACAAACAATATGCTTTCTCCAGCTGCATAAGTTTAATATATTACATAAACAGACAATTGTATACTGTATGTGTGTGGGGGATGATCGAATGGATGGCTTTGGAGTTACAAAAAAACAGCCCCTGAATTGCAAATGTAAATAATTCTTGTCTTTTCAACAAGCCAATCAGATGGTTTAATGTTGTAATAATGACGTAATAATGACGTATTTACATGAAAAATAGATATTAACCTATACAACCCTTTTTCTTCTCTTGTCTTTAATACCTCCTGCTGATATTTACATTTGGGCAGGATATTCCTTATTTAGACATGACAGAGTTAATAAGAAAGGAGGGAGTATGTATGGATGTTAAACAAGAATTGAAACCAAATGGATGGAATAGATAGTATAATAGTATAATAGTATTTGAGGTTGAATAAAGACATATGTCCATCTAGTCCAACCTACTCAGCAACTATGTTTCAGCTATGTTACCCACATTTCCTGCCTAACCGTTGATCCAGAGGAAGGCAAAAAAAACCACCAGAATTATGAAGGGGGGGAAATTCCTTCCTCGCCAATTGGAAATTTCCGTGGATCAACTCTACTTTATGTATCAATACCAGTAACTTGCAACATTCCTTGTTTGCAGAAACTCATCCAGCTTTCTTTTGAAACTGACCAATCAACCTGCCATAACAACGTCCATATTTTTACCGTTCTCACAGTGAAAAACCCTTTCCGAACCTGAAGCCTAACAGGGTTTAAAATGGTGCTAAGTTTGCCCCAACCAATCAGATGTAAGCTTAGAAATGTTAAATAAGATCTGATTGGTTGGGGCAAAATTAGCACCATTTTAAACGATAAGAACTTTTATTGAATCTCCCTGCAAATTTCTTTTCTTCAAGTCTTAAGGGATGTCTGCGTGTCCTCTGATATGTTCTATTGGTGAATAATGCCCCAGATAGTTTATTGTATGGCCCATTAATGTATTTATACACAGTAATCATATCCCCACACAAGCCCCTTTTCTCTAATGTACAATCTGTCTTCATATTCAAGTTTCCCCATGGGGGTATAAACGATAAGGTGGAGACAATATTGGTGGAGTTGTGTACAGGAAGCAAGAAAGTGGGTACATTTTTTGTTATTGTATGTTAAAAACCACCAAATGCCAGTGAGGATGTGGAAATGTACCTCCATATGCAGTTGGGGAAGGCTGCTGGTATGGGACATGTTGTGGTTATGGGGGATTTCAATTACCCTGATAAAGATTGGAGTAAGGGACCTACCACCTCAAAAAGTATCTTGAATCTTAAGTTCTTGAATCTTCTTTATGAGTATTTTCTTTCACAGATGGTAGAAGTTCCTACTAGACAGGATGCTTTGTTGTATCTGGTGATATCTAATAACCCTGAGTTCATTATGAAGATGAATGGTAAATGGGAAGCTTAGGGAATAGTGATCATGATATAGTGTCATTTTATATAGGTTGCAAAAAACTAAAGTGCACATTGTTAACAAAAAGTTTTAACTTAACTTTTAACTATTTAAGTAGCAGTCAGCATGGATTTTATGAGAAATAGATCATGTCAGACAAATCTACTTGGTTTTTATGAAGAAGTGAGTAAGAATTTAGATTCAGGCACAGCAGTAGATGTGGTATACTTGGATTTTGCTAAAGCTTTTGATACTGTGCCACACAGGCGACTAATGTACTGAGGTCTGTTGGCCTAGAAAAAAAACATTTGTACATCAGGGTTCTGTACTGGGGCCTGTTAAATCTGTTTATAAATGATTTAGTAAGGGGCATTGAGAGCAAGGTCTCTGTTTGCTGATGACACTAAACTATGCAGAGCTTTGTAAACTTCAAATGATGTGCAAGTGTTACAAGCAGACCTAGATAGATTATCAAAATGGGCAGCAGAATGGCAGATGAGATTCAATGTTGATAAATGTAAGGTGATGCATTTGGGGTTTAACAATCCTGGTGTCACCTACACCATAAATAACTCTGTGTTAAGTGAATCTTTAATGAAAAAAGATTTTGGGTTTCTGGTAGATAACAGAATTAGCTGTAGAAAACAATCGAGACAACCACAAATAAAGCTAGCAAGATACAGTATGGTCTTATACAAAGAGGGAAATAGAATTAAGGGAAAATTATTCTCCCTCTTTACAAGGCACTGGTAAGGACACATTTGGAATATGCGGTGCAGTTTTGGAATCCCATATACAAAAGGGACATGCTGGAAATGGAAGGAGTTCAGAGAAGGGCAACTAAATTAATAAGGGGAATGGAGGTGCTTGACTATGCAGGCATATTAGACAAGTTAGGGCTGTTTACCTTAGAGAAGCGATGTTTGCATGGGGATATGATCACAAATATATTAATGGACCATACAATAAACTCTCTGGTGCATTGTTCACTAATAGGTCATATCAGGGGACGCATGGACATCCTTTAAAGGGCATGTCCACCCCCAACATTATCATTTAACCCACTACTGCCCCCACTCTGTAGTGTATAAAAATCCTTACCTTACATCCCTGCTCCAAATGGTTCTCCTGTAATGTCCCCCCAAATTAAAAAAAACTGGCCACCAGGAGCACTGCAGAGAGGGAAATTGTTTCCGCCTCTGAGGCTTACTCTCAGAGGTTTTTGGCTTGCTCAGAGCAGCCCTCCGCCCTCTCCCTCCCTTTATGCTCTCCCTCCCCCTACTGTAAAAACCCTTTGATATATAATAGCTCTCCCTCCCCAAGCCCCAACCACTTTAATAGATTTTCCAGAGACTTCCCCGATCTTTACTTACCTCTCTCCCCTGGCGTTCTGTGCAGCCGGCAGCCATGTTCATGATTGGCTGCCTCTCTGCTTGCAGTTTCATAAAAGCAGAGGGCCGGGCAGTACGGTGGAGAAAAGAGGGAAGATGAGTAAAGATCGGGGGAGTCTCTGGAAAATCTATTATAGGGGTTGGGGCTGGGGCGGGAGAGCTGTTATATATGAAAAAATGTTAAAAGGGGTGGACATGCCCTTTAAAGGGAATGTCCACCCCTCTGGGCAAAAATCCTTATCTGGTCCAAAAGCTGGGCTTAGTTTTGTTTAAAATCAGTAATTCTACTCCCAGCCACAGAAGTTATACTTAGAAGGTCCTCTTCGATCCACTGCTGCAGCTCTGCCCTTCCAGGTAAGGCAGTCAGTGTTGGCTATGACAGTGACGTCACGGCCAATCATTGACTGCCTTTCCCGGAGCAGTCTCCACTGTGGCTGCTCGGGAACAGAAAAAGAACACAGCAGCCGCAGTGGAGAGGGAGTGAGGAGACTGGAACCAGCGGTGGATCAAGGAGCTTGTAAGTGTAAAATTTTTGTCTGGGAGCAGAATTCATGATTTTAAACAAAACGAAGTCCAGCTTTTGGAGGGGTTTGTACAAGATACTGATTTTTGCCCAGAGGGGTGGACTGTCCCTTTAAGATTAGAAGAACAGAAGTTTCATCTTCAGGTTAGGAAAGGGTTCTTTACAGTGAGAACGGTGAAACTGTGGAACTGTCTTCCAGCAGATGTGGTAATGGCAAGTTCATTAAATAGATTTAAAAGTGGCCTAGATATGTTTCTAAAACTAAAAAATATTGAGAAATACTGGTATTAATACATATACTATAGTTCTGGTTGATCCAGGGATACTTTCCGATTGACATTTGGAATCAGGATGGAATCCCCCCCCCCCCCCATCTTTTGTGTGCCTATTTTTGCCTTCCTCTGGATCAACTGTTAAATAGGGTTATAGGGGAGGGTACAAGGGTTGGATTACATGGACGTATGTCTTTATTACTATGTAACTAATGCACACATACATACACACACACACACACCTTTTTTACATTACATTTATTATTCACAAAGCACTGGGTTTTTGCAATATTTAAATGTGATGCTTCCAGAATTGTAATTCTCTGCTTCCTTCCTAAAGCCATTATCTTGCAGTAAAAATCAGTGAATGTGCGTTTCATAATACTTTGTACTTCTCAATATACTGAAGTGTAGCCTTTTGACATAGCTCTATGTCTTGGTAACTGCTGCCTGTTGTAATGCTTAGTGCGTGCTTATGTAAATTTAATAAATATACTTTTCCTTGTTGCAACATTTTTAGAGCAAGTTAAGTAGCATTTAATATTATCATTTAAAACTGATGAGAAATTACATCCATGAATTAGAGAATTGCAGGAGTACAACCTGTACCTGATACCCACTAAAGTAAATGATATATATTTGGTACTGTAGTTTCTCTGTTGGACATTGGACTAGGCTTGATTGTGGTACTCACATCTCCCTGCCAGCCTTTTAGGCTGGGTACACTCCAGCAGATATTTCTAGTTGACCAACCGATAGTGCTGTGTATCGGTCGGAAATATCTGATTGTGGGGCGGAACTGTCGGTAAATCACAGCCGATCGTGCGTAAATCACGGCAACATTGGTGGCGCACACTGTCATCCGTGGCCACAAGCTGCAAGCGACAGTCATTTGTCCGGCCGAGCACTAGCTCGGTTGGGACAAAAAGTCCTACTGTGTGTACCCAGCCTTAATTGGGGGGCAAACTACTGTGCATTATTGTGCACAAGCAGCAGTTAGAGAAAAAGCATGTTAATCCATTCATATGTACACCAATTAAATGTAAGAGAGACATCATCCAGGAAAACTGGAAACTAACAGGGAGGTTCCAACACAGAAAAATGAAATTATGTAAATACTGGGTTACTTCAACATTGATGGAGTGTTCTTAATGTGTTCTTTATGATCATAAATATGAAACTAAGTCCCCTATTTTTTTATATATACTTTACAATGATACTATACTAATACATGAGGCTCTCTAGTAAGTTGCACTTACATACAGAGACATGCCAGTACATGTCTCTGTCCATGCAGAGCCCGATAAAAAAAAGCAAAGATGACTTTTGTCTGATGACTTCTTTGTATGAAAAGCAAAGGAATTTGTAATTTTTAGGGTCAGAAATTTTTTACAATATTTGCAATAACAAACACAATACATTGTAAAATCCCTGTTCTGTTTCTGAGAATTGCAGGATCTCTGTGCTGTAACATGATTTGTTGTCAGCATCTAGGGTCCTGGACAGGCAGCAGCTTCCTTCATTTGAACTGCTATGCAGTAGAGAGCATGTTAAAAGTGTACAGCATAACTAAAGACTCCCATCAAACCCAGAGAGATGAATTATGGGAGCTTACACCTACTACCCATAGGTAGCGATGACATACAGCTTACTGTGATTGTAGATATCCTCTGTCTATTGGGACAATGTTATCTGGTGACTTTAGTTCTTCTTTAAAGATCATGAACTTTCCTGAAATGTTTTCACCCAATAAAATACTTTTGAATTTATTGTGATGAATGTGATGATACGTACCTTTGGGTACAGTAAGTCTTATGGTCAAATGCACCTCCAACACCATGGTTACTAGTCATGTATACCATTACACCAGGGTAAGTCTCGGTATTAAAGCACAAAATGGAGAGTAGTACACCAAAGTCTTTGGTGAATTATATTCCACAAATGTCTGCAACTCTCCACCTCTTCTATTATGTAAAATTATAAACCAGCACTCTCATGGACTGAATTCACAAAATAAAAGAAAATAGGACAACATTTTGACCTTTGCATATGGAAGATTTCTGCTATGATATCTGTCTTTGCAAACATAAATCAATATAGATATACAACATACAATGGCAAACTAGAAACTTTCTCTATCTATATAGAAACATTAGATATCTTGATAGACCACATTCCTTTTTTGTCTGGCAACATATTAAAGAGAGATTAAATTATCCAACTTTACAGTAATAACACTTTTGCTTTTGTCATCTTACCTGTCAATATTCTCCATTGATGTAATCTTGTTTGCAATTTACTACACTGAATACCCTTGCTGTATCTTTGTTATGCAATATCTATACTGCTATCAATGACGCTTGCATTAAAATCTTTGATCTTACAGCCTAGGCATGTCCACCCTAACCACTTAATTCTTAAGCCCCTCCAAACACAATTTTTGCTATACTTACCTTTTAACAATAATACTTTTATTACTTACACAGTGTGATCCTTCGCTGCGGCACTGCTTTCACCTCTGCAGCTTTAGCGTCTGGCAGTCAGCTAAAGCTGTGATGCTTATGTTTTAGAGCTACAAAGGATAAGGCTCCTCTGCTTCTGTGTGACACATAGTTTACACATACAGCACCAGAGGAGGCTTCTACCAGCCAGCAAGCAATGGGGCTGTGTAAGTCAGCACTTTTGTTAAAAGTAAGTATAGGGAAAATTGTGTTTGGCTTGCTCTCAAAATTAAGTGCTGACAGTGAACCAGGGTTGCTGGATTTAGGGGACTGTGACATGGGTGGGGGTTGGGCAAGGCAAGGGGTGGGACAGATAGTGGGCGTTCTGGGTGGGAACAATCTCATTCAGATGCTGGAAATTCAGCCCTGACTGTGGGATTATGTCCCAGCAGTCAGGGCAATCCCATCCAAATTGCAAAGCCTGGCAACCCTGCAGTGGAGAGGCCATTTAACTGTTTTGTATTATACTGCCTAATGCAAATTATACATTTTAGGGTAAAATAAGGAATACTTTTATACAAAGGAAGTAAAAATATATGTGCAAGGTCAATGTGCAAAGATATTCAGTGGGACTGTCAATGTGTCTGTTTTCATGACATCAGAATTACCTTTAGCCAAAACATAATGTGGCAATCTTTAACACAGGAAAAAACTATTGGGTTCTGTCAATGTATATTGTTCTTTTTATAAACCAGATCCATTTAATAGAAACACTATTGACGTTGTAGTAAAATTCCCTTTCTTTAATAAAAACATTGACGAATCAATCAATATAATCTCACCTAGATAAACAAACAGTTGTCAAACCACCACACCTTTTCCGTCCCAGTCACCACACCTTAGTTGCATATTGACATGCAGGAGCTAAGTTCAGTTTTATCTAGGCCATTGTTTCTTATTTTTGCTGATTCCCTCATGTCCGGTGGTGTGCCTCTGGATGGGAAAAAAGATGATGTTATTCCAATATTCTAAAAAGGTAGTCGTTCACAGCCGGGTAATTACAGGCCTGTAAGTTTAACATGAGTGTGTAAGGAACTTACCTGATCTCCCGGCCCAACGTCGGTCCGCCAGGGCGCGCTCCCGGACTGGTGACGCATCACGCGAAAGCGGCATGGTGACGTCACCACGTACTCACGCCGCCCGGCGCGAAAGTTCAAATGAACCCTGCTCCCTCCCATGGACGCCCGATTGTCAATTGTTCTTGGCGTCCGTGGGCTCGCAGGTTACTCAGCCTTCCTGTTGATCTGTTTTCCTTGCTCTTGTCTTCAGCATTGTTACAGTCCAGCCCTTCAATGTTCCAGTCCCACTACAGCATTGTTTATAGTTCAGCTCTTATTGTTCCAGTTCCCTACAGCATGTGACAGTTCAGCTCTTCATTGTTCCAGTTCCACTACAGCATTGTTACAGTTCAGACCTTCATTGTTCCAGTTCCAATTCAGCATTGTTACAGTTCAGCTCTTCATTGTTCCAGTTCCACTTCAGCATTGTTACAGTTCAGCTTTTTATTGTTCCAGTTCCACTACAGCATTGTTACAGTTCAGCTCTTCATTGTTCCAGTCCCACTACAGCATTGTTACAGTTCAGCTCTTCATTTCCACTACTGCATTGTTACACTTCAGCTCTTCATTGTTCCAGTTCCATTCCAGCATTGTGTTTTTTTCCAGTAAAGACTCCTGAACTCATACTTCCTCCTACTCCCGACTACAACACACGTCTCCCAGGTAATTCTCCTCTATAGTACCAGGAAACCTTTACACAGTGGTGGGGAAGATACTGGAAAGTGTAATAAGGGAACTTATTCTAGAGTATGTTTCAAGGACTGACGTTATAAGTAGTAACCAGCATGGATTTAGGAGGAATAGATCTTGTCAAACTAACTTGCTTGGCTTTCATGAGGAAGTGAGTAGAAATGTAGACTCTGGCATAGCAGTAGATGTAGTATACTTGGATTTTGCAAAGGCTTTTGATACAGTCCCCCATAGGCGACTAATGTATAGTGGTTTGTTACAGGGTCCTGTGTTGGGGCCGCTTCTATTTAATCTATTAATGATTTTGAAGTGGGTATTGTCAGCAAGGTTTCTGTGTTTGCTGACGACACAAAACTATGTTGACCATTAAAAATTTCAGAGGATGTGCAATTGTTGCAGGGGGATCTAGATAGATTGTCACATTGGGCTGCTATGCTGCCTAAAGTACATAAAAAATTGGACAGACCACCAGGTAGGCCTATAATCGCTGGGATAGGCAGTCTTATAGAACCGGCATGTGTATTTATAGACTCTTTCTTACAAGAACATGTTCTATCTCTATCTTCGTACATCAGGGACACTTCTGATTTTATTTCCAAGATTAAGAATATCACTGTGGGAGAAGGCTGCCTCCTGGCAACCTGTGATGTAGAGTCACTGTATTCAAACAATAGACATAAGGATGGCCTACATGCTGTAGAGTACTTTCTGTCTTTAGCCAGTCTAAGGGAATTATAAAAAGGAAATCTGATTTTGCGATTATTAGATTTCGTTTTACACCATAACTACTTTGTGTTTGACAGGAGCTTCTTCCTTCAGGTCAAAGGTACTGCCATGGGTGCCAGATGCGCTCCCTGATACGCCAACCTTTTTCTGGGTTGGTGGGAGAGAGAGCGCGTCTTTTCCAAAAATTTGGAACCCTATACTCAACATATTTTGGCATGGTTGCGTTACATAGACGACATCTTTATTATATGGCAGGGAACTAAGAACCTGTTGGACGAATTCCTGGCCTTACTTAATCAGAATGACCTCAATATCTTTTTGACTAAAGAGATATCAGCTAGCAGTGTCAATTTTCTTGATGTTACAATAAGGATAGTGGGTGATGACCTCTCTACTACTTCAGAAAGCCCACAGCAACTAATTCCCTTTTACATTTTCAGAGTGCACATCCTGAATCATAGTTGAAGGGCATACCCGGTGGTCAGTTTTTCAGAATTAGAAGAAATTGCTCCAATTTAGCTGACTATAGAATGGAAGCTTCAGCCTTACAAGACAGATTTCAAAAGAGAGGCTATCCTCAACAGCTGTTGAAAAGATCTTACAATAGAGCTGAAAAACATACACAACAGGAGCTATTGACTCCTAAAATACGTCCTAAAGAAAACAAGGTACGCTATATTACGGACTATAATGACAATTGGACTGGTATAAGAAGTATCTTTGAAAGAAACTGGCATTTACTGACAACAGACCCTTCCCTTGCACCTTTTTTACATGAAAAACCACAGTTGACTGCTAGACGCTGTAGGAACATAGGTGATCGCTTGGTGCATAGCCATTTCGAGCGACAGACCATACGATAAGGAACGGGACAGAGACTGCTGGGCACACACGATGCAGTGAGTGCAATTTCTGTATCTTTATGGAAAGAACAGATTGTGTCTGGGACACTAAACACACAAAGAAATTTCTTATCAAACAGTATATTAACTGTAAATCCATAAATGTGATTTATTGTTTAAAGTGTTCCTGCAATATAATGTATGTCGGAATGACAGGGCAAAGGCTAAAACAGAGGCTAGCCAGACATCTGTCACACATAAGATTAGCTAAAAGAGATTAAGCAGCAGGGAAAACTCTTACTACAGTAGCCAATCATTTTTTACAATTTCATGATGGGTCAACTGATAGTCTAAAATGCATTGGTCTAGAGGTACTGAGGCGAAATATTAGAAGGGGAGATATGCAAAAGCGTCTCCTCCAGATGGAAGCGAGATGGATTTTCTGTCTTAAATCTTGCGCCCCTAATTGAATCAATGAAGATCTAGACTTGACTGTGTTTATCTGATTCTTCACACAGATATTCAGCCGGCTCCTTTAAGAGTTTTTTGAACTGATACCCATCAGACTATTGCCTTTGGAACAGCTATCTGGATACATACCTGCAGTACCCTCTGATCGTCCAGGGACCCAGAGAGGCGGAACAATGACATTGCTGCATCTTCCCTGGGACACCTACTCGAGAACGATTGGTACATAAAGCCTATATATCCTCCAATGGAAACCCACTGGCAGAATGTACCTTTGACTGTCCATATTACTTATCTTGATTTTCTCTGATCTGCCGCAATCCTCTGGCGGGACCACTTTAGGATCCACAAGCTGTTTAACGATACAACAGGCATTGTAGGATGCAAGAGGTTACCCGTCTCTAGACCATGATGGTCTACCTAAATACCAACTTTATTACTACTTTCTAGAACATGATGGTCTACCCGAACACAATCTTATGGAGCATGAGACCAATATATCTGGACTACGTAGAACTTGGGTCAGGTTACCATCTTTATGTTCTATGAGCGAGTGTGATGTATTGATATGTATTTAATAATATGACTTATATTTGCCTTTAGACTAGAGTCCAGACAGCATGCATGTATTCATTTTAGTCGGACTGTCATTTCAGTCTGTTTGTTACCTTGTGTCTGTATCCAATCCGAGATTTTTTAAGTCCATACCATTACATACAATGAACACATGGGGATTTGTTTATATGTACGGATATCGTCATGACTACCTGGTTGTCCCCTTCTGATTGGCCTGAGGGCTCACAAGACTATTTGACAGCTGAGCGAAATCTCCTAGACTGCATAATTATGTCAGTTAGCTGATTGACGCTGAATGATGAATCAACAGGTGACTTTTAGGGAGGGGTCTAACAGGCATTTTAAACCGGCAGGTGGTGGTAAAGAAGTACGCTGAGGAAGTTCCATGCACACGGCGTAGGAACGAAACGTGTTCGTTGGCTGGACGCCCCCCCTTGCTTTGCCTACCTGTCCTCTTCTAGACTGGTATAAGTATGCTTATGTATTTTTTTACTCCAGTTGACTCATTTGTATACTCTTATGCATTCTTATCACACTCCTGTGACAGTTATATTTGAACTTATGTATGGGAGGCAGGGTATGGCTTGTTTTTAGATGTTTTTAATATACATGTCCCCACTTTGATCTTTCTAATAAAGGACGGTTTTTGATACTACTTTAAGTCAGAGTTGCAGCCTGTCTTTTTCTTTCTATGTTATATTGGGCTGCTAAGTGGGAGATGAGATTCAATGTTGATAAATGTAAGGTGATGCATTTTGGACTTAAAAATCCTTGTGCTGCTTATACTATAAATGGCTCTGTGGTAAGTGAATCCCTGTTGGAAAGGGATCTTGGAGTTTTGGTGGATAACAAACTTAAAGGAAGCAAGCAGTGCCAGGCGGCAACAGCCAGAGCCAGCATGGTATTGTCTTGTATAAAGAGAGGTATTGGTGGTTCAAGGGAGGAAAATGTTATTCTCCCTCTTTACAAAGCATTGGTAAGGCCTCATTTGGAATATGCAGTGCAATTTTGGAATCCTGTGTACAAAAAGGACATCTTTGAAATGGAAAGGGTTCAGAGAAGGGCAACTAAATTAATAAGGGGATTGGGGGAGCTTGATTATGAAGAGAGACTGGAAAAGTTACAATTATGTATGCTGGAGAAAAGGCGCTTGCGTGGGGATATGATTACTGTGTATAAATACATTAACGGGCCATACAATAAACTATCTGGGGCATTGTTCACCAATAGAACATGTCAGAGGACACATGGACATCCCTTAAGACTTAAGAAGAAAAAAGGTTTAGGCTTCAAGTTCAGAAAGGGTTTTTCACCATGAGAATGGTAAAGCTATGGAACTGTCTTCCAGTGGACATTGTTATGGCAGGTTCACTGGTCAGTTTAAAAAAAAAAAGCTGGATGAATTTCTACAAACAAGGAATGTTGCAAGTTACTGGTATTGATACATAAAGTAGAGTTGATCCTGGTAAATTGCCAATTGCCACTTGGAGTAAGGAAGGAATTTTTTTTCCCCTTCATAAATTTGGTGTTTTGTTTTTTTTACCTTCCTCTGGATCAACAGTTAGGCAGGAAATGAGGATATTGCTAGATGGGTTGGACTGGATGGACGTATGTCTTTATTCAACCTCAAATATGCTTGTGCCTAAATAGAGGTGGGGGGGTTCGACACCAACTGTCTGCTACGTACAATGCTGTTTTGACACCTTACTCTGTGCGTTCCTATAAACAATCTTAGCCACTATCCAATCACGCCCTTAACACTTGGCTGTGATATGCTAATTGGGATTTTCCAGGGTACATAATTGCCACAGATTCTTGTACTAGTCATACTGAATTGAGAAAGCCAGTCGGATGACTTCAAGTCCAGTTGATCTAATTGAACACAACAGATATCAACCTCAAATACTATACTATACTATATTAAATAGCACTGTAAGCTCTGGACCAGTAGTTGGGGAGAGTAGTTATCCCTCTCTCCTTGTTCAAGAGGTGAGCTTTGTCCTCTGCAAGCTCAACAAAACACAACTCTTCAAAGACATAATATAAACTCTAGAGAACTTCCTAAAATTCGGTGGAAAGTTTGAAAACGGACCTATTAAAGTCAATAGGGACAAATAGTTCAAAAAGTTTGGATAAAATAAGGTTAAAAGGCAACTTGTTCATGGCTCTGGGACCTGGAAAATGGTCTGGGAAACAAGTACAAATATCCAGAAGTTGAAATAAAGTCACTTCCTTCACACACGCACTACTTTCGAGCTTCCACATTTGATATTCAATAATTATCCTGGAAATCTGAAAATTTTTGAATTTTCGAAAATTCGATATTTCTAGAATCTGTCTCTGAATTTCTTAAAAAGGTGTGTTCATTATTACACAAGAGGAATCATGACTAGCATGAAGTGGCAACGATTCGTTGTTGCAAACCTCAAGAAAAGGGTTTTTAAAAAAATCTGTCTTTAAAGGGAAAATTCAGTGAAAAATATCATTATTTTTATATTATACTTACCTAATTATTCTTAATATTCTCATCCATCCAACCCCTTGCTGTATCCTGCTGTTAAGTGAGCTGATATTTCAGGTTTTGTAACGGTCCTTTTTCTTCCCAAAATGTACACCAATGTGGAATGTTACTAACAGTAATTTTTACTGATTGGCTGATAGGTCAAATATGCTCAGATCTGTACTGAGCAACTGAATCAAACCAAGCTTTGTGTCAAGGGCAACACCATAATGGCCCCTATTAGGGGTCCTTGCAAACAAGTTAGTATTTCGGAAGCATTTATGTATACACAGACAAAATGCTGAATGGGCAGGTTAAGGTCATTAGAATGGAAAATACTGCTCTTTTTTCTTAAAAATATATATATTTGCTCTGAACTTTTTTTTAAAATTTTCACTAGATTTGAGCTGACGTCTAAAGCTGGGCACATACTGTCCAGATCTTTAAAAGAATCCTTAAAGGGTCAGAATTAAATATATGAATACATACTTGTAAGTAGCACTTACTCTACTAGGTGTGTGTGTTGCTGCTTGCTTTTGCTCAGGAGAATTATCCCCCTCCCTCTTTTAACCACTCCCACTTCCATCTGACCTGACTTTTTTTTACCCACAAACCAACTGTCAAAACTGCACTCAGCACTCCAACTTTCAAAACTCACCATTGCATCTCCAGCAAAACTGTTCACAGAATAGTTTATCGATTTTTCGAATGTGTATTATGCTTAAAGGGCAACTGTGGTCTCAAAACAAGTTAGGGTTAAATGAAAGCCTGTAGTATTTTATTTAAAATGAGCCGCCAATCGCATCTCTGGCTGTAGCCTGTGAAATATTACATTGGGGTGAATGTTTCTTGTTTCCAGTAGGTTGCGTGACATCACCAGACCTCTGCCACACCCTCCGTCCCCTGGGGCGAAGCATGCTCAGTTAAGACTTAAAGCTGGGAAAATTAGGAAGTACCTAGGGAAAAAATTGACAGTTGAGAAAGGGAGCCTATTAATGCAGGCAGAGGCTGGTCACATGACTGCAAGCTGGCCACATGGCTTAAAACAGGAAGTGTTCAATCAGGAAGTAATATTGCTGAACCTTTCCAGCAATAACTTCTCACAAATTTTATCTAGAGATGTGATTTAGATTTTATTTTGAAGGTACGATGGAAGGCTTTATATCTAATCCATACTAGTTTGGGAGAATTCAAGACTACAGTTATCCTTTAAGTTTTCATATTATTTTCCTTTAAAACATGACTCTAAAAAAGCTTAAGATTTTTTTACTTCCTCACACCTATGTACAGCTTATTAGGAATATTTTAGGGAGAAAACTATAATATAAAACAAAGCTATATGCATGTTGGGAGTGAAAGCTATCAATAAATATTTAACTCATATCAGATTTGTGAAATAAACAGGGACAAACAGAAAACCACAGCTGATCTTCCTGTTTATATTTCCCAACTGCCAACTGCAATATGCTGCTGAGAAATGTAGCTCAAGGACAATTTTAATGGGTATCTCCACTCATATTAACAGATTTTGGGAATTACAGGAGGTAAAGGAGCTGTGTCTTACCTTCCGTTCTTCAATAAAACAATCAGGGGCCAGGAGACATCCTCTGACAGGTCCCGACGGACTCTGTTTTCTATACGCATGCGCATAGAAGACATACAGGGAAATTCAATAAAAGTTCTTCAGGGAGATTCAATAAAAGTTCTTATCGTTTAAAATGGTGCTAATTTTGCCCCAACCAATCAGATGTTAGCTTTCAAATGTTACATAAATTCTGATTGGTTGGGGCAAAATTAGCACCATTTTAAACAATAAGAACTTTTATTGAATCTCCCTGCTTATCGTTTAAAATGGTGCTAATTTTGCCCCAACCAATCAGATCTTATTTAACATTTGAAAGCTAAGATCTGATTGGTTGGGGCAAAATTAGCACCATTATAAACGATAAGAAATTTTATTGAATAACCCGTCGTCGGGACCTGTCAGACTATGCCCCGGGGCAGCGATCGGGTAAGTTTCTTACCATCTCTCCTGGCTCTTGATTGTTTTATTGAAGAACAGGAGGTAAGGCTTAGCTCCTTTAATGCAAATTCTTAATGAATAAAACTGCATTCCCAAACTCTGTTAATATAAGTGGAGATACTCTTAAACAAAAAATTCTAGCAATTGAAAGTTAACAAAGCATAACATGGAAATGCAAATTGAGTACAAAAACCTCGCAAACCTGATTTAACATCGATTAGCAGAGATTTTGTATTTATTTTCCCCCTGATACAAGGAGATGCAATATCCGTGCTAACAGGAAAAATAAGTGCAAAACCCATGCTAACCAATGTAATATTGGGTAAGCGAGGGATTTGTGCTCATTTTGCCTGCACCATTTCCAAAGCCCATTGCTAGTGATGCAATAAATTTAGTGATAATTATTGCGCTCATTTTTTGCATCAAAACGAAAAGTCTTTTCAATTGTGGCTTTGAAGCCATGCAAAAGGTCGCGACTTACCGCCTGCATCAGTTTCCATAGGGAAATTTATTGCATTTCCCCCATAATGTATTACTTTCCTAAGTAGGAAGATATAGGGGCATATTTGTAAAGGTCCAAAGTCACTGCCGTTATTTCCAAAATAGGACTAATAGATATTACAAAGCAGCGATTACTGGCAGCGATAAGTCATTACCTCCACGATCGCTGTTCTGCATAGAACATAGAGGGGCACTTCTAAATGCCAGGAAGGGGAGGTCCCGGTTCGACTTGCAGGACCCCTTAAGTACCAAAAGGCACTTATCAGTGCCCTTGCAGATGAAAACTCCCCCCCTTATGCAGGTGCGGCCCCATCCCAGTTGTGGAGGTGCGCCCACCCCCGGTAGCAGATGTGCACGCCCGCCCTACCCCCCATGGCTTTGTCTTTTTTACCACAAAGCTGTATTAGTACTTTATCATGGTGAAAAGAGAACATTTACCAATGCACATCGTCGCGGCGATACACTTTGCCGTGAAAACATCTTTGCAATGTGCACACGTTAGTGTAAAATTGACATGGAGGTCTATGGGAAAATATGGGAAAATAATATATTAAAAAATGTATGCGTTCCTAAAGCTGCAAAAAAACCCTGCAGAAATGCATCAAGTAAATGAACCATTAGGGCTTGGCCACACTAGAGTGTTTTTTACATGCTCATGTTTGTGCATTGAAAGCAGATCGTATAAAATTTGCAAAAAATCGTGATCACATGCGCTCCAACAATAGATTGCGGCTCAGACCAGCACATGTAATGTAGGCACTCACATTGACATGCAGCGCTCTACTTTTCTCACGTGTAAATGGATCACAAAACACGCTAGTGTGGCCTAGCCCTTAGAGAGATATCAGAATAATGTACACTACATTGCTTGCCTTTAATACCGCAACACTCTGATTGCTTATTGTGCAGGGGTGGTTTTTAACACACGATACCATCCGCTTGCACTGCCATCCATGCAATGTTGAGCTATTGGATAACATGCGCTTAAAAAAAACGTGATTACACGAAAATGGAAAATAGACAACCGAACATGTCGGTAAACATGATTGTATATAAAGACTGTCAGGGTTATTCAATAAAAGTTCTTATCATTTAAAATGGTGGTAATTTTGCCCCAACCAATCAGATCTTAGCTTTCAAATGTTAAATAAGATTTGATTGGTTGGGGCAGAATTATCACTATTTTAAACGATAAGAACTTTTATTGAATCTCCCTGTGTGTATACATTATATTGATATTAGGTCTTTATTGGGTGTTAGTTCTTCTTTAAACTCTTGTTAACATTCACAGCACATTCAGTTTCTGATATCCTTGAGTAATATTTGTGGTGAGTGATATCAAAAATGTAAATTTTTTTTAAAGACAAAGATAATATTGACATGGAAAACAATTAACTTCATTTATATTACTGTATTACTGGTGCCAATACATTTGTTAACATATCTCATGCTCTTTACAAGGTCATGATTCTTATTAACAAAAGCAACAAACAAAATACAGTAGTTAAGTTAATCACAAACTAGGAAGCTTTTAACCCATTGAATACTACATATTGCCAACATGATACACTATGTTGGAGAAAGTTGGAGATTTGTGCAATTTGCTCTTCCACCTTATCCAGAAAGCAAAAGAATGTTCACCACATACTAGAAATCTTCTTCCTAAGGACCCTGGGATATTCATGACCGGGAGAGTCAGGTCTGTGCAGCAGAGCCTAATAAACAGGACACAGCATCTACATGCATTGCACATGGAAGCAAAAAAAGGCTGGACAAGAAACTCAATTCTCAAAGCTGTGATCATCCCATATATGATCAAGATTAAAACTGTGGGGGGGTTTTTTGGAGGGGGAGGGTATTTATGGACTAGCAATAGTAGTAACCAGTAGGGAATCAGATATTTTCCCGACTATTGAACATTAGCAGGAGGAACATTAGGAAATAATTAGTGTATAGAAAAACACTGGGTGGGGAATCATATAGTTGCACAGGTTAAACACATGCAGCCTCATTTAGCGAGAAATGCTGCGATTGTTTTTGGAGTTAAAGGGCATCTATACCGAAAAATAGGTTATGTTAAATTGACCATAACTGGAAACTATAATTGTTCCCAACCACCACTGTATCATTTTTTTTTGATCTGCTTCCTATTTCTTTAGATATCTAATCTAAAACGTATTATATTTTAGCTGTCAATCAAGTTCAAAAACTAAAAACTATTCTTCAGTGAGTAGTTTTACTGTAGCTAGAATGGTGTGGCATGGAGTTTTGACAGTTGGAATGCTGTTTGCTGTGTGCAGGCTTGACAGTTGGTTTGTGGGGAAAACCAACTGTCGGATGGAACCATCAGGTCGGATGGAAGTGGGAGTGGTAAAAAGAGATGTTGAAGAGATGTGTCTGAATTGAAGGCATGCAGCAACACACACAAATCAGAGTAAGTGCTACTTACATGTATTCAATAGATTAAGATGAGGCAAAGTCATTTTTTCAGTATAGTGTCCCTTTAAGGCATGCTAACGGCTTCGTTATCAGTTAGCATGACTTTAAAGGGCATGTCCACCCAAAAAATCAACTTTTAATATAATGTTCCTTTGGTTTACCCACCCCCAACCTCCATGTTAATACAAAAAAAACCTTTCTGTTAGTTACTTACAGTCCCTATTTTCTCCCCTCTCTGCTAACCTGAAACAGCAGAGTGGGGCCAGACTGGAAGCCGCATCTGTAATTGGCTGCCAGGTCCCTGACTGCCTTAGTGCTTTCTCTGCCATCATGTCCTCCCGCTTCCTCAAACTAAACATGGACAAGAATGAACTTGTCCTTTTCCCACCCTCACATACTGTTCCCCTCCATAGTCTCACTAATAATATTAACAACACACCAAAATCCCTATCTCCTTAATAACACTAACACTAGATTCCGATCTTTCCTTCAAACCCCATGTCAACACACTTACCAACTCCTGTCAGTTCCAATTCAGAAACATCTCCCACATTCGACCTGAAGCCACTAAAATCCTAGTCCATGCCCTAATCATACTCCGGCTGGATTACTGCAACACACTATTGTGGGGTTTACCAAACAACCGCCAGGCACCACTTCATTTCATCCTAAACTCTGCCGCCCGGCTCATTCACTTCTCTTCTCATTTCTCTAATGCCTCTCCTCTGTGTCAGTCCCTCCATTGGCTGCCCATCACGCAAAGGATCCAATTCAAGCTGCTAACCTTATCCCATAAAGCACTATCCAACACAGCCCCTCCATACATATACATCTCAGAGCTGATACTGTCCCAGACGCAACTTCCGCTCTGAAAACGATATCCTCCTCTCATCCACCCTTGTCACCTCTTCCCATGCCCGCAAGGCTGCGCAATAGCCGTGCAGCCTCTGGTAAATTGGTTTGCAGCGGCTGTGTGAGTGCCTCTTCCGGTACTCATTCGGCCGCCACAAAGCCAAAATTAATGTCGCGCTAACCGATCGTAAATCAGTTAACGCAACGTTAAGGGCTGAAAGGAGCACTGTGTACCCAACGCTCCTCTGTAAATGAGCCTGTAAATGTTTTTATTATAGTCATCATATATATCTACACAGTTAGATATATCCAATGAAGGAAATTCCTGGCACATTTGGTCATTTGCAATTTTACACTAAGGAATTTCAGCAAGAAAAATAATTCCAAGAAAATATTTTAAATTGTAGCAGGAATAACCAAGTATCCTCCAGCCAGAAATTATAACACAAAACATTACTGTTCTAGTCTCCATGTGGAAATTGTGTCTATTGAGGGTTATTTTAAGTAGACAACACTCCACAAATTATAATATAAGGAATAAAATGATGACCCTTTAGAAGCAGAATCCCAAGTGTTTTTATTCAGTGTTGCCATAATATCCTAATATCACACCTGGTGCATTTCCTCATTAAATGCAAAACTTTTCAGATAATTTAGGTTTTACTTTTCTGATTTTTTTTCTCCCTTTTATAATTATTGATAAGGGCAAATCTCCCTTCGCAAGTGATATTAAATTGCGAGTGCTGGTGTCTTTTGTGTAACACGCTCATCTGGCTATCAATTAAAATCGTACTAACCAATAGCAAACTGGTTAGCGCAACTTTAACTCCATATTGTTGCCCAACGGCTCGGGGTAGATGAGCCACAGTGTCTCAAGCCTATGTAATAAAAGTTCTTATCGTTAAAAATGGTGCTAATTTCGCCCCAACAAATCATTTGAAATCTAAAATCTGATTGGTTGGGGCAAAATTAGCAACATTTTAAAAGATAACCAGGCTCATTTACCCAGAGCCGCTACCCCAAACACTGCCCAGTATAGGCAGTTCAACCTGAAACTACACAAAAATATAGTCCCAGATAAAAAATATAGACAACTTTATTCATAAAAGTGGAAGGGGTAGATAAAGGAAGTGACATCCACTAAAAATACACAAAATGTGGGCTGGCCAGCCTACTTACCGTATACATATACTCTTAAAAAGACATAGTCACAATATAGTAAAAGAGTTAAAAGGCTATACACAAAAAATTATAATCCCATATAAAGCAAACTCGAATGGTGCCTAATGTCCATGGGCCTAGATAGTCTTATATAGTATTAGGAACCAGGGTAAAAGCCCTATGATTAGGGTACCACAACAAAATAGTCTTTTGCGAAATTAAAGGACAGGGTGAAAGATGTTCCTCCGAGGAATTTATGTTGAACTGTAATTATGATCGCCTGAGGAAGCCAACTTGATTAGTGAAACGCGTAGCGATAAGTACTGTATGTATTGGAGTTATCGACTAACATTTATAATTCTTTCTGCAAGTATACACTATCTTTCAGTGGAAGACTGCCAGGAGGTGGCGTCATCAACACGAGACCCAGCGTGTAGTGCGGACACCTAAGTAACAGCCTGACCCCTGCGAGACGGAGCCGTTCACTGGACAGTCTCCCATTTTTTTTGTTGTGTGCCATCGAGAAGGATAAGTACTGTATATTTGTGTGACGCAATATTAAGCACTGCGAATTACAGCTACACTCAAATTCAGTATTTTCAGGATGCCCAAGAAATAGGGCTTTCACCCTGTCTTTCAATATCACATAAGACTATTTTGTTGGGGTACCCTAATCATAGCACTTTTACCCTGGTTCCTAATACTATATAAGACTATCTAGGCCCATGGACATTAGGCACCATACGAGTTTGTTTTATATGGGATTATAATTTTTTGTGTATAGTCTTTTAACTCTTTTACTATATTGTGACTATGTCTTTTTAAGAGTATATGTATAATTAGGCTGGCCAGCCCACATTTTGTGTATTTTTAGTGGATGTCACTTCCTTTATCTACCCCTTCCACTTTTATGAATAAAGTTGTCTATATTTTCTATCCATATTGGGACTATATTTTTGTGTATTTTTAAATGAATAAAGGAACATGCATATGTAAAAACATATGCATAAAAATCCCGCCTAATCATTCTTATTAGCCTCATTATTTTTAGAATGATGCGTATTATAATGTTTTGTAATTAGTCCAGCGTAAGCTTACTTCTGTCTACTAGTTTCCAATCCATGGTCGCTTACGTGTGCACATTTCCACAACAGACTATTCTTTGTATTGGCACTGATTACATTCTATTTTTAGGTCATCTTTACTATGTAATCAACCAAATAACTATGCACGTCCAAATAAGGAAAGCAATTTAAGCAGTGTTGTAAACATAAGTATTATTTATGTAATGTACATATGTAAACAAATATTATGGTTTGCTGCCATAGTTCTCATTTTACGCTATTGTGCAATAATAACAATAATGGATTATACCGGAGAACTAAAATAACTTTATGCAGTTTAATATGCCTGTAGTCGTTTATTAGCCTTTAATTAAGCGTAAGAAGGTACAAGAATGTATCATATATCAGCTCTTATATAATAATCAGCTTCCTTTAAATGTAGATTAGCGTGTTTATGAGAATTGTAACTGTGCAGAGGGATATGTGGTTGGAGCAAATTGAAGATTATTTGACTAAGAATAAAGGAAGCTGATGTTGGAACTACAGTTTTAAAGCTACTACTTTATAGACGATATAACAGATTCCATTATCATTCCAAGTTGTCTGTAATCTGCCAAGAATTTGCAAATACACATTATCGACCTGATCTTCCTATACTCAGTGTTGGGAAGATCATTCAGTAGAAAAGGCAGCTAGAAAGCTTAGGGAAAGGGGGGGGGGGGCAAAAGGAGCAAAAAGACCTCCACTGAGCATAAAAATGGAGAAACACCTTCTTATAACAGAAGGCATTTTGTAGTCTCATGCTATATGAATAGCATTGCCCACAAAATCTAAGAAACAAGAAGTAATTTCTTACTCCCAGGTTCCCCAGAGTATAGGGCAGAGATATGCAAAATACTCCTTTATGTCCCTTAGCTTATGCATGTGTCCAGAACCGCTGGCTTAATAACATGCAATATAGCCTAATATATAGCTCCTTTTGGCCCCCCCACTCCCTAAGCTTTCTAGCTGCCTTTTCTACTGTACACCCAAGTCCTACACCATAGAGCTATGAATCTGTATCTTGCACTGATGAGATCTAACAACATCGAAACATGTATGCAGGTCAGATGATTGGCTCTATATATTAGGCTATATTGCATGTTATTAAGCCAGTGGTTCTGGACACATGCATAAGCTAAGGGACATAAAGGAGTATTTTGCATATCTCCGCACTTTATTCTGGGGAACCTGGGAGTAAGAAATTACTTCTTGTTTTTTAGATTTTGTGGGCAATGCTATTCATATAGCATGAGACTGCAAAATGCCTTCTGTTATAAGAAGGTGTTTCTCCATTTGAACATCATTCAGAAACACCACACAGCAGTGGACACTATCAGCTTAGTTTAAGTATAGTTAAACCATAGGGAGATCAAAGCATCTGATAGAAATTTTCCAGCCAAACTGACTTATCCCACAATCAGCACAAATAGTTAATTGGCTTGGGGATCTGCTGATTTTTCACTATCCAATGGGATTTTTCTATTATTGGCAATATGCATACCCAGGTTCATTACCAGAGATCCAATTATTTATTTCAGACTTGCAAAATAAGGAACTGCATATATTTTATTACAATCCTGATATAAATGCAAATCATAGGCTAGTGTCAAACAGTCACGCAAAGGTGGCTTGGTTTTGGTGGCTATATCTTAAAGCCATGCTAACCTTCCAAGAGGAAGTGGCATCTTGCCATGAAACGAGTAGGGTGGAGCATGGAGCTCTCAGTTGTACTGTGTGTTTGATGATGTAATTTTAATATGTATCAATAAACTTGTGGAATTTTAACCCAGACGTCTGTAGCCTGCCTCTAACTATTGTCACGCTAACTTCTATTATATTCTATAAAGCGGATTTAAAGGAGAACTGTGGTCTCTATACAAGTACCATTAAAAAGGATATCAACATTTACCTACATATTAAAAAGAGCAAACTCCTATTAAAATTACTCTACGGATCATGCTTTTAGCTGCAGTCTATCCAGTAACAGCAATCTAACGGGAGTTTTTCTAGCTAGCTAGATCTGTAAGCATCTGCAAGATCCTGTCTGTCATTTTTCAAAGATTGGGCTACACACAGTCCCGAGTGCTTCCCTAATGCACAGCATAGGAAGAATGTTTCCCTCGACTATGTTTTTCCCACGTTTGGGAAAGCGAGGTCCGATCGGAATCGGGGCTTAATTGGTACTGTGTGTACCTAGCCTAAGTCTCAGTCTAGAGCATGTCCACTGCTGGGAGAGAGCTGCATCATAAGCCCTACCCCATAACTTCTAAATCATTTTTAAAGCTAGCCACAAGCTCAAAAAGATTTTTTTTTTATATCTCATAGTTAAAGGAAAGGACAGTGAATGGTTGCAGGTCTATAAATAGGTTCAGAAAATATCCAATTTCAAGTAATAATGTGTTTTGGGAAAAAAGGGTCCACATGGACGGCTACATGCAACATTCGTTGAGCTGCCCCGACTGTTCGCCGAGTGTAGCCGTTAGTGTTGGGGGTCATGACTCTGGTGCATATTGAACACGTGTACGAACCTTTACCTCTAACACACACAGGGAGATTCAATAAAAGTTCTTATTGTTTAAAATGGTGCTAATTTTGCCCAAACCAATCAGATCTTATTTAACGTTTGAAAGATAAATTCTGATTGGTTGGGGCAAAATTAGCATAATTTTAAACAATAATAACTTTTATTGAATAACCCTGATAATTACTTGAAGTTGGATTACTTATGCATTAAGAAATTACTGCCGCACATCGCTGCAGAAAAAATACAGCTATCGCCATATTTATAATGGCGAGCGGCACTGCGGCGAAATGTTTTGCGGCCGCGATGTGCGGCGGTAATTTGAACTATCTTCGCGGCGATACTGCACTTAGTACAATACCGACACGAATGCCAGAGCAGAGGGCTGGGAGGGGATGCCGGGAAAGGATCGCCGCTGGTGGTCGCGTTCCTCAGAGGGGTGCGGTGGGGTGTAACCACCCTGCCCTCGCCCCCCCGTGGCAAGGCCGGGGTGGTACGCTCACCTCGCCCCCCACGGCGCATGCGACCACCCCAATCAGATATCATAAAATTTCTGAAATATGATTGGTTAATGTAAAACATGTAAACCAAGCATAAAAAATTGACCAATCAGAAACGGATTAGGGTTTTCTGCAAAACTATATAAAGAGGTGCACTCCGCCACGGACCTCAGATGCCATCGCAGTAGATGGCTGAAGAAAGAAGAAAGAAGCGGCTGTCAACATCAGAAACTGCAACTCCAAGCAACAAAGCATGCTGGGAGTTGTAGTTTCCAAACATCTAGAGTGCCAAAGAATTGGAGGTTACTGGTACTGGATTTGGCTATTACTGTATGGGATACATGTATGGGAATTCTGCTGTCCATTTAAAGGGCAACTTAAGCCACAAAACAATACTGAATCAGAAGGCAGTAGTGGTCATAATTTCTACCCTCGACTTATACTCGAGTCAATCAGTTTTTCTAAATTTTTCATGTAAAAATAGTTACCTCGGCTTATACACGGATCGACTTATACTCGAGTATATACGGTACTTACATTTCCTCTATTCTATCTAGGAAGGCAAAAAAAAAAAAAAAATGTGGGTGAGGGGGTTCCTTCCTGTTCCTTGTTTTATTTAATTTTTAGTAGTTGCTTACATTTTCATAGAAACAGTTTCCTCTATTACACCAACATTTCTTTTACAATAGTCACAGTCCATACATACAGCACACATGGTGTAATCGCAAACATCACCAGATAGAGTTCTGCAAACAAAATCATTTCATCACCTTTGCAGAGACGTGATCAAAATCAAGTTGCCTTCCTGACTGTAACCACTTTAGATATATCTATATGTCAATAAAAAAATAGAAAACTATGGGTATCCAAAGTTCACTAATTCTGGCCATATACTGTTCTGACATTTGATTGTCTTGCTATTCATTTCAACATCAATCAAATAGTGGGAAGTCCTGTGGTTCAGCCCTCCAACAATTATCTCACCCAGACCACTCATTTTCAAACAATATTAAAACATATCAAATGCAAAATGATCAGCCCAGGCAGTTATTAATTAGTCAGTGGAATGTCTGTTCAGTGTTAAAAGCTTTCTCATTTTGAGAGGAAATTGGATCCTGGGTGTCCCTTACCTACATAAGAAATATTCCATAAGCCCTCAAAGATGCACTTATATGCACTATACGTAGGCCCAAAAGAAACAAGGTCCATAATGCACACCAGTCTTGAAACAATGTGTTTTTATTGGAACATGTGACTTTCGGTCTCTGTGTAACACCTTCTTCAGACATTATCTTTTCTAGGACCAGAACCTGTCGTGTTCGTGTGTACCTGTAGACACACCTAGATTGTCGCCAGAAACAATCATTCTCCAGAGAGGCTTAAGCCACTTAAGCCTCTCTGGAGAATGATTGTTTCTGGCGACAATCTAGTGTGTCTACAGTGCCCCTGACATTGTTTAGTATCTGTTTTGTTGGGTTTCTAGTGATGTTAGGAAGGGAAGTGTTTTGATGTGTGGTTACTGAATAAATATATTGGAGTGTTACCCTCAATTTATATTTTTCTGTGGAAACAAAAGGCCTTTGGTCTACGATACCAAGGGAGGCTCGAGGTCAATTCCACTTTCCAAACAATAGTGTGCAGATAGTTAGATACATTTTTTTGAAATGATCCTCTAGCAATTGTTCTAAATGGCATTTTCTGTACTTTTATCTATGTATCTTTAGAAACCAGACATGTGGATGTACATGGAAACTAGGGGAGCAAAACTGTGAATGTTTGCATTAGTTTATCTGCATTCCTGATAACTGACCTGAGCAGGCATCTGCATTCCCCAACATATTATATTGTATTAGAATAAGAGGTAGATCTATTGCATAATGTACTTTTTGGGTTAGCCAAAACTTAACGCTAATAATAAAAATACCTCTGCATTGGTGGAAACAGTTCAAAACCTCAGTATAGGGACACTATACTGAAAAAATGACTTTGCCTCATCTTACTATATATTGAATACATGTAAGTAGCACTTACTCTGATTTGTGTGTGTTGCTGCATGCCTTCAATCCAGCACACATTTTGTTTAGGAGCAGTATCTCCCTCTTTTAACCACTCCCACTTCTATCCGACCTGACTTTTTCCCCAAAAAACCAACTGTCAAGCCTGCACACAGCATACAGCATTCCAACTGTCAAAACTCTGTCACCATTCCAGCTACAGTAAAACTTCTCACTGAAGAATAGTTTTTGAGAGCAAGGAATTGATTGACAGCTGAAATATAAAAGTTTTAGTTTGGATATCTAAAGAAATAGGGGGCAGATCAACAAAAAAATGATACAGTGGTGGTTGGAAAGAATTGTAGTTTCCATTTATAATAAATTTAAAATAACCTATTTTTCGGTATAGATGCCCTTTAAGGTTTTTACAATTTGCCTGATTTGAAGTTTTAGCCCCTCCTATTTACTATTAAAAAAAAAAAAAAATCAGGGTGTAATTTACATTTGTCTGTCATAGTTGGCATTATGGCCATGAATTCAAAATAATAGACTTATTGCTTCTGTGGCTTAAACACCATACTTTACATGTATCCATATTAAAGCGCTCTACATCCCAAAAATGAACATCATTAGAGCTGACCTCAGTGGTACACATTCACATTTTACTTAAAGGGCATGTGAACCCCTTACTGGCCACATTAAGAAGTTTAAAACAAGCCTTACCTTACATTTCTGCTCAAAATGGTTCCCCTGCTGTGCCCCTCCAAAGTCCAGGAAACTGCTGTGTAGAAGCAGTGTGTGACTCATGCTGTGCCTGAGTCTGCCTTAACCTCGTCAAGGTTTGAAGCATGCTCAGTGAAGCCCCCCTCCCTCTCCCTCCTGTTTTTCTCTCCCTCCTCCTAACATTAAAACCTTTGGGTATGCGGTAGGGCATGCTCCCCCAGCCCCAACTGCATTAATATTATTGCAAAAAAGTCCCCCAATCTTTACTTACCTTCCCTCTTTCCTCCGCTGTTCAGAACTCCCGGCAGCCGCAGCCGCAACCGTGATTGGCTGCCTCTCAGCCTATCACGGACGCGGCTGCCGGTCCCGCCCCCTGCTTGCAATTCCATGCAAGCAGAGGGCCGGAACAGTGCGGCGGAGAAAAGAGGGAAGGTAGGTAAGGATTGGGGGACTTTCTAACAATAATAAAATGCCCTACCGCATATCAAAAGTTTTCTAAAGGGGTGGACATGCCATTTAACAGTGTATGTTTTCTAATCTTCTGTTATTATCGGTTGCAGTGGTTTTACATGTTTCTAATACATCAGCTTAACAGCAGTTTTGTAGAACCTAAAGCATGTTCTGTCTATGAAACCAGAAACTGCTGTATATATTAATTAATCAGTTTTCTAAGGTTCATTGATGATGGCAGGTTCATTGGTTAATTAAAAAAAATAAAATGGATGAGTTTCTAAAAATAAAGAATTTTGCATGATATATACAATGGAGTTGATCCAGGGATATTTTAAAATGCTACGAAGGAATTATTTCCCCCTTCATACTGTTTTTTTAAATTCTTTGGATCAACTGTAAGGAAATGTGGGTATTGCTGAAAAGGTTGGACTAACTGAATGAATGTCTTTATTCAACCTCAAACACTACGGTATACTATACTAAGTAATTCTTAACCAAAGATAAAATCACTTAGTCAAGCCCTGCAGTCAATTTAACTCTCACTTTTACTCTCCGTGTAATTGGGAGATACAAATAGGCTTTTTGGACACCTCCCCACTCTGCCCTTGTTGAAAGCACACTGAGCATGTCTGTCCCACTGGGAGAGACAAGGCGAAGTGACAAGCAAGTATAGATTTTACTTCACACATCTGTAAATTTGGTAAGAAATCAACTGAAATTGAAAGTGATACATGATTTTTATTAGCAGTTCCAGGCATACAGTTGGGAAAATGATAGTTTAGACCACAGTCCTCCATTGAGTTCAGCAACATTAGAAATAATTTTCTACTTCTATTGGAAGTAACTCTTTCAAGCATTGCCGAGTTGTGTTTAAGCAGGTCTGATCCTATTTAATCTTTTCTGCACATCTTGTATTACACAGGTACATTTCAGTGGTGTACGTGGACTGGAACCGCACCAAGTATTTCCTCACATGCTATTCTCTGTAGAAAATGCATGTAACCTATGCCCAGGTTTTGTTCTGTACAAACGATATTTTGTTTGCCCTTTTTATTTTATTTGTGTCTTAATGAGATTTTTCGTCAAAGTGCTTTTTTCAGCCTTTGGTTTCACTCCCCACTAATATGATCTAATTTATTGCAGATATTAAATGACCCTTTTCTCTATTTTTAATAATATGTGTTTATTTGCTTTTTTTTCCCTTCTATCCTTCTAATACCATCTTACATGGTTACATAATTGTTAAGGTTGAATAATGAAATAGATATTTCAGGTTTAGCCTTTCTACTCTGTCCATGAGACCTACCTAAACCTAAGTCTTATTTTATTCCTATAGGGGGTAATGCAATAAGAAGTGCAAAAGTTTGCCCATGCTATAAATTTTCAGTAACCAATCACATGTTTGCTTTTTACTGTGCTGGCAAAGTTGTGCAGCTTTTATTGCATCAGCACCATAGAATTTAATGGAGAGATAAACTGTCTGCTGTTGGCCAAATAAATGTAAAAACCCACTTCTGTATTGAATGCCTATGCCACATGCTTAGAAAATGAAGATGTGCTGAAGACTTTCATAAACAGTGCAGATTTTAAGTTGAAATACTTAAGAAATTTCTTGAGATTTATGGAGTAAAGTGGTGTCAGGTACATGAGGCTGAGCTTGATTTAGCCTGTACATAGAAAAATAAAAGATCAGAAACGTACATTTATTATCCTGAAACATTTTACAGCAGAGAAAAAAGGTCAGTTTTCTCTAAGTACTTATTATTACATTGATACAGATATTCTGTATTTCATATCTGTTGTATTCAGTTAGATCAACTGGACTTACATTTTACGTTTTACTAGTCATCCGACTGGCTTTCTCAATTCAGAATGACTTGTACCGGAATCTGTTGGCAATTAAGTCCAGTTGATCTAACTGAATACAACAGATATACCATGACCTGGATGAATGAGAACCTTCACAAGCATATCTGTATTTCTTACTTATGCTGAGTTACTTTTTGCTTAGGTCCCCAAAGTAACTGTAGTAGGTGCAGGAAATAGCAGATTAGAAGCCATATTTACTAATAATATTTAATATTTGCAAACTGGACAGATCACAATCTATTTTTAACCCAATTATGGTCCTTCTGTTTATTGCCTTACTCCTATGATCTGTATTAAAATAGAAATTGCTTGTATATAAATGACACATACAGCTAAGTAAGCTGATATCTCCTAAGGAAGTAATAAGAGGGAGACTGAAAAAGAGGGATGTAAGGTTTTGAACAGATAATAAGCAAAATGTATACATATATAAATAAACCATACTGTATGTATAACTTCACTAGACCAGTAGACCATTAAAAGGTAATAGATGCAGGTGTTTGCTTCTTTTATTATATAACCCATATGTATTTACAGGGGGGGAAGTTAATTTGTAACTCAAAATGTTAATGGTTTAAATGCAGAATATATTTAGGTTTGACATCACTTTTAAGCATGAAACTCATTTCACTGTTAATGCCAAAGGCTACCTCACTATATGACAAATACTACTTCTAGAAGAAGATATGCTGGGTGATCTCTCGTTCTGCAGTTACCGTTTCCGTCAAGGGTAATGTCACTGCCAAAGACTGCAGCGTATTCTTGGGGCTCTATCTTCTGAATGCTGAAAAAAGCCCAGTGAGCCTGTGTGAATGCTCAGAGCTTTCACATCGTTCAGGAGAGGCAGGATAAAAATTGAGGTAACTTATCTCATTCTAGTAGTATTCAGCCTTTTAAGAACTGTATAACGGTTCCTAGGTTTACACAGATGTACGAATGTTACAACTTTCAAACATAGTTGTGTTGTTTATACAAATGGTGCTGTTGTCATTAAATAATAATTGGTTAAATATTGTGGATTTTCAGCATTTTGGGGCAGAACTAGTATGTCAGCATTGCCATGGATTCTTTAAAGGCAATTTTACCTGTCAAATAGTAGCATAGTAATTGAGGTTGAATAAAGACATATGTCCAATCTTTACACCTTCCTTTTTAACCCTACCTAACAATTGATCCAGAGGAAACTTCAGCTACGGACCTCAGTTGCTGGGCATTGTATGTTTGTATTTGTTTAAGTCTATCGATAGCACTGGTTGTTCCAATTATTTGTTTTATTATTTGAAAAGTGCTAATATTTTGCTATGGTGGAATGTGTTTCTTTGTTGTTTAAGTTTAAAAAACTATTAATTGTGTGTAAAAAGAAACTATTCTTATAGTATATTTACTTGTATGTTTCAGGTGATTTGCTTGAAGTGTAAGAACTATTATCACTTTGGGTGTTGAAAGTTATAACTGTACGTTATATCTCTGGGCTATAACGATATAAATATGTTCTATTTAGTTGTGTTTATAAACATCTAATGCATATACAGAAAGTGTCTAAAGAAAAGTAATATTGATTGATTCTGGTTAAATATTTAACTTGTGCCTGTGATCTTTGTAACATTTCAAGTGTAGTTAAAGAGATACACTTACGAGGAAGATTGCAGAGTCTTCCAGTTCATCAAGCACTGGTTTAAAATTGATCACAGGTCAATACATATTAAAAGTGTGCATATAGCTGTCCAATAGAGACATTGTATTAGTGAATTTGTTGCTTAGTTTCCAACATTGAATTTGGAGTAGCGCGTGAGTTACAACTGGTCTGTTTTTAAGTGTGTGTACACGGTACACAGGGGACAAGTGTTGTACGTTTGGCCAACGGCTCAGGAATGGGAAATAAGGGTTCACATTTCAAGATTCAGAAAGAGTCTGAATCTGAGGTCCCAGGGAAAACAGTAGTTGAATGGATGGAAGAGACTCAGCAAGAAGTGTATTATTGAATGTTTTTATGGCAGACAGTATAGATATGCTTAGAAGGGAAGATTAACTGTCAGCTGGCCTGACAATAGTATTTTAGACAATAACCCTGATTATGATTGGAAATGGTAACACAGGGTTCAAATGCATTAATGGGAATTATACCACAAAAGTGTAAAGAAGTGACTCCATTATATCAGTTTAATTGAAGCTCAAGTAGGAAAGGTACAAGAATAAGAATGTATGTCAGAAAAAGGACAGGAAAGGATAGCAAGAAGCACTTTCAAACAGCAAAATTAGTAGATGAAATAAGAAACTACACTTTTCAGATATCCTACACTAAGAGATATGGTTATATCACGGAAAAAGGAACGTGATCAAACAAATGCAGAAACACATCTTTTGTTGCAAAATAAATAAAAGAGTTAAGGGTGGAGCGAAATATTAAAAGTGGTATTGCCTTGCACAAAGGGTTCAAGCAAGGGTAGAAGCTCAATCCAAGGGAGCAGCTGCTAAATTAGTTTGCTATAATGTGTAACCTGTTATCTCACAGAGTCTTGTGTACAACGTAATACCTCAATCATCTGCTGGAATAACAGAGGTATATCCTCCACTACCAAGTGTCGTTTACCCTTCTATGTATTATGATTCTGTTTTTCCTCCTGCTGGTACTAAAAGTTCAGGTAACAGTATTTCCTATAAGGATACAGCAGAAATGGGAAAAAGGGGAATTTAATGGTATCAGCCCTGGTCTCAGACTGGCCAATTTAAATTTAAATTAAAGTATCTATAGGGATACTTGGTCCAATTAATCAAACTGGGATTCAGTTAGTGGGAGAGAAATAATGGTGTCATGTGAATACAAGATGGAGAATTATAGGGAGGATGAATTAAATACTGTAAATGCAAGAAAATGTTTATTTATTTATTTTAAGAGAATGGTTACCTAGGAAATGAAGTAATACTTGGGCTTCAATATATAACTTTAAAAAGGAACCAGGTAAAGAGGAAAAGGATAAGTTTCAGTTCAGAAGAAGTTTTCTAAAGGGTCTTAAAAATATATGTATGTATTAATGGAATGTAGATCAGAAGTCCGTAAAATGGAAGAGAGTGTAAAGGTATTAATCTTAAATTTGAAAATCCTATGGTTCACAAGGTGTAAGATCTGGAAGAAAAGCAAGGTAAAAAAACATTACAAAAAATGGGTTAAAAAAAAAAATGAAAGGATTGGTCAATAGTTAAATGTTTCTGTGTCACAAAGTAGGACACATTGCAAGGTATTGTCTGGCATCTATATCACACACACAACAGAAAGAATGTTATTTATAGGGAGGGTCAACCTGTGTCCAGTTATGCTGTGAAAAATCAACTTCTAATTCTCATGCAGAAGTTGTTGTTAAATTATGAGTGCAGGAATCTCCACTTGATAAGGTTGAATGTATGGTGGACACAGGGGAGGACAAGAATGTTTTAAGGTTAAAAGGAAGTCCCTAAAGAATGATTGAATGATAGAGAAGCTATGGGTATAGGTTTGCATGGTACACAGAAACAAAATAAACTAAGCCTATTACAATTCAAGTAGGCAATGAATTGGAACTAACTAAATCAGTTTTGGTATTGGATATTGTACAATAAATTTATTAGGAACAGATATTTTGTCACAAATTGAATGTATTGAATTCACAGAGGACAGAGTTACAAAGTTACTGATTCAGCTTTTATTGCTATGGTTGCTGTCCTGGAGTTTGAAGGAATTCTTGAATTACAGTGGGTGACCAGCAGGAATAATATGGGTACTTTGAATACATCCTCTGTGGAAGTTAAAATTAAGCCAGGAAAGGTAGTTCCTACACTACCTCAGTATTCATTAAGAAATACATGAAAATTGTAAGTGTAAAATGTTATTTGTCTATTACGGGAAGCAAGGCAAGTAAAGAAAAAGAACAGTACTGCAATGCAAAGGTAATATTCTACAGGAGTTTTCTGATAAATGGAGTATGGAACATAACAGTTTTGACCTTATGCAAAATGAAACAAAAGATTTTGAAAATGATTTAGAAATGTTTATAGATGTTCGAGGTACTGTATTGAGGTAGGAAATACATTGGTTTTGCTGGGGTAAATAACAATGAGGTTTTGGTACAAGAAATCTTCCCCCACAGATGAAAGCCCTGATTGCTGCTTGTACTCTAGCGGATGGTAAGTGTGCTACTATTTGGACAGATAGCTGTTATGCGTTTGGCATAGCACATGACTACATGCCCATTTGGAAGGCCAGAAATTTTAGCAAAACACAGAGACCTTGCTTTCAATGCCCCCTTCTAAGTAATTTATAAACAGATTGAAAAAAAGTGTCCCCAATATGGAACCGTGAGGCCCTCCACTTAGAACTTTAGCCCACATAGATGTAGCTCCATTTACCACCACTCTCTGTTTGTGTTCCAACAACCGATTCTCTATCCATGCACAAATGTTTTTTTCTAGGCCAACAGTCCTCAGTTTATACATTAGTCATCTATGTGGCACAGTATCAAATGCTTTAGCAGAATCCAAGTATACCCCATCCACTGCTATACCTGAATCTAAACTCTTCACTTGTTTAAAAAAACCAAGTAAATTTGTCTGGCATGATCTATTTCTCAAAAAACCTTGCTAACTACTGGTAATAAGATGAGTTTCGGAGACAAAGTCAAAGATGTGATCCCATAACGACGCACGCGACGTGATGTCAGCGCACGCACGGAGTAATACGCGCGTGATGTCATCACGACACACTTGTAACAGCGCGCGTGACGTCACTAGCACGGGTGGTGAGCGCTAGCACGGAGGGAACTGGTACTGGATCTTTGGACACAGCCAGGAACGAGGTCCAACAGGTCTCAGGGGCGGAGCTTACCTGACAGCACACTGTATCCAAGATGGCCAGCACTTTACAAGGCCACAGGTAGGCTCTGGAGAGACCAAAAAAAAAAAAAAAACAGAAAAAAGGTTAGTTAGGGACTGCAAACTGGGTTTCGGGCTTAGGCACTCCTTTGTGGCTACTAGCTAACGTCTTCTAAGGTGCTCCCTTCTCAGGTCCTCTACCATGGACCAACTGCTATAGCACAAGCAAAAAAGTTCATGAGAGGGGCACTCTTGTTGTGAATTCAAATCACTTTATTCAATCACATCAACACAACGTTTCAGGGACCACAATGTCCCTTTCATAGTTAGGCATACAGCTTCTATTTAAACTTTATTTGTTTTTTGACTGTACTTTAATGTTTCATAGCATGCGCAAGCCCCCAGCTGGCCCAATCAAAGTGTGTAACGGGTCATAGAGTGTCATAAGCTCTGACTATGGAGCTGATGAGAGGATAATTTTGAGGATTATGAAGATTTAGAACCTAAGAATAAATATTTTAACTTTTAAAAGATAGAATCTCGACTTTTTATAATTTTAATACCAGTATGCAGACTACAAAGTAGAAGAAAACAACTCATAAGACAGAACCCAGAAAGGAGGTCAGAGGGCAACATAAACAAGGAATTCCACCAATGTTAAACACCAACACCTGTCTTTTTAAGGATTCCCTTTTTATGAATCATACAAGGATCATGGGCTTAGACAGAAACTCTTATTTAGGAATGAATGTGTTGCCACAGTTTTGACTTTCAAACTGGGAAAACCTTTCGACACATTTAAAGTGACTGATGTAATAACATTGCTTACAAATAAAATGTTTCCTATGTGAGAAGTTAGGGAAGCAATGTATACAGTACCAGCGGATATGAGCTTTAAATAATCAGACTGTGTATGCTGTGTACACAGGAAACAAAATATTATTGTTTTAAACATATATAAAGTCATATTAACAGAATCTTTATAAATATGTTCTCCATATGTCCCCCATATCCACCGCTCTTAACAGAACCCTCTCCTATACAGACCCCCCACTCACACTCCCGCCTTAAACCCTTTTCTCTTGTGGCTCCCTCTCTTCATCAAGAAACTTTAAAGGGTATCTCCACCCTCTAAATATTTTTTTAATAAAATGTAGGACATCCCTACATACCTTCCACCCCCAACTGCTATATTAGATTTCTCATAAAAGAATCCGAACAGTACTTACGGACCCTTGCTTCAGCGGCGCTCTTATCCAGCTCCCAGCTTGCCAGAACTAGCAAACAGGGACCGCACCGGCAGCCGTGGCTGTGATTAACATATACATTTATACATAGAAATATCTTTCAGACAAACCAAGTAGTCTAGTAAAACCTCCCAAAGAAGATTTTTCCCGACTCCATACATGCAAACTGTACAGCACATATCTCCTCTAACTCCTTCACACACTCAGGGCTGGCCTTTGATATGGGTGACCTGTGCGGCCGCACAGGTTACATTATCAGGGGGGCGCCAGACAGAGTCTTATGTCACTGACCTTTAAGTCAAAGTTGTGCTTCAGTGCCACAGTCCCCCTGTATCAGCACCACCACACAGACAAAGCCCCAACACAGGTAAGCCTTAAAATGTCTGTATTCTGTGCTGTGTCTGTGCATTAAGTGTTATGTAATGATGTACGCAGGATATACACAAGCACACACTACAAATACTGGAAGACAGTAAGCGCAGGTGGCGGACTTGAAGCAGGCCAAGGCAAGCAGCTTTCAGCAGCTTATTGTGTGTGTCCAGGGGGGTGTTTTGGAGGGGGTGCTAGGTGCCAGTAACAAATATTGCACAGGGTGCTATTTATCCTAAGGCCTGCCCTGCACACACTGATGATATGTAGGCCTGAGCCCGAGCAGTAATAAGGGGTTTTTACATATAATTTCCTTTTTAGACTAGGGGATAGAACTACAACCTGGATATGATTTATTTGCTAGTAAAAACTGAAAACTGGAAAAGGTCTATATATTTTGCTGGCTATATACAGCCACAACTGATATGAAAAAATGGTAGGTGGTGTTGGAATACCAGTAAGTCTGCTGGCCCACTCTTTTTACTAAAATATAATTGATCCTTGAAGTGAATGTGTCTTCCTGTCACAAAATGAGACAAATGTGGTGTCCTTATTGTCCTGTTTCCAATACTCTTCTCTAAACTCTCTACACCTATTTCAGTAGTATGTATTCTGAAATATACATACACAAATCACAAACAGTATCTCTCAAAAGTGAGTACACACCCTCACACACAGGTATTCATTTAAAGGATAAGTACATTCAAAAACCAAACACGGGGCAAACTGCCCCTGGATTTTTAGACACAGACAGCAACGAGGTCAAGCAAGTCGGGGGGGGGGGGGGGGAGCTAACCTGACTGAAGACATGATCCAAGATGGCCAGAAATTTACTGGGGCACAGGTATGCTCTGAAGGGACCTAAAAAAAAAAGGGGGGGGGGGGGAAAGGTTAATTAAAGATACAGCTTCCATTTAAACTTAATTTGTTTTTTGAGTGTACTTATCCTTTAATATATAGATAACACATATAGAATTAATATATACAAATAACAAATATACAGTTCATCATATAAGTGTTGTTATAGTTCCTGTCTTTTGTGCATCCCGCAATGATTCGCAATGTAGTAATCATGTTGGCACGTAATATAGCATCAGGCAAAAAGACATTTTTGTGTCTTTAACCTGAAAACGTGTGTGCACTACTTTATGACATCAGACAGCACATGATCACAAAGTTGATAGTGATATCTTTACCGTCATTTTCATAACATACTGTGCTGAGTGTCTTAAATGAAATGGGTACTTGCGTGGGTTTCATGGGAACACGGAAGCTGTTGTGATTGATGTTTGCATGCCACTGTTGTACATTACATTGCTCTTTATGTAATTTACTTAGGCAGCGCCACCCACATTGCACATCAGCTTCTGCTGCACCTCACATGGTATAGGATGGTATAGGTGGGTGCGCATAGAGCGTGAAAAGTAGCAAACTTTGGCAATGAATGCATGGAATTCATCCGGGATGAAGATAGGCACCAACCGGTAGGTGTGAATTTAGATAACACCCGAGAAGCCTGCATTGGTGCTCCATTGATGGCATTTGAAGGCACATCATCACTTCCAAATTTGCACTACCAAGACGATGACCTTGATCAGGCAACAAGTGCATTACTTTCCATCTGCAAAGTACCAGAACTACTATTTATGGCTCCCTGTACAAAGTACTAATACAGGAATACAGAGACAGATGGAGAGCGAGAAGACAGGGAGGGGGGGAGAGTGTTGTGCTATATTTTTGGTGGGATTTTGGCTGACCTTATGTATAATATGTAACACATTGCCTACACATAAGTATAGGTTCCCATTTCAGGTGGGACTGTCATGGCATTTGATCTAGGGGCTCATACTTCTATATGATGCAACTCCGCCATGGCATAATATCCGTACATTACATTGTAGGTGGCATATTATACCTTATAAGTGCCACACCAACATGCATTTCTTTGACGAAACATGTTATCCAAGTGTATTTCTTACAGAAAACATTCAACTTGTATCGTATGATGCCTTCACGAAATGCACATCCACATAACATATGGTTTATAAAACAAACACGGTGTGACAATGAATTCCATAGTTTTCACATGTGTATGAGAAGATATGTGCTAAGAGATAGAGCAGAATTAAAGCGGCAAAGGCAAAGGTGGAAACATGGACGTTTATATTTATTACCTATGTGCATATGTGGTCTGTAATCTGACATGATTGAACAATCGTGGAACTGAAAGGTTCTGACATTCACAGTAAAAAGCTGACATAGGAAATAGTCGGGTATGATCACTTAAAAAGGCATGAAGTATGCCCTTGCCTCCCATATGAATGCAACATGAAACGGAGACACACATATACTCCTACAACTTGTAAGTAACGCCTTGCCCAAATATGCCCGTAAGTTCAGAAACCAACTGCGCATGTGCATAATGTGTAGCAAAAGACATTTAACTGAGCTTTGCTGTTGGACATGTTTGTTACGTATGACGTGATGACACCATTGCGCTTCTCTCCTGAAAATCACCATCTGTCAGCACTCAGAAATAGGGGAGGAGCTACTATCCGGATAAGCTGTGTAACACACCAACTTTCCTGGCGAACAATGTCATGCACAAAAGTGACTGACATACTGACGGAAATAATATAGCATCACTAGTGCCATCCTTTTTTGCCAACATTTCATCACAGACACACAAAACGCTACGTTGGGATTATTTCGCCACAATCCTTTATAACATCAGCGCATCACCTTTGCCCTATTATTAAGACAACTTTTTACCCTAAATGCTGGTTGGTGCATCACCCTGAAGGGGTATTAATGAATATTAGCAGATGTTCTCTCCAAGTACAACTTGTATTTGAGCCCCATCTATAATGTTTAGTGAAGTTGACATAGTCAAGGTGGGATTTTTTCACTATTTCCTTGTGGTTAGTCAGTTTACTATTAGTACATATCAGATAAAAACTTCAAAAAGAATGAATGTATCTTTGCAATGACAACAGCAAAGGGCCATGTAACCGGATGAGCCCATTTTAAGGAATAATTCAAAGAGATAAGGAGAAACATAAAGTAAAGAGAGCTTCTGATTTAGAACAATGTAAGCATTCACTGGAGCGTATTGTAATGGCTTATGACCTAAAATGAATGGATTACAGACAGGTAACCCAACCCTTGACAATCCTAACAGGCATCTGTACACTATGAACATGTTTCTGTTTGGTTGACGTAGCTGCATAGTAACAAGAAAAATAAAAATGTCTGTGAATTTTAAAGGCAAGTATGAACAGTGTATGATACACGCGACGCTAAGCTTTGCCTTACTTTATATTTGAACTAGGACATGTCTGTATCTTACTAAGTCTGACTCAGCGCTGCATTAGGAAATTAGTTCTAAGTTCACTTTAGATTTAGCATTTGTGCAATAATCTACACCTACTTAAGTTATGTAAATGACACATAAATTAACAATTACTGTAGATGGTGTGTGATTTGTAATAGAAACAATTTTGCAAGATTTGTTATCTATCTAGTAGCCCCTCGAATGTTATGTCTGTAAATACCTTGAGGTACCAGCATATTGCCAGTAAAGTCCATGGTGAGCCATCAAACATTGTGGTAACGTGGCAGGTAAAGCCAACACTCCTATCATCATTGCATGTGATTCAACATTCTTGTCAGATTGAACATCAAATTGACATACATGCAGCGTATGGCCAGCTTTACTGATAGCCTATTTCTGTTGCTCTCCCACTGGCTAAATCAGGGATGTCCAACCTGGGGCCTTCCAGATGTTTGAAAACGACAACTCCCAGCATTCCTTGGTTTTGTCTGCAATGGAGGAATGCTGGGAATTGTAGTTTTCAAACAGACTTACCGGACCGCGTTCCCTCAACTCTCTAATTAACTAGCAGCCGCGTTAGTGATTGGCTGACTCCCAGCAAATCACAGATGCAGCTGCCAGTCCTGCCCCTACTGTTCTCCTGTTCCCAGAAGTAGCAGTAGAGACATAGGCCAAGGAAACAAAAATGGGTAAGTTTATTTCTGTAAACTTTTTAAGTTTAGGGTTGGGGGGTCTCTTACACTATGTGAGAGTAGTTTTTAAAAACAAAATTCAATGCAGCGTTGAGGGATCCAGGGGGGGAGGGGAGAGAGAACTCCCCTGTGCATACGAGAGTCCTTAGGGGGACAAGAAGGAGGCAGATACCCTTTAAGCACTAAAAAGGTATGCCCAACCCCCCAACTGAAATTTGCCCCAATGCTGAGCAGACTGTTTGTCATTCTGTTTGCGTATCTCTAGCGGGTCCAGATGTGTTGCTGCTAGGAAAACGTTGCATGCACCATGCCTAAATTAGTAGCCTAAATGAACCCTACCTTTCTATTTTGCTGCATATGTTTGTTCTGCATGGCAAAAACACAGTTCAGGAAACTGAAGAGTAGGAGCCTAGCAAGAAACAAAAATTAAGCTAAAAACATGAAAATCCTAATAGAGCCTTTCCCTGGTGTAATCCGTTTCCGTCTCTAACTGTTACTAGAGGTTTCTGGCATGCTCAGTGGGAGGAGGGAAAAAAAGACTCACTTCTGGGGCTTTGTTGTGCATCTGCTGTGTATGTGTCTGAAGGTGTAGCAGAACCTTTTTGCACAATAGAATTTCTCCACATTGTTATTGAAAATGTGCTGTCTTTATTTCAGTATTCCTACAATATTTATATTATCATCTTTCCATTTCTATCATTAATAACAATAAGATGTAATTAGTTGTAATGAAATAAATCAACATCATTTACTACATCATTCAGAACATAATACCAGTACAGTACGGCTTTCTCTTAAAACACACAAGATTTCAAAGTGAAGTCATTTTACTTGACACACCTTTGTTGAGTCAACAATGTTCTTTCATTTTTTCAGTTCTTAGGCCTTCAGGGCCAATATTAAGAAAATGTTCTGATTTCTAATCCTTTGTCACTCACACCTACACCATGTGCTTTGAAATTCATGGAGTCAAAGAGACTATTTCCTATTTTCCCTACACTCCTTTAAATCACATATCGGCAAAGAATGTAAACCTGCCCTCACAGAAACCAACCTGTCACAATTCAGGGATCCTGTATGAATTCCTATCATATTTACTGGGTAAGCAAGAAAATATTTCAACAAAAATCTCCCCAGTTACCCCACTTCAAAAAGCAATTGAATTCCTACAATGAATATTTTTACATAAAAGCTATTTCAATTTAATTTTATTGCTTGGTGTTGAAATGTAAAAGTCTCTTTCTTCCTTGATAATACTCCCATTTTTTTACCTCCTGTAATGACACATAATTGCTCATGTGCATAGAAACTAGTAAAATTAAAGAATACAGTAGGTGTGGTTAGGGTCCCTTATTTGACATTATCATAGGACTCCCTGTTGGAGGTTGTGGGAAATAAGGCAAACCAGGCAACACAAGTTCTTTTGCGATTGCAGGAGCTTTATTATAATGCACCAGTATCAAGCAACCTTATCTTACCAAGCAAGCACTGTCCTTGGGATGCAATCCCTGGGATCTGTGGGCTCCACTGCCTTGGTGCCAAACTGCTGGGCTGCTGCTGGCGTCTCCTGTGCTGCTGAATCCTTCCAGGCTCCTGGAACCCTTGCTCTCAAGCTAAGGGACAGGGTAGTGTGTTACAGCTCTGAGCTGCTGGATACTGCCTAAGCATGTGTCCTAGCTCTGTTCTCATTTAGTGGGCTAAGGCTGATCCGGCTGCTCCTTTCTCCACGATTCATCAGGCTTGCTGAACAGCAGACCAATCAGCAATTACTTAACTCAGTCCAGCCACATAACCAAGCCGGCACCAAACTAATGAGCTTATGACAGGCAGTCCCAGGAGTTTTACCCATTGAGCCATCTTGTGGGCAAAGGACTAACTGTATATCCCTTACAGTGTGCTTGGTACATTTTACATATACAATATTTCCATAGGATATAACACTGAGAGGTGGTGCCTGGAAGAAACGCTGTTGTATTATTTATTAAAGACTGGGTGCCACTCTCTCCCTTACAAAGAATTAATCATATAAAGGTATTAAAGCCCCGGGTACTCCATCACAACCCCTCCCCCTCTTAAAATATGGAGCCTGCCACATGGCTTATACAGGCTTCTGGCAGACTCACCAACAAAAAAGTCTCCTGCTGTCGCAAGAGTCCATCTGCATTTTGGTGTTGGTTGCCTCTGCGGTACTGTATAGTAAAGTTGTATGGCTGTAGGGATAAGCTCCATCTTAACAAGCGTCCATTTTCCCCAGCTACATGATTGAGTCAGGTGAGAGGATTATGGTTTGTGACAACCGCAAACTCACAACCATATAGATAGGGTTGCAGCAGGTGTTCAGTACCCAGACCACAGCCAGGCATTCTTTTTTCACTGTTGCCTAGGCTACTTCCTGGTCTAGTAATTTTCAGCTAAGGAAAGCAACTGGATGTTCCTCCCTCTTGTCATTGATTTGACTTAAAACAGCTCCAAGTCCTTAGGTAGAGGCATCCGTGTGTACCAAAAAGTGTTTGCGATAATCCGGGGCAGCAAGTAAAGGGGCACTGGTAAGAGCAGGCATGAGGGATGTAAAAGTGTCCAAATTACATGGCGGGCAAGTCTCTTTTTCCTCAGGTCTGTCAACGGTTTCACCATAGCATTGAAATAAGGAACAAATGTATGATAGTATCCTGCAGTCCCAAGAAAAGCTAACACCTGTTTCTTAGTTTGGAAATTGGCCACAAATTTATGGCTGGTTCTGGGCGTATTTTCCCTCCCCCTATGCGGTGTCCTAAGTACTGTACCTCTGCCATACCTATCTGAGATTTATCAGGCTTAAAATGCAAACCTGCCTTCTGTAATCTATCTAGAACCATCTCTAAAGGTTCATACACACATGCGATATTCAGCAGACCTCCGAGCCCCGACCGACCACCAATCACGACCGATATGCAGTTGGACCCCAGAGCGACCGCATACACATGCACGACTATTGGCCGAAACACCATTTGTCCAGGGTGTGAGTCATGATTGGGGGTCTGTTGAGACTCAGAGGTCTGCTAAATATCGTACGTGTGTATGAACCTTAAGTTTTGCATGTGTTCCTCCCAAGTGTTACTGTAGATAGCAATATTATCCAAATAGCACATGCAAGCCCCGGGCATCCTTCTAACAATCTGTCCACTAATCTTTGAAAGGTTGTTGGAGCACTTTTCACTGCCTAAGCATGTGTCCTAGCTCTGTTCTCATATAGTGAGCTAAGGCTGTTCATTTTTAAATGAGCAAATTTCAACCAGTAGCCAATAATCAGGCTTGCTGAACAGTAGTGATTACTTAACTCAATCCAGCCTCATAGCCAAGCCGGCACCAAATTAATGAGCTTATGACAGGCAGTCCCAGGAGATTTACCCATTGAGCCATCTTGTGTACAAAGGATAAACTGTATATCCCCAACAGTGTGCTTGGTACATTTTACATATACATTACTTACATAGAATATAACACTGGGAGAGGTGGTGCCTGGAAGAAACACTGTTTTGTTATTTATTAAATACTGGGTGCCACTCTCTCCCTTACAAAGAATTAATCATATAAAGGTATTAAAGCCCCGGGTGCTCCATCACAGACATCATTTTACCAACAGGAATTAATGTAAGGAAAAACCTGCTTAATAAAGCAGTGAGTGGAAAATGATACCCATCACTTTCTATAACTAGTTCTTCACCAAGAATAGCTTTAACTTCTAAGGGCTGGTACACATGAGACATTTTTACCCCAAGCACAAGCATTGAAAAATTGACCAATCAGAATTGGATTAGGTCCTTCAGCAAACCTATATAAAGAGCTGCAAACCTCAGCGGAGCTCAGTCATCACAGTAGATGGCAGAAGGCAGTAGAAAGAAGCCGGCCTGTTGAAGCTGACAGTTCCAGCGGGGTCACTGGCGGCCGCAGTGACCTTGCCTGGCATTGGCGACTTCAGAAGAGTTGGTGTCGCTGGCAGTGAAGAAAAAAGATGACGGACCAAGACGCTAGCAACATCGGCTTTGTTGAAGCCACTAGCACCGGACATGCCCTGGCGGCCGCAGGGGCATTTCCCGGTGTTAGCGACTTCAGCGGAGTTGGTGTCGCTAGATGGAAAAAAGAAGACACACCCAAGGGCTCAAAATGGGGGTCCTGTTTCGAGCTGCGGGGCCCCCAACAAAGGGTTATTTTTAGGGCCACAAGGGCACTTGCAAGTGCTGTAAGTGCCTTATAAGGGGTGAGGAAGGTGGGTCCCGATTCAAGGAACAGGACCCCCATAGCCTAAAAGGCACTTCTCAGTGCCCCCCCTGAAGGGTCCCTCCATCCCCCCAGATGTTTTTAAAAACAGTTAAAATAAAAAGTACCTGAGGCAGGGAGGTTGGATTGGTACTTTTTACCTCCCAAAATCATTTCTATGAGGAGCAGCAGCACAAAGAAAACTGCTTCTGCCAGTCTTCCTGTATGCTTCAGCACTATCTTTAATATAGAATGGCCCAGGGCCATAACCTGGCAGGTGAAAACTGAATGTGTTGTAGCTCCTCAACAAAACAATATTGGGAGCTAGGAATAATCAATCCTATCTCCTTGCCCCAGGTACTTTTCCTTTTTAAAAAGTTTATTTTTACAGTATAGTTGTCCTTTAATTTGCCAGGTTAGTCCTGGACTTTTCCTTTATTAAACATAATGTTGAAGCCAGGAATATGACCTATAACTATGTTTCCAGTTTTCCAAGGAAATATCTAATACTCTGCTCTCTAAAGCTGTGTACACACTATCCAATAATTCGGCCCAACTGACAACCTTTCAGTGTTTTGGTCAATCGGGGCGAAATATTGAATTTCTTTGCGTGCCGGGCGCGACTGACATCCGACTGTTTGTTCGTCTGAATTGGACGAACAAATGATCTGACCTGTTGGAAAACCATGACCGATAGTGCGGTTCTTGCGGCTAACTGTTGGCGGTGGCTATTTTGCCGCAACTGACAGTCCGGAAGTGCCAAACGAACGATCAGAAGGCAAAATTGGAAGGTGTTTACCATGCCTAAGGAATCATTCAGTTTATTCTTAGATCTTTACAAAGGTTTTTTCTATGTGCTCCCCCCCCCCTTTTTTTCCCCTTTACATATTTTGCACATTTTTACACTGCAGGGAGGGATATGAAATAGACACAATTCTCAGGTTGTTACAATCAGTGACATCTTAAATTACATCTGTCCACATCAGACCTATTAGCATGTATTCCTTGGATTGTGGGGGAATCCAAGGTGTTTAGAGAAAACAAAACACTAAGGACAATAGGAACACACTAACTGTGGGCAGATGGTGTCCAGGGTTTGGTGAAATAAGATTTTACTTACCCGACCGAGCGCTCACACGATGTTCATCGATGCTGCCGGAACCGCTTCTCCCGATCTTATATTCGACCGACATGCGATCGCAAAATCCCATTCATTTTGTGATCGCATGTCGGTCGAATGTAAGATCAGGAGAATCGGTTCCGGCAGGATCAAAGGAACATCGGGTGAGCGCTCGGTCGGGTAAGTAAAATCTTATAGATGTATGGGCACCTTTAGGCTGGGTACACACCAGCAGATATTTTCAGCCAACCGACTGATCTACAGCACTATCGGTCGGTCGGCCAACGGACGTGTTGGTAAATTATGATCGATCGTCACATGAACTGTCGAACATTTGTCCCAGCCGAGCGCTCGGTCGGGACGAAAAGTCCCTTCGTGTGTACCCAGCCTTAGTGCTACAAGATAACATTACTAATTACTGGTCCATTATGTGCCTAAAAAACCTACCAAAACCACATAAGGAATGCAAACATTTGGGCGTGACTACTTTTGCCGTGACCGACAGTGATTTGTCCTGGCTGTCCGCTCACTAGTGGCAAACGTGAGCCGGGACAAATCTCGGCCCGTGTGTACACAGCCTAAGACCGATATCCCACCCTGTCAAAACTCATTTCAGGGAGGATACCCACACATTTCAGGGAGGATACCCACACATTTCAGGGAGGATACCCACACATAATCCATGCATACAGACCCACACATGTATACAGTGCTTCTCAACAGACACACACTCAAGAAAAATGTCAGACACACATGCATACAACAAATCATGTCACTATTAAGTGTTTTTGTCACTTAAAGTTTCTGACATCATTGTGCTCCCTCACTCTAATTCAAAACAACACATTTCAGGGAGATTGTATATTATTTCAGGGAGTCAGGGAGCTGCCATTAAAATCAGGGAGACTCCCTGAACTTCAGGGAGAAGTGGGATGCCTGCTAAGAGTGAAAACCAAACCAGACATGGAAGCTAGTGGCAAGGTATTCAGTGAAGGTGGAAAACAGGGTTAGCAAGAACCAAATGCAAACAGGCTCAAGAACGGACATGTTTCATGTAGCTTGGTTGGGTCACAACCAGTTAATTAAGCAGACAAAGAGAGAAACTTGTATATACAAAAGGAAGGTGCTGATTATTGGAGAATAATTTTCACACAAAGGCTGCAAGAGTAAAGCAACACTAGATTAGACATAGAATAGTAGAAAGAATTTGAATTTAACACCTAGAAACATAATTAAACAAGTAAAAGGGGAAGGAAGCCTGCCATAAAACGCATAAACCCCAGGCAAAGAAAGGATGGAAGAGGGTACACTATATTTAATTTAACATTATGTTAGCAAGCAAGAAACAGCTGTAATTATTCTAACGTGTGCTTGCTCTAAGGACATTTTACTTTTTCTTTTATTGTGACAAATAATATTCATTGTATTTCTAACACTGACAAATTTTAAGAGGTCCCACAGCTCCAAACTGTCCCCCCATCCCTGTCACTTATAAGTGCCATTGTGGCACCTATTAGCTCTTAAAAGAGCCCTTGTGGTTTTATTAAGAGCCTTTAGGATAAGGGGTCCCACAGCTCAAAACCACCCCTTGTCCTAAAAATTACCCTTGTCAGTGCCACAAGGGCACTTATAAGTGCCAGTTTCGACCTGCGGTACCCCTTAAGCCCCAAAAGACCCCTGATGGAGTTTGGAGTCGTTGCCTATGGAGGTTAGGGAGGCCCCCTACAGTAGTGGGGCAACCCCTCGCACCCCACCATGCACAGTGGGCCGCACATAGACATTTTTAGGCTGTTAGTGCTGCTTTATAAATATGGAGCAATAACGGCAAAGATAATGACTTTTCACCACCGGTTATCACCACTATACTAAGTCTGATTTTAGCGATAATGGTGATAAGTTAACTCAGCTTTATAAATATGCCCCTCACTGGGGACTCAAGTTTACAATCTGATCTACAAATGAGCCAAAAGCACTGGAAGTAGGCTTTTATCTGCAGATACCCTGCTACTGCCACGGGTCCGATTGCCCTGCAATATGGTTAGAAGAGCGTGAGGCTGCTAAAAGCTATAATGCAATCATTTATGATAGTAGAAGAACTATTATCAAACTAAAAATAGCATGAGGTTACATATAAGCCATCTGAAGTGAAAAGAGTAAAAAAGATTTACCAATTGATTGATTAGTATCGTATATACTTGAGTATAAACCAAGGTTCTCATGCTTTAAAAATAGCTTGAAAACCGAATCTAGGTTTATACTTGAGTCAACCACTTACCATCACAGTTATCTGGCGGCCACTTGCTCCGCATCCTCTGCTCAGCCGGTTGACGTCACTTCCTCTGCTCCTCTCACTTCCCAGAACCGAGTAGTGACATCAAGTGGCAAAGCAGAGGATGTGGAGTGAGCAGCCGACTGATTACTGTGAAGGTTGGAGAAGAAATTATCGCTGGCGGGCTTGGTGGGAGGGGGGGGATGTTTAGGGAGGGACAGTAATCCCTGCAGTAGCAATTCCTTGCCACTGCAGATGTTTGGAAACTATAACTCCCAGCAACTAAAGCATGCTGGGAGTTGTAGTTTCCAAACTTCTGCAGTGGCAAGGAATTGCCACTGCAGGGATTACTGTCCATTTAAAGGGCAACTAATGCCTCAAAACAATACAGAATCAGAAGGATGGTATAGTTATAAAGGTTACTTCTGATTCTGTATTGTTTTGAGGCTTTAGTTGCTGTTTAAATGGACAGCAGAATTCCCATACAGTAGTCCCATACAGTAATAGTCATTCTGGATTTGGCTATTACTGTATGGGAATTCTGCTGTCCATTTAAAGTGTAACTAAAGCCTTAAAACAATACAAAATCAGAAGGCAGTAGTGGTCATAATTTCTACCCATGGCTTATACTCGAGACAATAACTTTTACTCCTTTTTCAGGTAAAAATGAGTGATTATGCAGCCTGTAGAAGATTCACTGTTATTTTCCAACATCTATACTAATAAAAGGCAAAGCCCTCACTCACTCACTCACTCACTCATCACTAATTCTCCAACTTGCCGTGGAGGCAGATGGCTTAAATTTGGCAGGCTCATTCATTGCACTTTACTTACAAAAGTTAAGCAGGTTTCATTTCGAAAAGGCAAAGCCCTCACTCACTCACTCACTCATCACTAACTCATCACTAAATCTCCAACTTGCCATGGAGGCAGATGGCTTAAATTAGGCAGGCTCATTCATTGCACCTTACTTACAAAAGTTAAGCAGGTTTCATTTCGAAAAGGCAAAGCCCTCACTCACTCACTCACTCACTCACTCACTAACTCATCACTAATTCTCCAAATTGCCATGGAGGCAGACGGCTTAAATTTGGCAGGCTCATTCATTGCACCTTACTTACAAAAGTTACGCAGGTTTCATTTCGAAAGGCAAGCCCTCACTCACTCACTCCTCACTCATCACTAACTCATCACTAATTCTCCAATTGCCATGGAGGCAGACGGCTTAAATTTGGCAGGCTCATTCATTGCACCTTACTTACAAAAGTTAAGCAGGTTTCGTTTCGAAAAGGCAAAGCCCTCACTCACTCACTCATCACTAATTCTCCAACTTGCCGTGGAGGCAGGCGGCTTAAATTTGGCAGGCTGATTCATTGCACCTTACTTACAAAAGTTAAGCATGTTTCGTTTCGAAAAGGCAAAGCCCTCACTCACTCACTCACTCATCACTAATTCTCCAACTTGCCGTCCTCACTCACTCACTCACTCACTCATCACTAATTCTCCAACTTGCCTCACTCATCACTAATTCTCCAACTTGCCGTGGAGGCAGACGGCTTAAATTTGGCAGGCTCATTCATTGCACCTTACTTACAAAAGTTAAGCAGGTTTTGTTTCGAAAAGGCAAAGCCCTCACTCACTCACTCACTCACTCCTCACTAACTCATCACTAATTCTCCAACTTGCTGTGGAGGCAGACGGCTTAAATTTGGCAGGCTCATTCATTGCACCTTCTTACAAAATTAAGAAGGTTTGTTTCGAGAAAAGGCAAAGCCCTCACTCACTCACTCACTCATCACTAACTCATCACTAATTCTCCAACTTGCCGTGGAGGCAGATGGCTTAAATTTGGCAGGCTCATTCATTGCACCTTACTTACAAAAGTTAAGCAGGTTTCGTTTCGAAAAGGCAAAGCCCTCACTCACTCACTCACCACTAATTTTCCAACTTGCCGTGGAGGCAGACGGCTTAAATTTGGCAGGCTCATTCATTGCACCTTACTTACAAAAGTTAAGCAGGTTTTGTTTCGATACTAATACAAGCCAAAGCCCTCACTCACTAACTCACTCACCACTAATTCTCCAACTTGCCGTGGAGGCAGACGGCTTAAATTTGGCAGGCTCATTCATTGCACCTTACTTACAAAAGTTAAGCAGGCTTCGTTTCGAAATTCCACCTGTAACGGTGAGTATCTGACATTGCACCTGTAACGGTGAGTATCTGACATTGCACAGACTGGTTGGTCCGATTTCAACCAAATTTTGTATGCATATACTCCTTTACCAGTAAAAGGTTAACGAAATATTTTTTTTAGGGTTGGGGTGAATGGGGGGGGAATAGAATTTTGAACTCCTGCACACTAACGGCTGGACCGATTTTTACCAAAAATTCAGGGTGTGTGCGGGGACTGGCTGAGGTGTAAGGGAAAGGGTTTGGAAGGTGGACAGAGAGGAATAGTGGGGGGTATTAGGGGCGGATGGGGAGGGGTGGTGGGGGTTATTTTCACCAAAATTTCATAGTTGAATAAAAAATATAATATTAAATTAAAGTTAATGAGTGTTGCATTATCGTAAAGCTTATTGAATTGTCTTTCTTTAATATATCAAGTGCCGAGTGATTACAGCAATCTTGATACATTATTGCTTTCTTACTAAAAAGGTTATTTCAATACATCTCCGCTGAGAAGCGCAGGTATTTTGCTAGTATCCAATAACAGACAAACGATTAGAAATGATCCAACCAAAATATTGACTATTTACCCCAAGTTAGCAGAATGGTTGTAGTATAAGAAAGAAGAAAGAAATAGATCTTAAGTCCTTTCCATCAACTAATCTTAATACACGATCTTGTCTTACAAGGTGAAATTCATTATGTAACTTCTGTAGACACAATCCCTTACAATTAGTTGTCACTGTGTTCTATTTGGATAATGATAGCATGACGCCAGAATCTCCCATGCATGAAAAGATAGTCTGTATTGTTGCATTCTGTAGCATAAAACAAACGTGAGAAAATAACCACCTTTTAAAACAGAGACAAAAATCTATACATTCAAATGCCTTGCACATTCTTACTCAATGTTTCCATGTTCCTAAAATAGTTATTGCACAGGTTGTGTATAGTGAAAGACGATAATGCATTCTTATCAGAGTTGTGCAAGACCAGTTCCGGAAACTGGCACCAAGCCCTAAATTAGCAGGTACTTACAACCGGAGGGGGTGCTAAGATTTATAGTTACTGTTTATGAGACAATGAGTCACCCTGTAGCCAAGCTCTAATAAATAGGAAAATCACTCAAACCATTTATGACTTTTAAACAATGAGTGTCAGCTCTGGTAACTCTATTGGTTTGTTTTATTACCTACTATATAAATGGTCGAAATGGCAAGAAATGGCTGGATTATTTGTCAGATACTGTATTTCAGATTGAAACTGCGAGTGCAGGTTCCAATAAATGGGAACTCACTTCCAGAAGATTTGTATCAGTATAAATAATTGTGCACCTGAAGCTACACCCCCTCCTCTTCCACACAGTATAGCGCATTCTTACATCATCCAAGCCTACAAACAATTTTAAATTGACAGACAATTTCCAGGTGATGTTATATTAAATATACAACTGATAATGTAAATTATATAGTTAACTTTGAATTTGTCATGCAATAAACAAAACCTTTGGCATAAAGGCGAAAAAGTACAAAACAGTAGAGGTTGACTAGAACTCGAATTTACGAGTCGTTCGCTAACCCTAGAATGTATCGTTCACTAACCCTGAAATGTAGCCTTCTATTTTCGGTAATCCTTGAAAGTATCGTTCGATTTCGGTAACCCTCAAATTTATGGTTCTATTTTCGGTAACCCTTGAAAGTATTAAGTTAGTTAAGAAGTGTTTAAACAAGTTTTGGTGATAGTGACATGTTTCCTGACCATTTCCCAGGTGCCACAGCCATTTACAGTAAGTTACCATTGCTGTAATTACCATCTGGACTTTTCAAACTAATACTCCCCATTAATTTTAATGGGTCCGAATTTGAACTTTCAAACTTTTCGAACTTTTACTGAAGTTCGAAAGTTCAAAAACGGACCAAACTTTATTAAGTTCGGCCATCTCTACAAAACAGCTCTGTTGCATCTATGTCAAAAAGGACAGACTGATTCGTATAGTACAGTGATGTTGGAAACTCCCAGCATACTTTGGTTGTAAAGCTGTAAAGGGGGCAGCAAAGGGAATATGCTGGTTAATATTAAAGTGACAATATTTCAGCCTGACTCATTTTCTCCCCTACTTTAATTCCATTTTGACCAATTTTGCTATCAAATAATTATTGTAGTGAATCACCCTCTCCCAGGGAGATTGACCAAGCCGAAATATCTACCAACCCCATTTCATTCAACCCCTTACACCAATGAACTGGTACTTTACGTGATATGTATATGTATTAGGTAGATTTTGCCTTTTACAGCAATCACTAGAAAACACTATTCATTTAATTATTATCAGCCTAAGAGACAGATTTTGGATTTTAAGATTACCTGTCATAATCCGTCATTACTGTTCAACATACCAGTGGTGGGTGGAAAGCTTGAAAACTGAGACGATTCATTATGTTAAGAAATTTGCCTTGAAGACATGTTATAATGATAAAGTAACACTAATCTGGATCTGTATTACCTACTACATTCTTTGGAGACTACATAGGTTGGTCGTTTGCCTTTATTTTATTTTAGAATTCATCATTTGAACAACCTTAATGCACATAGACAATATGGGGTATTGGCCGCTAAGGGAAGTACCTTTGTTGTATGAATGCAATTCTCTCTAAAAACAATATGTGGTAGAAGTACAGACTGTATAAAAAAAGAAATGTTTTATGTATCTAATAAACCTTCCAGTTTACATTTGGTAGTTTTCTTGACTGTATGTTTAATTGGTCTGATGTAATACAAGTTTACATATGAACTAATAAAATAACAGATTTATTTTAAAAAAATTAAAAATAACACTACATAGTTGATCCCATTAAGAAGGTAGAATGAGTGCCAAGCAAGAAACTGAAGTTATTTAAGAGTTAACATTGTATTATGCAGAGGGACATGTGTTAATGTCTGGACAGGTTTCATTGCCCATAGCTAGAAGAAGAGATTCAATTTACTTTTGTACTTGATTAAAAGTGACAGATCTGGTCCCGGTGAGATCTGGCAGGACTTCTAAACACAATTGTTCTTGATTAGTTTTTTCAAAATCTGCCTGAAATAAAATCACAGCGAACCCAGTCCAATACAGCCTGGTACTACAGTCTTAAATCAGACTAATTACTGTAAGTTATCCAGTAAATCTGTCAGGACAAAGTTATGTGGTTAAATGTTGCTTTAATAAGGGCGAATAACTCAGCAAGAATCGGAAACACACTCAGGGCAATGTAATATCACCCCTACACGCTACTTGCTAGACCCTGCTCCCATGATGCAGTAATCATTATGAGCTTGTTACTGCCAAAAGTACCAATATGGCAGGTCTCCGCAAAACCACTAGATACCCCACGCTAACCCAATAATACACTGGGTTGCATGGGTTGTGCATGAATTTTAGGACGTTTATTTATTTATAACGATGATGTGTTTATAAAAGAAATTATGTAGAACGCTCAAAACAAGGATTCAAACAAGCAAAAGAATTTGTAAAGGAATGACGTATTGTGTCTCATTAGATACCTACATACAAACAGGCAGAACCTATCTACAGATACTACTAGCAACAAGAGGGATAATAGACATCTTTATGGTTTAAGTTCATTAAAAAAACTAATAAACACTGAGCTGGTTAAAAGCCAAACCAAATTAGCAGCAAAACATTTATAATTCACTGCCCATCAAAATAATGGATGTTTAACCTGCCGTAATCTGGTAATATTGTTGTATTTTTTTATTCATTCATTTGCTTTAGAAGAGTAAAGAAACATTATACATGTGCACGCACACACACACACACACACACACACACACACACACACACACACACAAACCACACACACACAAACACACACACACACACACACACACACACACACAGATACAGGTATGCCACCTCTCCCAGATTGCCTGGGAGTCCCCTCATTCTGGTGTGGTCTCCTGCACTCCCCCTAGACCACCCCAGACTCCCGTGACTGAGAGCAGACTAGAGCGTCCTCCTCAATCACGCCCACTTTTTAAGACCACGCCTCTGGAACGCCCCTAACTCCTCCTTACCCCCGCCTCCCACCACCCCTAGAACACTGGCCCCACCTCCACGCTACATCATGCTCTGCCCCACGGTACGCCATGCCCCCTCACCACGCCCCTTTTCCAACCCTGTCCGGAAGCCTGAAAGGGCAGGGTGGGATGTCTGCAGATATACTGTATTTATTTATATCTATGTGCGAAGTATCCTAAAACAGTGTTATATTTTTATGCTAAGCTATGGATGGAATTTCACCAATGTTTATATTTTTTCGTGAGATTTAATAGAATTGTCAGGTGAATTATATAATGTAAAAACTATATGTTATTAAATGATGACAAAAAAGCTCTAATCCCCAGAATGTGTCACCCACATTCCCATCCAATAAACACTTTAAATGTTAATCCTAATGAAATCTACATTTTGGTGGATGGGGAGTTTTGATCAAAATACAGAATCTTAATTTACCTTTTAATTTAGTTTAGGTTTAAAAAAATAATTTCTCACGTGTCAGTTTTGTGACTCATATGTTTGATACATACTGTAGGTCAAAAACTCATAGAATGGGTTTTCACAGCACAATGTGCGTGTATTTTTTACACGAGTATGTGTGTGATAGAGAGTTTCATAGGAGTGGCAGAGGGGTGCAGTTAACTGAATTTTACTGATACAAAGAAAATCAAAATCCAAAGGAAACTCATACAAAGGAAGATACACAGGACACAAGTGAGTGATAAAAAGCTCAGAATTCTTATTTTCCATACTTATGTTACTCCTTCACTCTATGTAGTGATTATAAACACTGCACTCTCTTATTTTCTATACCATACTTACAGAAATAATGCTCCATGGACACCTAAACCACTTAAAGGGCATGTCCACCCCCAAAACTAAAATTTAACCCCTTACTGGCCACATCAAGTAGTTTAAAACAATCCTTACCTTACATTCCTGCTCAAAATAGTTCCCCTGCTGTGCCCCTCCAAAGTCCAGGAAACTGCTGTGTAGGAGCAGTGTGTGACTCATGCTGTGCCTGAGACTTCCTCAACCTCATCAAGGTTGAGGCATGCTCAGTGCAGCCCTCCCTGCCTCTCAGCCAATCACGGACGCGGCTGCCGGTCCCGCCCCCTGCTTTCAATTCCATGCAAGCAGAAGGCCTGAACACTGCAGCGGAGGGGAGAGGGCAGGTAAGTAAGAATCGGGGGACTTTCTAACAATTATATTAATGCGGTTGGGGCTGGGGGAGCATGCCCTACCACATATCAAAAGTTAAATTTTGGGGTGGACATGCCCTTTAATATATTTGCCGTTTGCAATGCAAAATATTTTAAAGTTTAGAGTAACTATTCAAATTCAAAAAACAGTCAGGGAGATTTAATAAAAGTTTTTATTGTTAAAAATGGTGCTAATTTTGCCCCAACCAATCAGATCTTATTTAACATTTGAAAGCTAACACCTAATGGGTTGGGGCAAAATTAGCACCGTTTTTAACAATAGGAACTTTTATTGAATAACCCTGTCTGTTCTAAACAAAAAATTTAACTGCAAGCTTAATGTTAACAAAAACATTAGTTCCATTTTTCGTAATAAGAAAAGACACTAAAAAACTAAAATCAGCGTTAGATTCTCACCCAGGTGGGGATCTGAACCCCAAACAGGACCCCGAACCCCAAATTATTGATGTTTGGGAAATTGTGAGTGGCACATCAATAACATTAGGAAAATACCTGTAAGATCTACTTCTACTTTGCTTTTGATCTGAGGGTGAGGATGATTTCATTTTTACCCAAACCAGTGCATATATGACACAACCTTTTAGAAATTTGTCAATAGTGCTAGCACCAGGGGGATAGGTGACAGCTTACAAGCTACTTAACCACCAAAAGAATTTAAGTACAATAAATTATCCTTGTGTATGTGGATGTCATTCTTTGAAGTGTGTAGGATGATAAATGGTTGTAAGTAAAACTTGGCCTAGTAATTTTAAAATATTACATTTTTATGGTCAGAGTTTGACAGAATACTGATTTTTTTTTCTACAAAGCAGATGGGGTAGGTACCAAAATGTATTAACAGTCCAAATAGTAGGAGATCCATACTTTTTTCTCTACTCTATACCCACCATATGTTCATAAACAATTATCTACATTTTAAATTGTCTATGAACACAAAACTATCCTTCCCCTTCCTTTACTAGGAAAAATCTCTTAATATGTTTAAATCTCAACTGAAGCTCTATATATTGGGCCTTAATAAACTACAATCTAGAAAACCAATAGGGCACTAGTTCATTTCAATAATGTATTAGTGAATATAAATAGACAATGTTCTCAGAAACTAGAAATCATAATGAGAATCACGTGGGATTCTTGGCCCAGTGAGCTACAACCACAATACAACCTGATATTCAAGTCTATGAATCGCATTCAACAACAAAAAGGCTTTATATTCTTAATTGTAACAAAATATCTCCTTTAAACTAGGACTGGCAGCCAATGGTAGTGACCATGATTTGTGTGGTTATGTGGTAATTGCATCTGGCCACCATTTCCTAAATGCAATCCCTACAACACATTTTCCAGACTTACAGGTCAATATATCTATTATCCATGCAAAAAAAGTGAGTAATTCTACAATCATCTTTTTTTATCTCCCTGTGTTAGAGGAAGTCATGGGAGGGGGAATAAATCATTTAAGTTGTCTGTTTCTGGCCTTTAAATCAGGAAAAAAGTGTTTTAGCCTGTAAAGGGGGCAGCCAACATGGTTAACTAATCCACTAAGATGGTTCAATTACAGTATCGCCCAATGACGGCCGTTGCTCTCCCTCCGCTGCTTGTCCCTCCCCCACCCACACACCAGAAAAGTCTGCTGAACAGCCTCTTTGTGTGGCCAAACTTCTTCACACGTAAGCATACCTGGTAATTTATAGAGAATCTTGTGGAAAGTTTCTATAAATATGGCTCATTGTTTTAGAATGGCTGCCTCCCTTACTGAAATGAAAAAACAAAACAGTATTTACACATTATGCTGCTTAATTTTAACTGTGGTTGTTTAAACACTAGGACATTGTACAAATACACTAGGGCCCTGTACAAATACAGGCTACTTCAAGTGTATGAGTGAACGTTAGTGCAAATACTAATGTGCATTCCAGTAAATTTTGTAAATCACGGGAAACAAGATTTTATACCTACCTTGTCAGTTCTAGTTTATTGAATTTCTTTATTTAGGTATTAGAATCCACGCTGTAGATACCAGGTTATGACATCATAGCAGATATAAATGGCAGGTTTTTCTCTCTTTTATACCCTGCATCCTTCACCTGGCTATGAGACCTACAGTATTACAATGTCTTGTACAATTGCATTGCATATGACTATATAATGTAAGGACTAATCTACCCTTGCTTTAAATTAATTAGCTTTATTTAGTTACTTAGTAGTTTGAAGGAGTTTGGGTAATGTAGTCTAGCAAACACAGGTATGGCGGTTCTCGTCCTCCAAAACGACTTTCTCCATTGTGTCTATGATTAAGGGCTCTTGCCCGAAACTAATAAGACTACTACCCCTTTTGGCCTGACTGAAGCAATGTTTTCAATGAAACAAATGAAAAAAATATGTGAGTTTTTAAAGTAAAAATGAAACCCGTGTGGTTTTGCTATTCACTAGCCGTTTAGCTGTGCAGTGGCACCTCTTCTTCTTTAATGTAGTCTAGAGCTGGTTTTACAATTGGGAAAAACTGGGCAAATTCTCCATGCCCCAACTCCTAAAGGGTGAGGGGGCAAAATAAGGGACGTCTCTAGGGTCTAAGAAGATCAGGGGCACTTTTGGGCACTCTAGGTGGTGCGCGGAGTGCAGTGCAAAACTTTTAGGCCACACCCCTTCACCCACCTAAATTAAGCCACACCCACTAGGTTAAGAGACAGAGATAGAGATAAGAGGTAGATAGAAATACACAGACAGAGGTACAGTATTCCATTATACTGGTAGCAAACTGGCAATTTCATTATATACTGGTAGTAAACTGGGAATTTCATCACATACTGGTAGCAAATGGGAATATCATCACATACTGGTAGCAAACTGGCAATTTCACCATTGAAAATTGCGGTCGCACAATGATGTCATCGGGCTAGCGTGCACTGTAAAATCACCACGCAGCTACAAACTACTACTGGGAAACCTGTAATTTTGGGCACTGCTTTTAGGTAGGTTTGTTAAAACATTATTATGGATTTTGAAGTCATTGTATCTGAAAACTAAATTGACACATTGTCAAACTTTGATACTGTGGACTACTCTCTTCTTATGCAGATTCTATATCCTTTGGGCATCCAAAATCAAGCTGCGGCATGGTTGTCTTCTTATCTCTCTAACAGATCTTTCTCTGTCTCTTTTTCTAATAAGACTTCCTCTCCTGTTTCGCTTAGTGTGGGGGTCCCCCAGGGCTCAGTTTTAGGATCCTTGCTGTTTCCCTCTACACTATCTCTCTGGGAAAAATAATCAGTTCTTTGGGATTTAAGTATCATTTATACGCTAACCCCTGAAGTTCAATCCTAAATCTCTAAATGTCTGCTCTCTATCTCTTCCTGGATGGTGCCTTAAACTCAATCTATCCAAAACGGAATAAATAATTTCCCCCCCTAAACTGGGATCTAGTCCACCCTTCTCCATCTCTATTGACAATATGGTCATTAACCCAGTTGAATCTGCATGCTGCCTTGGAGTTATCTGTGACTCTCTTTCCTTCCATCATCACATTAACAATGTCGCTAGGACGTGTCATTTTCTCCTTCGCAATATTGACAAGATCCGTCCTTTTCTCTCTCTCTACTACTAAAATGCTCATCCATGCCCTTATAATCTCCCGTCTTGACTACTGCAAAATTCTACTACTTGGAATCCTGGGCTATCATCTCTCTTCTCTCCAGTCTATCTTAAACTCCGCAGCTCGGATCATCTCGCTCTCCTCCAAAAGAGAACCCGTAACCCTGATACTTCAGTCCATAGGGTGGCTTCCCATCAAACAAAGAATCATATTCAATAACCTTCTTTTTACCTTTAAATCCATTTGCTCTACTGCACCTCCCTACTTATCTTCTCTTTTGGTCCCTTATGTTCCAAGCCATGCCCTCTGTTTCTCGCAAGTAAATCCTCTCCACAAACCCCCAACAAACACTGCCTCTTCCAGCCTTAAACCTTTCTCTCTTGCTGCTCGCTACCTTTGGAACGATCTCCCCCTCTCGTTTCACCTGGTGACATCCAATAATACTTTCAAATCTAGACTGTTTTCCTACTTTTCTGAGCATCAGCACAACAAATGATTGTTAGCCCTTTTAAGCACATTGTACCCATCCCCCCACTTGTATCTGTATGTGTCCCCCCCACTCAGATTTTAAGCTCTTCGGGCAGGGATCTCATTCCTAATGTGTCAAGGCTTGTTGCACTTATATCCATTTATACATAATTTATATATATGCTTTCTTAACCGTTGTATGAAATTGTATTTAATTTAATTTATATCTATCTGTATAATGGCTAGCACCTATCCCCTTGTTTGTATAGTCTGTATTTTATAATGTACAGCGCTGCGTACCAAAGTGGCGCTTTATAAATAACATACTTTATGTGACCCATGTAATCTTTAACCATGAGTAGAATATGCTATATGTTTGAATGCAATATCGTGATTATTGTAACAAAACAAGGTTGTAAACATGGTTGCACTTTAGCCTTCAATAGGCAATGCCTCTAGACATTCCCAGGTGTCTTTGCAGGTAATGATAATTACCTGACAGTGGAAAAATGATTGGGGTGAAAATGATTATATGGTACAATTCAATATAAACTATAGATGGTCTGCTGTCCCCATTGAACGCTCCTTTAAATAGTGACACCAGCATTCTCTATGTCTATATGGCCCACCACCAACTGTATCTTAGCACGTAGTTTATCTGGATATGGATAATCTAAAATATATTCAAAATGTACCAGGCCATTAAAGTGTTTTTCTTTTCAGGGCTTTGATTTTCAGTCCCACAGAAGCAAAAATCCTCTGCCATTTTGTAATAAACATGATAAAGATTTATTTTGCACACAGTGCACAGTTAACATTAAAGTGATTCACTGAACGTGTTTATGTGCTTGGAAGGATTTCCGCACGTGTTTATATCCTACTTTAAAGCCATATAAACACTGCATTTTTGGCACTGATATTATGCAGTTCACTGTGTTTGTCATCTCAACAATCAACACACATCTATTAACTATAAACAACAAGCTGCAATTATGGTTTACGGAAGTACTGGTTAAAATGATGTCCTCTCATATTAGCATATTACATGTCCAATGTCAGCACGATGAATGAGTGGAGTTGGCTGCCAATCTAATCCTGGCCACACATTGTTGCAACATTAGGTAGATTTAATTTCGCAAATCAATCAAATATTGGCCACATTTCTCAATTTTCTCTTGGCCTATTTGCTGTACGATTAAATACCAATCACAAAATGATTGTCCCAGGCGATTGTCAGAACATTGCCTATGTTGCCAATATACCAGGAGAATACTGTATCAATGAAATAATAGACAATATTACATTAGCTGTCTAGTTTAATGTTCAAGAAAATTTATCAAGGGCAGTAAAACTCCGTCTTAAAGTTCCCAGCCGTTAGTGCAACTTTAGTGGGGCTTTAAGACAGGAGTTGCGACGGGTGTGCGGGTATCACAAAGGACACCCTCACAGCCCCCGCAACCTATTTGTCGAATGTGACTTGTTTTTTGCATGACGCCATTAGCTGGCATTAGATTTGGCCATCGGGTACAACCAACAATAATCTAGTGTCTGTGATTTTTTTGTAACTTTAAAGCATATTTTGTGCTGTGTGCAGCTTTGCTGTAACTGGAATAGTGACAGTTGGTATGTGTCAATTGCATGTTGGGAAATTCCCTCTCCAGGTGCTGGCTAATGATGGCCATAGACGCTACAGTTTGATTGTACAATCGGAAAGATGTTCCCAATCATACGTTATCTGGCTATTCTGATATTATTCGATCTGCCGATGGTCGCACAATATTTTTTTTCTATTAGGCCAGTTTAGTTTTTTTATTGATGGACACTCCTATTGTACAATCAGACTGTAGCGTCTATGGCCACCATAAGCTATTTCTAAGTGTGCTTGACTTTGCAGAATGTAATGTCAGAACGATGGAGGAGTTGGCTAAAGCCTATACAGTGGATTGTCATTTTCAGCAGCCGACCCCATCTTCAGTCCCCATCTCTCCGCAGATTTCAAGGTGGGGAACTTCGAGTGGTTCTTCCAATCGGATTGTCAATCGTTGCACCCAATCGGAAAGCCGACTGGAAGCACATCTGGCCGTGTATAGCTAGCTTAAGAGTGGGAGGGGGGATACTGAGCCTGAGCAAAACAAGACTATTTTCAGGATATGTAGCAACACACACGCATCTGAGTAAGTGCTACTTACATGTACATTCTATAAGAAGAAGCAAAGTAAAAAAAACATTTGTATAGTTGCCTTTTAAGCTGTCTTACATGCCAACAGTTAGAAAGAATCCAGGCACCCTGAACTGAACATGCAAATAATACATTTATTTTATTGATGTTTCTTTCTTAAGCATGCCATACATAGAGATGTCCGAACTTCGCAAAATCCGGTCCGCTCAAAGATCTGCGAATTTTCGAAAAAATTCGAAAATTCGAAAATCCGCGAGCGGACCCATTAAAATGAAAAATATCCTCGAAAATACAAGAAATCTCGTAATTTCGAAAATTTTCGAAAATACGTATTTCTGAAAAATACGAGAAATCTCGTAATTTCTAAAATTTTCGAAAGTACGAGAAATCCGCGGTTCGGAAGTTCGGAAGGCGAAAAATCCGGAAAATCCGGAAAAATCCGCCGTTCGCAAACGGGATAAATCCGCGGCGGATCTGGGTTCGGATCAGCAAACCGGCCATCCCTAGCCATACATGGGTTTATGTTTTTGGATTGATTACAGTTGAATTGATTGAAAAAAATCAGTGGCTCATTTCTGTCTCTTTTTTTTTAATCGCCTGCTTGAAGATATTACCAATAAACAAACAGCTAATGTCAGTCGGGTAAATTTCTATCAACCCCATCTTCTATATATATCTTTAGCAGATTCGAAGCTGAAACTTAGAGTGCTCCTACAGCCCCCAGTTTGTGTATATATTGTAGCAGAGCTTCTCTGCAGGAAGATTGGCCAAGCTTCCATGTGGTAGTAGCACCCCCAACACGTCCCTTTAATTGGAGGTCTTATGCCTTGAATACTAAGCATTGGATGAGAGGCCTCTTCCCTCCTTGTTAAAAGTCAGTAGGCGGGGGAAGTGATAGCCTTTAATACTAATCCAATGCAAGGTCAGGGAGACAACCTTCCCAAGAAAATTCAACCAAGCAGGAAGTGTCAGCCCAGATAAATGACCCAAGGTAAATTGTTAGGACCTTCCATATTGGGGTTACCTTGACGTGATTGGAAGGCTTTTCACTTTTATGCATAAAATTGTAACTAAAACCCCATGTTTTTACTGTTTGCACTAGCATAGTTATTATGATATATGGGGCACAGGAATGTGCATTGATCATCTCTTTTCTTGTTTGTTCTAATGTTTTGGTCAGATCAGTAGCACTTCCACTATTTGTTATAAAGTAATTTTGCCACAGGAGTGCTCCCACAGCCTCCCTTTTGTCCATTGGTGTTGGGAGCAGGTAACTGACAATTGACCAGTTTTTTTTTTTTAATGGTGAACATGCCCTTTAAAACATAAGTATTAAACTTTTCTTTTCTTTAAAGACAGGTTTTTTAATGATTTTCTAAATTAAAACAGTTTTTATCACATCTAAGAGCACATCAGAGATGAGATCCTCTGAAAACACACACACACACACACACACACACACACACACACACACATTCCTTTCCACAACATTTCTTGATCTTTCTAGACAAACTTACATAGGTGATTTCATACTGTATGTTCTTCTGCTGCTACATTTTACATTTATTTCCAGTACACTAAATGATTAAAAAAATAGTAATTTTGCATTAACAGAAGTGCTCAAATTTTTACAAGACACTTTTACTCATCCTTTTTTTTCTCCATTGTACTTAAAGGGCATGTCCACCCTTAAAAAAAAAATTGGTCACTCGCAATTTACTTGTCCCTAACACCAAATGCTAATTTTAGCATTTTATAACATGCATTTTTATTCAGATATTTAATCACAAGTATTGCCCCGTTCCCTCCATTTCTGGCAGAGGTTGCCGCCACCTCCCCCTGGTCAATGCTCTTTAAGGAACTTGAGCATGCCAATCATTGGCTGTGATGTCAGCACTCAATTGAACTCAACTGCATTGAAAAAGGAGATGGCTTCCTGTGCAAGAATAGGGGCAATAATTAGCCTTGAATATCTGGTTAGTAATACATATAATAATGTGGTGAATAAATTAGTTGGAATTGGGGGCAAGTAACTTACAAGGACCATTTTTTGTTTAAATGGTGGACATGCTCTTTAAAAGGTATCTAAATTGCCCCTATCCCCTGAAATTATCTAGGAGTAAGGACATCAACCATCAGGTCCAAACCCCTGCATTTGAGAGTGTGACTTTGGAGGACTGAGGATGGGGAATCTAGGTCAAAACCACAGGTGAAACCTAGCAGTTTAGGTCCTCATTCTAAGGACAAGCAAAAAATGGTAACGTTGCACACTACCTATCAAAACCTGATGAAGGGGACAAGGTGATCCTTGAAACAATGTGTATGTGATTCAAAATAAATTAAGAGTTTGGAGTAGTGTGTACCTTTACCTTTTTCTGCTTGTGCTATAACTTTGAGTCCTAAGGTAGAGGAGTGATGAAGGTTGCACCTACACCTTACCTCTCCTCCATTCCACCCTTTAATTATACCCAGGATGAGGACTTAAACTGCTAAGTTCTCAACCATGAGTACTGAATTTACATGAAGGTCCCCCTCCGGCCCTCTGTTACTGTCAGTAGCAGACATTGCCATTTGGAAGACATTGCACACTATAGTAAACTAAACCAGGAAGCGGCCTGCAATTTTCTACTGAGCTGCGGTGGATTATGCACAAGGTAAATATACTTACCTTCGATCCTGGATCCTGGTCAAGTGATTGAAGAATGGAAGGTAAGGAATAGGTCTTCATTCACTACTTTAAAGGAATAGTTCACTTTTCATGTGAACTATTCCTTTAATGGATAAGGAGTTGTTTGTGGGCATTATGAAGACTATACTTCTCTATTAATCATACATATTCGAAATATGTCCAACAAACATACCTAATATGTCCAACAAACATACCTAATATGTCCAAAAAACATACCTAATATGTCCAACAAACATACCACGTCTAAACTAATCCTCATATGAATAAAAATATAAAATATTTACAGAAGGTAAGGCTGCAGCAACCCAAAACCTTCAGTCACTGCTTTATTTTTTGTATGAAAACAGGTGTCATGTGCTATAAATCAAAGAGGGGAAGAAAATATAGACAATGGAGTCGGCTGGAAACTCACGCTCGCTGACCAATATACTTTCTAACATATATCCTAATTTGTGCTGAGTGAAGCTGTTAAAATGATGCCCAAACATGTAACATTGGCTTCTTAAAATCCGGTATAAAACATGGACCTTTTTTGGAATAAGGGCTAAAAAAAGCACATTGTTCTGCTTATCTCTCTCCTCTCCCTTATCAGAGTATTTGTCCTAATTTGTATCCAAAAATATGGCTGGTCTATGTATGTCCTAACATATTAACCAGAGTTCAATGGCAACTATACTGTAAAAAGGCCTTTGCCTCATTTTAATCCATAAATAAATTCATGTAAGAAGCCCTTTCTCTAAAGTGTGTACGTTACTGCATGCCTCAATCCAGTACTTGTTTTGCTCAGCCCAAGTATTCCCCATACCACTCCTAGCCAACCAATCCTTCCATCTGTCATGACTTTCTGAGTCAAGCAAGCTTATTAATCACCATGAGTCAACTGTCACTTTGAAGGCAAATTTCAAACCGTGCAATTCACAAATTCTTACTCTCACTATTTCAGTTGCAGCAAAACTGCACACAGCAGAAGAGTTTATGATAATAAAACTTTTGATTGACAGCTTAAATGTAATGCTGTATGTTTCTTAAAGGGTAACTGTGGTCTCAAATTCTTCCAAACTAGTAAGAATTATATAAAAATCCTTCCATCACACCTTCAAAATAAAACCTACATCATATCTCTAGATAAAATATGTTATTGCTGGAAAGGTTCAGCAAAGTAACTTCCTGGTTGAACTCTTCCTGTTTTTAGCCATGTGACCAGCTTGTAGTTATGTTACCAGCCTGTCTGCATTAATAGGCTCCCCTTCTCAACTGTCAAGATTTCCCCAGCAATAAGTCTTAACTGAGCATGCTTCTCCCCCCGGGGAAAAGGGCCGGCAAAGGTCAGGTGATGTCACTAAACCTACTGGAAGCAGGACGTTTGAACATTCACCCCAATGTAATTTCTCACAGGCTCCAGCCAGAGATGTGATTGTTGGCTCAGTTTAAAGGAAATACTACAGGCTTACATTTAACCCTAACTTGTTTTGAGACCACAGTTGCCCTTTAAGATATCTAAAGAAATAGAAGATCAACAAAAAATGGTACAGTAATAGTCGTGAAGGATAGTTTTCAGTAATGGGCAATTGGAAACATTTTTTTAAAAAAAGCCAAGCAACATCTGTAAAAATTGCAAAACCGTAACCTTGATATTTATCCCTAAATGCTAGGAAATACATTGGTTAAAGGTAGCATAAAGATAAGGTGCATGCGTAAGAATAAAAAAGAGACTTAAGGCAAATCTTTCAATGTAACCAGAAAAAAAGCAATAGGAATGACCTATTCTGTCACTATGGCTAATTAAGAACAACTGACAAACCTGTGTAAACATACAGCTTGACATTTTAGCACAAACACTGAAAGTCTCAATTCAGGAATACAATGGTTGATTTGCCCACAAAGGTAGTTGATTTATTGGAAGCACGTCAGCCTTTGTTTAGGGAAAAAAAATTGATGCCAGGTATATTCCACAAAATGTAGTAAATAGTATGTATAATAATTTTTCTCACAATGCTTGTTAGAAATATTTCTTAAACTTACGTGTTCTGCAAAAGAGAACTTGGTGAGAATCTTTAGAGCTAGACAGACTGATCTTTCTAACTGATCCACCTTGGCGAGTGATATCCCTAATACCACAAATAGTCTGTTATCGATGTGTCTACCTGTCAGGTGCTACCACAAGATTTAGGATACAAACAACAATCAGACAAACTGGAGCACTCCAGGGTCTTCATTCAAAAATCCTTTATTGGGTATATAAATAGCATTTTGGACCTTGTCTCTGACCTTTTTCAAGCTATTGACCGAAACATCGCTATTGCTCTGTTTACACCCAGTAAAGGTTTTTTTGAACGAAGACCCTGAAATGCATCACTTTGCCTGATTGTTGTTTGAGAGTGCCCATGCACAGTGAATATATATACAGTAAACGGCAATTTATACATTACACAAAAGACACCAGCACTCAACTACACATACAATTATTAATGAATAGGGTAAAAGAATTAGACATGCATGCAAGCAATGAAGGGTAATCACCTGTTTTAAAGTTCAAATGGATTCCTTTAGTTACATACAAACATGTTCAAGCTGATGCGCAACTCCAAGGCAGTATCCAAGCATCAGTTCTAACCTAGTGAAACAAATATATATTCCCTGGGGCAACAAGACCATACCTGCTTCTCTCATTATTTAGTACGTCCTCTTCCAGGGCATCATGTGAGCTTACAGAGCTTATATACCTTCTTTACTTTCTATATGGACTGCCTTAAGGAGGGGGGAGAGAATACATTTAGGGCTAGGCCACACTGCTGCGTTTTTTTTGCGATTGCGCTTGCGATTTTCCAAAATCATTGAAAACGTGGCAACGCAAAAAAAGCGCGTTTTTCGGTGCGATTGCGTTTTGCATTTTTAATCACAATCGCATGCGTTTTCCTATACTTATTGAAGAAATCGCAAACGCAACAAAAATCGCACATGAAATCGCATGCTATTGCGTTTGCGTTGCAGTGTGGCCGTGCCCTTACTCAGGGAGCAAAGCATACAATAGGGTTTTGACTGCACTGCCCTTAATTAAATACATATACAAAACTATGCTGCTCAAACCTTTATTCAAAAATACTTTCAGGTGCGTTACAATGGAGGACCCGCAATTTCTACATTACACAAAAGACTCCAGCACTCAAACAAAAAGGTTTGACAAACAATGTAACTAAAGATATCCATTTGAACTTCAGTGCAGGTGATTACCCTTCATTGCTTGCATACATGTTTATTTCTTTTACTCCATTCATTTATAATTGTATGTGGAGTTGAGTGCTGGAGTCTTTTATGTAATCTGTGTATATATATATATATATATATATATATATATATATATATATATATATAAAAAGAGAACATATATGTTGTATGCTTTCATGTATTATAATTAAAATCAATAAATATTTATTGAACAAAAAAACAATATACTTTAAGTACAAGAAGATTGAAATGATGGAGGCTGTGTCCAGGTTTCCAGATGTGCTTTTCTGCTGTGGTGTCCTTGTTCCTCTCATTAGTTGTTAAACACAGTGATTGTTTATTCCTGTTTCTTTTGCATTTGTCCTATATTAATCCCCCCCGAAGATTCACTTTGTGGCATACACCACATTAGAGGAAGTGCAGGGGAATGGGACTGGAACATGATAGTATAGTTCAGGATGTGGTATTGGTACTAAGTTTGTGCATGGGTTATATGGGTAGGGGGAAATGCAATGCGCTTGTTCCCGCTTGTATTAACCACTTTGCTTCCGTTAATATATTGCGAAAACGCAAGCGCTAAGTTGCGAACCTTTGTAAAGCTTTAAAGACACAATTGAAAAGGCATTAATTTTTGTGCAAAAAATAACGCAAATGTTTTAAAAAAGTGTGACGTGGCGCAGGCAGCGCAAAACCCTTACAAACATGTTAGCATGAATTTAGCGCCTCTTTTCCTGTTAGCACCGGATATTGCATCTCCTTATAAGTCTCTATGAAACTTCCATTAATCCTCTTTCTACAATTTGTCTTATACAACACTACACAACATCAAGCCTTGTATATCATTGTAGTATTGCTGCTAGCACAGTTCATCTTATTAATTACAAATTGGATGCTAGATGTTGTATGGAGGGTAGATGTCACTGAACAGATTTGTGGGAAATTATAAACAGAGCAGTGCCTACATTATAAAACCATTCCATGTACAGTCTTAAGCAATTACTAATCATTTGTTAATCAACCCAGGCTCCCATGTAAGAGACATTGCATACATTTATCTAAATTAAGGGAATATACCTTGACTTTTACATCTGGATTTATATCTGTATATATATATATATTATATATATATATATATTATATATATATATATATATATATATTATTTATATATATATATATATATGTCATGTCTGCACTGCATGGAAAATAAGACAGATTGCTATGTTAAGCATTGCTTGTTTAATATGTTGTAGATGTACTTGTACTGTATATCTTGAAATCTTACTGTTTGCTGGTCCATTCTTTTAGAAACCAACACAATTACACCAACACTGATAACTGTTCTTATGACTTGGCTGATCTACTGGTGTCAGAAGCATTTATTTCAATTTCTGGGTCAAACTAAACATGACTTCCATTAGGATTGTAGGATAAGTATACAATGATTGAAGTAAAGGGTATAAAAAAAAAGATGGATGCAACTATCATGTATGCAAAATCCCCACATTATGGAGTTTGCACAAGGCCATAGTGAAAGTGCAGCGTAAAGTCACAATTAACATATTGATACCTAAACCACACAATGTTGGCTATGGGGTAATATATTGCTCCTAATCTGTCAAATTTCCAAACGCTCATGGATTTTTTAGTATTTACATTTTTTTTCTTTATATTTATTTCTTGCCGTGGTGAACTGTACTCAGAGTCATCCAGCCAAGCCTTTGGTGTTTCTTAAATGACATTGATAAATCCTACACTCAATCAAAGGGAACCACCTAATATATATTCAGTGGGATGTTTTATTATCTTATGTGCCAGCAGAATAAAGCAATATATTTATATAAAAAAAGAAATGTTGGTACAATCTTTTGTTTAATTAATATATTTACAAGAACACATGCTAAAGAAACACATGAGCTAGCAAACAATGTTTCTACACATGTACCATGTGTACCAGGCCTTCCATCTACCTTTTCTGTGTCTGGCTTTCCCCCCTCTTCTAACAGGATTAATTTATGCTCCTGGTAGCTCTTTGCAAGTTGTTTTCCCTGTTGCTAGAGGACTGGGAAGGAGATTATGGTAAGAACCTTATACAGAAAGTGATCTATAAGTAAGTTAGCAAAACCTAATTTTTCTAACTACAACTTTAGTTCATAAGAAATACAAATCATTTTAATCTACTAAACTAATTCCTGGAAACCTTTAATTCCTATAACCCATCATCAGTAACTAACTGACTGGCAGGGTCTGTTTTGTACAAAACATTCTTAAAAATATGTTTAATTATTTGAATGAAAAAGACATAGAACAATGGAATAAGGCACAGTAGTTTATGATTTTATTTTTTTTAGACATTCAACCAATGAAATGCATAATAAATACATAAATTACCATTCTAGAAATATTTTTATATTAAATATAAAAAGGTTTTGTATTTATAAAAAAAAAAATACACATTTAAACCCTCCTTTTTTCAATATATGTATGTGTGTATACACTATATGTACACCGTATACTATATATAGCATACATATATTCACATGGTATATTGAAAAATGTCCATGGTTTTTGAGCTTGCATTCCATTATGGATATCAAGAGATTAACAAAATTACCATCACATACCATGTTTTCTCTATTACATATTTTTTAAGCATAAAAATTTGTTTCCAGTAAAAATACTAATAAAACATATCTAACATTTCTTTTCAAGTATTGAAAGGCCCTGCTCTGTTTCAACATCTTTTCACAATTCAGAAAGATAATTGTATATAAAAGTGTGTTTCAGAAAAGTACATTTTGTCATAATTTAAATAAATAAGACAGTTTGCGCTAAATTACATTATGTAAAACGATTTCTGACAACAAATATGTATACTGACCACAGGTAATTAAACACAAAAACATCTCCTACTGCTGAGACATTAAAATGACAATAGGTAAATGGATCTGCCTGTTATAGAAGATATGTATTCTGTCTTTGCTAATATTAACCACAGAAACAAATGTACTGTAAATAAAATAATGATAGCATTTATTAATAAATAACTTATTTTCCTTAAATATGGGAAAAATAGCAGCATCAAACTACATTTTTTTTAGTATCTACTTTTCTGAAAGTTCTAAAGTCCCAGAGTATTTAAAGTTACGTTCAAGTATAAATTAAGTATTAATCTTCCATTTAAACCTTAACACGTTTGTCTAGATCTCTTTAAGGCTACTTCAGTTTAATTTACATACTGAATCATAAGAAGTAAAAAAATAAATGACTGAAACCCAATATAGTGCAATTTTTTTGTTTCATGAAGATATATACGGGCTGAAGCACAAAAAAAATGGACGTCTTACCTGACTGCAATCCTGCAATGCTTTAAACTCCTTTGCAAAACTTACAGCATTGTGGGATCCCAGCCAGAGAAGATGTCCTTTTTTTACCTACATCAGTCCGTATGCCTCCAGAGAAAAGGAGTTAAGATTTGCACAAAATTGTTGCGCAATCTAATTCTAGCCTTTTCTACATAGGCTGCGCTATTACCGAAAAGTTTTGGAAATGGTGTGACCAGTGCTAAATTAGTGAAAAACTCACGCTAACCTGATAGTACATTGTGGGTTTTGCACTAATTCGGACCAAAAATAGCTGATATAGAATAGACATAGCCCCCATAGAATGGACATAATGAGCTTCAAACACCCCAAAACATTGTCAGTTACAAATTGAAAAAATTATAATAAACATATACATACATACAAATAATAAATAAAATAAGTTAAAAACAACATTTAAAAAAACAAACAAAAAAAAAAAACAGTATCTGCAGCTATTACAAAAGGTGCCAGCAGGTTTTACACCCAGCAGACTTCAAGTCGCCCCAACTTTGAGTCTATGCAATGTTGTATACATCACATAAAAACATTTCTCTTGGCATCCAGTATTGCTGAAATGTTAAAGTTCTGATGTACGCTCTTTTAGTATTATGGTTGGGTTTACATTGTCCAGTGTTGAGTCTGAGCTGGCATTGATGACGGTTTTCTCTGAAGGTTTACTTTTTAGAACATTAAAGGATGTGTAAGGGCAGTCTCTGGCATTGTTGCATACCAATTTTTGCAAAGAAGCAGAGTTTACTATCTCAAAACCAACACTTCCACCGAAAGTACTAGGTTTCCAATATTCAGGAGAGCAAATAGGATTTCCCATCAGGCCTTTCAGAGAAAATGGAGCTCCAAGCTCTACCATAGTCTCTCCAAAAATAGCTCCAGGTCTTGGTTTTTCCACAAGAAGTCCAGGATATAGTTCCATTGCATCAATATCACCATAGAGATTTTCCAGTTCAGCTGACATTTCTTTCTCCCCTAAAAACAAAATAACATCCCAAGTTAGAATAACAGTTGAAAATTCAGAAATGATTAGTTGCTTCAGTTAAATAAATATACTGTTTACTTAAATGTTAAATTTCCTCCTTAATCTACATCACAAGGAATTCACTCTATATTTTATATGTAAAAGTTCTTTCTGGCATAACATTTAAAAAAAAATTTGCCATGCCAGTTGGATTGAACATTTGGGGGAGAATCTTAGAAATAAGAGCAAACTGCTACTGTGAGTGATGCACTTGAATGTAATGGTATCACTGGCATTCACAAGGTTAAACAATCCCTATAACAAATCTGCTTGCGTATATCATTTCTATTTGTTTTTCATGGTTATCACTACACACTGTCAATTTATAACAAGAACTTGGACTTCCAGTGACTTACTAACAAAAGAAAACAAAATGGATGTAACCTTGCTGTGTGAACGTTTATCAGCTGCAACCACCTCACTTTAATAAACTGATGATATGCTGTGAAAACTGCTCAACTACTCACCTGTTAGCTCTTCGAATGACTCAAATGGTTTCAACATGAACCGTTTCCTGTACTCATTCAGAGACTGGTACCTCATCTCTCTGCTGTGTTCAACTGAAGCCACAGCTACCCGAAATACAGCAGCAGGGAAATTTCTTCCTCCAGCAACCTATGCATGGGGAAAAAAAGAAGGCAAATCAGAACTGAAGGTACATTAGTTACTGTTTATCAAAAATTCAATAATATAAACATGGCCATATTTACATTGGAGACTATATTGTTTGTACATTGGAGACTATAAAAACTATATTGTTTGTACATTGGAGATTAACATGGCCTTGGTCTAGTACAGATTCTTTTTGTTTGTGGAATTGCAATGGAAAACAATTCTAATGCAATGCTTTCTAGCTGGTAGGAAGAAATATGGAATGCATGGCTGAGGGCATATATTTTTTCCACTGGTATTATTTCTCTGTGTGGTCTACTATATGCTTTAGTTAATTATTCCTTGGCTTGAAAGAAGCTCATAGCGTATCAGAAGTCAGAAATATTTCTTACCCTTCCTGCCGATTGCTTGGTAAATGATTCAACCATTTCAGTTATTCCATGCTCCAACATCACTGAATTGTTGTAAAGAAATTGTGGGTAATTGTATTCTTTTTCGTTGATCAGATATGTATCAGGAAGTAGGGGGTGCCAGTGGTACAGTGTATTAAATTCAGCAGCAATTCTGTTTTGATACTGGAATCTCTGGTTGAACAACAACTGTGGGTCAAATTTGAGTTTGAAGTGGTAGCCACTGAGATGTTGCACATAGTCTTCTATGACAATCTTGATGGTCTCACCTGAAAAAATAAGTAAATTAAGAATAAGCTTGACATATCTTCTGCACCCCAGCTCAGTACTTTCCAGGATGCCTATGGGTGGTATCATATTACTGCCAATGTCTGCTCTGATATTCTCCCTTAAAAATGTTCAGCTGTTTGTGCTGCTATATTATTTATATTTATTGCATTAAGTTGGTTCCCTAAAACTGTTGGGTGACCTGTGCTGATATACACACAGTACTATGATACCTTATTTATTATAATGTTTATTATATGTTTATTGTATGTTTTAAACCTTTCCCAATACAGATAAAGGAATTTTATAAAGAGTGTAATGAGTTCTGTTCTTTTTTTTCTGTTATGTAATAAACGCTCTCCCATATTAGCACCTGGTCTGTTAAGGGTAAATACTTGACAAGTGACAAATTCATCCAATTTTTCTTAGTCTTGTATTTTCAAAATGTGATTAGAAAAACAGTTCTAAAAAACTTTCGTTTTGTGCTTATTGTGAAGATATTGTTACATTACAAAAGATTAGCATTTAAATAAGGACACTTGCTTTTTTTAAATTCCTGTTTTCCTGTATGTTATTGGTTATATGATCTTCATAGCTCTTGGCACAATAACCTTAATCAGTCTTTTAAGACACTACACACATAACTCAAACCTGAACATGAATTAAGTAGGTTTGTCTAGAACTAGGGGCCATGTGATTTAGCATTGCTCGGAATACTCAGAAAGGGTGTACACATTGCTTACGAAATACAAATATCCTGCTCACACTTTCTGCTTTCAAGTTACTGAATTTTAACTGGGAGCATACCACTATGGTAGTTCAATCTAAATTAATTACAAATTTTGCTAATCCAAGAAATTTGACTTTGAACTGAATTTATTGTACAATTAAACTCCAGATTACTGTCGAGTGCTATAAAACAGGCTAGTAGATTCAAATGTCAATTTGACATGATGTTTTGCTAAAATATGTGTATATGCCTACAGGACTACATTAGTGACACAGTTATTGTGTAAAATTTCTTGTAAAGGTGTCAAATTATGTAGACTTACCAATCAAAATAAGTCTCGTAGTCTGAAATAAACGTTCATCATCCCATTCTGGGTGTTCCTGTATTAGTATGTCACAAACTCGATTGTGCTCTCTTAGCCAAATTGTAGCATACATCATCAACCCCGGGACAAGACCGAAAACGTCCTGGCCAACAGCAAATTGAAGATGTTCTGGTATGTGTGGGGGATACAACATGTCTACTCCAGAACTTTTCACTGTTGGTGGGTACATTTCTCCATCTATCACCTGAAAGAACACAAAAATGCATATTAATTCTCTATTATAACTTCATTTTCTTAAATATTTAAAAAAAAATATAGACTGTTCTTAATTATAAGACATTCACCTGATATTTTAGTTTGCCCTCCTTTTTTAAACGTAGTTTATGTTGCCTCTCTAAACTTTCACCATAGATATGACTTAGGTCCACCTGTAAAAATAATAAATCATTAAACCTAAATTGTTTATTACATTGGTTCACTTACATCTACAGAAATGATTCTAAAAAAAATCCTACAGGATTTCCTCCAAGCTTATACTTACTCCATGTCCTAGCCCTTTGGTAAAAGCAGCTCCTTTTGCCATATCAGTTTTGAAAAACTGGTGTGTGAAGTGTTGTGCAAAGAAAGCAAACATAATGTTGGTTCCTTGTGGATCGGGAATAAATTTTCTTCTTAGCAAGAATTTCTCCACCACTAGATTTGCACTTGGAAGTTCCTTCTTTCCTGTGATAAATACAAAGGAATTTGACATCAAACTGTCAAGTTAACCAGAAACTGAATATTTACTTTTTTCTAAACCTGGATTACCTGCATACCCTGACCCTGTTTAGAAGCTTTAGTATAGCCATAAAATGTAATTTTGTACATGTTTGTGAAGGTTCTAATTCAAATGTCATATTTTATTTCACATAATCCCATAAGACTATGTTATCGTAGTGGAGAAACATGCCACCTGATATCAGTCTATTAAGGTATAGATTACCATAAAAGACAGCATTTTTAGAAGCACTGAAGGGACAGGTAGGTAGCCTGAGCAAGTGCTGACAGGTTCTGTTTGGATACACGTAAGAAACCATAATTGGAGCCTTTGACACATCTTAAAAAGACTGATGCATCAACAGATAGCTGCTAATGCAATGTTTCCTTAGAAACAATCTAGTGCCTCTGGGGAAACACCACTAAAGGTGCTCAGGGTTATTAACATACTTAACATTTTTCAGCTGTTTTCATGTTGTAACTAAACCACAGACATACAAACCACCTGGCCTTCCCCCAAAGATATAGCCATGTACATTAAATAAGCAGTGGCAATGACTAGATTGAATCTTATTGCCTTTGGCTTGTAAATAGAATGCTAAATGTAGCTGGGGTTTTGTAGTTCTATTCAGTATTTGATGCTACACTATAGATCAGTAAATTGCATGGAACATCAATAGACTGCATGTGTAGAATTCCCTATAACATGCTTATAACACAGACAGATTATGCAACAGGAAACTACTCTGATAGTATGTGGTTTGTCAGCAAACACAATTAGTAAGGAGTATTCATTCATTAAATTCAACCACAAATGGTTAATGAAAAACCTCATGGTTGACAGATGGCAAGACTGATTCAGAATTACAGGGGTTGTTATAAACATGTGTACACTGTATCACTATCATAATAATGAAAATGAGAATTTAAAAATATTGTGGTTATTTTACAAGCTCCACACTTTAGGTGAAATTGAATTCAACTTGAGTATTGCAATGTTGCAGACAATATATCAGAGATCTGCACCAAAGGGATATGCCAAATTACAACACCAGACACACATGCAAGTGAAACATTGCTTCTGAAAAACTCTACAGCAACATGTTGTAACTTATTGTCTATGATGCTGGGTAATGTAGTTCTTAGTTACCTTTTACTCCCATTGGGGTAGGACAGTCATGATCCACAGGAGGTAAAGTCCGGGTATAGTATGAGAGGTTGGAGTAAGCTTCCCAGCTTTTATATCCATAGTGGCTGTTGAATGTGGGTGGGCTGTCAATTAAATGGGACCGGGCTGGAAATAAGAGTAAAGAAATCAATTCATGTTTTTATTTAAAAAAAGCTATATATATGTAAAAGAAATAAATCTACAGTTTCTTTAAGTTATTTTGCTATTGGGAATCTGAACAAAACTAATAATTGGCTTACCAGTTTGTAAGTTATACCCAGAAAGACACATTGTTTAAACAAAATGGGGGAGATTTACCGAGATCCGATATTACTCAAGGTAAATCTCCCGCAATAGATTTAATATCCGCTTTCGGGATTTACCCATAGCGTAGCTTTAACGCCAGCAATTAGTTAAAATATCGCACTAACAGTAGCGCAGAACGAATACAAAAATATAATATAAAGTCGCAAAGGAGTTAAAGTCGCAAAAATCGATATTGAATCAGCTCGTAGTTTGACTTTAACTCCTAAAATTAGCAAAGCGGCTTGGGGTAAGGAAAGGAATATTCAGCAATATTCAGTCTCAAAGGGAAAGCTCTTAAAATTTGATTGAAATAGAGATATTATAATTCTTTACTTACATGTCAGGACATATCTCATAATAGCATCTCGCAAGAAGGAAATATTATTGATGATATTCCATACTCCTTTGAAATGAGTCAGGATATAATGTACAGTGTTGGGGGTGGGTTTGAGTTTGATTTTTAACCAAGTTAAAAATTCAGCTGAAAAAAAACAAACAAAAGAACAATTTAGAATGATCAAATCCTAAGATTTGACTAAACCCAGTGGAACACTATTGACTGGAATATTGAGATACTCACGTGTGGTACAGTTTTCTCCATAGAAGCCTGTTCTTGTGCAGTCACATTCGTACCGGGCAAAGCCAACAGTCATGCACACCCCTCTGTTCTGGCAGGGATTGGAACAGCATGGGCTTGCTGGAAAATGACAGAAATGAACAATAAATTAATGCCCATAAACAGTAAGGGGAGATAAGACACTCTTTACACAAGATATTTTTATATTTATTTTATTATACTTTATTCTATCTAACGATAGTGCAGACATAATCAGTGTTTACTTGACCTTAAACATGTTCCTGTCTCCCTCTGAATTCCAGAATACAATTGAACACTTATAATAGGAAAAAGTGTGTTCCAATGGTGCCTTTAAATGATATCAAGCGACGGTTTGTAAAGTTATTACACTTTATAGTTGATCAAACTAACACAAAGTTCCACATTCACTTTTCCTACATAATTTCTATTTTGTCTATGGATGCCAATGTATAGCATTTGTATTACCAATGACAACGACATGTCTGTTCAATAAAAACAAAAGGCAAAATAAACAAAGATTTACCTGTATAAGAGAGAACCAGCACAGTGAAGAACACAGTGACTTGTAGTAAGATCATTCCAGTTGTGTGGGAGAAGAGGAGACCCTATAGAGTGTAGAATTGAAGGGATCTCTGCTGGAGCTTAGCCTGCACTTTTCTTAGGACTGTTCTTGTCTGATCTCTATTTGTTGAGCAGCAGCTCTTTTATAGTCCACGAATGACTTTCTAATCACGCCCATTCACACCCTCCCACATACGCACAAACTCCTTTTCCTTTCCCAAACCTAAACTATTCAATTTTAAGTGAATTGTTTTGAATTAAATGCCTTGGGAGAAAAAAAGGCATTGAATGTGTACTAAGCATATTTATATTAAACAACAAAAGGGCAGAAAGACAATTGCCCATTGACAATTTTAATTGTCAATGGGCAATTTTCAGTGGAATGAAGAATGAATAAGGGAGGTGATTTTGCCGGCTGCCAGTAGACGATCGGGCAATCGGACATGACAAAAAAAAACCACCAATCGTGTGGTCTCCTATGGACCGCACAATCGGTCATGGCGACATTCGCCGTGTCCGACAGTGATTCATTCCGGCCGACTGCTCGTAAGTAGCGAACGTTCAGTCAGGATAAAAAATCTGTCTGTGTTTACCCACCCTTAAAATTACATACAGACACAAGGACCCCTGCAAGATGCCTGACTCCAGACCGCCTGCCGAACTTCCGGCGCGGACAAGAATCATTTTGTGTATGAACGATCGGTCAGGTATTATTGATGATCTGACCTGCCAATCATCCACTATCCCCAACTGATTGTCCTTGCGTCTGTATGTACCATAACTCTCCATTTAATCTGTAATTTTGTCTCATTTCACAATGGTCTTCACTATAAAACAAGTTGCTGTACTTGTCTTGAACATTTGCTAAAAACATTGATATGAATTTTTATATTTATTAAAGGAATAACAACATTTGATTGTCACACTGTCTTGTTAATAGTTACCATGCAAGAAGCAAAAATCAAAAAATAATTTATTTATAAATCATGACTGGGCTAAAGGCTACAGGCGTACTGTAGTATAATTCATTCAGGCACATAAGAAGTTAACTGCTGTGTAAGGAAGCAAGGCAGCGTCTGTGAGAGGTGGAGTGTAGATGCAACAGTACGCTGCTGGTTGAGAATTGCTCTGCATATACCTTCTGTGTTTTAACTAAAGTATGATGGCTTTAACCCTATTACAATAACAGGCTTATATGAAAAGGAAACATTAGTTGCCTTCAGATGTTCTACAGCTCCCATCATCCTAAATGACAAGGGAAATTCAAGATTTTCTATTCTAAAAATAGATATATACATGTAAATGTTTCTGAGAGTTTGTAGAAATAAAGAGAGTAAAAAGAAATACATTGGATAAAACACATTGACAAATATGCAGAAAAAAATTAAACAGACTAAAAATAACGGATATGGAACTATCCACCTTTTAAAAGAAACACATTCTATTTGGAATACTGAATATACTGCCCAAAACAACCAATCAAAAACATCTAAATGATTCTTATAATAAGCAGTGTGAGCTACATTATATACACTGCATTACCAAATAATCCTTATAATAAGCAGTACGGGGAACGTTATATATACACTGCATTACCAAATAATACTTATAATAACCAGTACAGGGAACATTATATACACTGCATTACCAAATAATCATTGAAATAAGCAGTATGAGGAACATTAAATACACTGCATAACCAAATAATCCTTATAGTAAGCAGTGTAAGGCACAATTATTACCACTGCATTACAAATAATCATTGAAATAAGCAGTATGAGGAACATTAATACACTGCATAACCGAATAATCCTTATAGTAAGCAGTGTAAGGCACATTATATACACTGCATTACAAAATAATCATTGAAATAAGCAGTATGAGGAACATTATATACACTGCATAACCGAATAATCCTTATAGTAAGCAGTGTAAGGCACATTATATACACTGCATTACCAAATAATCCTTATAATAAGCAGTGTAAGGTACATTATATTTACTGTTTAACCAAATAATCCTTAGAATAAGTAGTGTAAGGACCATTATATACATTACCAAATAATCCTTTTAATAAGCAGTACGGGGAACATTATATACAGTGCATTACCAAATAATCCTTATAATAAGCAGTACAGGGAACATTATGTACAGTGCATTACCAACTGATCCTTATAATAAGTAGTACAGTGGAACATTACATACAGTAACCAAATAGCGGACCAAGACTCCATCCAAGCACTTGGTATAAATTAACTTTTATTTGTGTATTAAAAGCATGGCACACTGAACGATAACAGCCCTGACATATTTCATGGCGTATTTCCACTGTTATAAACAAAATATGGGTTTTCAGCTTTATTGAAGAACGGGAGGTAAAGGAGTTGTGTTTACCTACCGTTCTTCAATATAAACTTCAGGAGCCAGAAGAGAAGGTAAGCTACTTACCCCATCTTTCACTCCTCTGCCGGGTAGTCTGACAGGTCTTCTATGCGCATGCGCAAGTGAATTGAAGAACGGGAGGTAAGACACAACTCCTTTACCTGCCGTACTTCAATAGAACTAAATACTCAAATTTTATTTATACCAGTGGAGATACCCTTTAATGATTTCAGATGAGTATTATAAAATGAAAGACAGTCTCAATTATCCAGTTATCCATTTTACTCTGTTCAAAACTGAATGAAATTAGTTATTAAGACAGGAACATTAACAAAATAACCTGATACAGTACAAACAAATATTACATTTTTACATATACCTATTGTAACATATATTGTATTTCATACATCAGTAGAAACATGTGTGAATAATGTTGCATAGTCAGTAATAGAAAGGATACTCTTGTTACAGATACATATGTAAGTGGATATTTTTAAACACTGTTGTAAAACATCATTGTAGTGTACATGACAGAAGAAAATATATCTGTCCCTAAGAAATCTCACAATATTTATATATATATATATAGGAGAGAGAGAGAGAGAGAGAGAGAGAGAGAGAGAGAGAGAGAGAGAGAGAGAGAAACAAACTCTAAATACACTATCAGGGAGATTCAATAAACATTCTTATCGTTAAAAATGGTGCTAATTTTGCCCCAACCAATCAGATATTATTTAACATTTGAAAGCTAACATCTGATTGGTTGGGGCAAAATTAGCACCATTTTTAACGGTAAGAACTTTTATTGAAGCTCCCTGTATATGTATTATGTTAACATATTCAACCCTCATGTAAAATGTGACCTCCCAGTCTCTATTAAGACCCTTGGGCCACTATGTCTGTAATTCTAGTATCCACCAAATTTCCCTTTTGGCCTGTTTGTTTGCGAAGGTTCTTATTCATCCAGGTCATGGTATATCTGTTGTATTCAGTTAGATCAACTGGACTTGAAGTTTAGTTCTTGAAGATGTTTTGCTAGTCATCCGACTGGCTTTCTCAATTCAGACTTGTACAAGAATCTGTTGGCAATTATGTACCCTGGAAAGTCCCAATTAGTATATGACAGACAGGTGCTAGGGACCTTCTGAATGCAAGGTGTGGATTCATTGTGGCTAAGGGGTGTTATGTTTCCTTTTGGTCAATATAGTTTGTTTATCCCCACTCCTACATCCTATCGTTACTTGTTCAACACCATGTTCAATTTACATACACTGCATAACCAAATAACCCTTATAATAAGCAGTAGGGGGAACATTATATACACTGCATAACCAAATAATCCTTATAATAAGCAGTATGGAGAATATTATATACACTGCATAACCAATAATCCTTATAATTAGCAGTACAGGTAACATTATTTACACTGCATAACCATATAATGCTTATAATAAGCAGTGTGCAGTGCATTATATACCAATTGATCCTTATTATAAGCAGTACAGGGAATATTATATACACTGCATAACCAAATAATCCTTATAATTAGCAGTACAGGGAACATTATATACACTGCATAACCAAATAATCCTTATACTAAGCAGTGTGCAGTGCATTATATACCAATTGATCCTTTTAATAAGCACTACACTACATAACCAAATAACCTTGATAATAAGCAGGATGGGGTAATTATATACACTGCAATTACTACTTGGTAATGCAGTGTATATAATTTACCCCATCCTGCTTATTATCAAGGTTATTTGGTTATGTAGTGTAGTGCTTATTAAAAGGATCAATTGGTATATAATGCACTGCACACTGCTTAGTATAAGGATTATTTGGTTATGCAGTGTATATAATGTTCCCTGTACTGCTAATTATAAGGATTATTTGGTTATGCAGTGTATATAATATAAGCAGTGTGGAGAACATGATATACACTGCATCACCAAGAGTGGCAATTTGTTACAGCTCTTTACAGTGGTTTTAAACTATTTAGACTGTGGCACAGTTGGCAATACCAGTTTTTGATCCAGCACACCTCTATGTGAAATGTAGAACTCTTGAGAAGTGAATAGACTTTTATACTACAGTATATATGGTAATGGAATTTAACTAGAATTATTGCCGTGAAAGCAAAGTCTGCAATCTCTGCAATAAATGAAACTCTTAATTATACAACATGACAAAAAATAAATGTTGTTCCAGTTTAAATCAATAGACATGTATTTATTTAATGTGTAAATTATTAAAATGTGTGAGTAGTTATAATGCCGCCCTCTTTTCCTTATGTACAATATATTGATTATATGTAATAAAGAGTTAAGTGTGCTGATCTATAATGTGAGGGAGATGGACACATTAAACGTAGTGCTAAAATATGTAATGCATTTGGGAACTTGCCAGAAATAAATGTAATATAAAAAATGATGCATCTCCTCTTAATTCCATCTTTGATGAGTTTCTACTGTGAGCCAGACCAGAAATCCCTCAGTTAGCCAATAACGTAAAACAGCCTGGAAATCTGTGGGGGCTGAACAGGACTGACGTAATGTGTTTGGATAAAACGAGAGTTGTAGTGGAAAAATTCCATTCACCTAAACACAGATCCATTACCATTACCGATCAGACGTTTTCTTATTCTGATTATATACACAAATATTTATTAGCAGATGCTAAAAATAACAGCCACGGTATTAGTAGCTTTACACAGTTATCTACGCAGTATCTGTTTATGTGAATACTTAAGATGAATGTCGAATTGATTGTGACCAGTGGAGTCGCAGCTTTACCTGCTGTCGTTTCCCAGCTGGATCACATTTGCAATTATGATCAAAATATTATACGCAAAATGATTGGGCCAGGCAGTTGTCTGAATGTCGCAGGTATGACGAGAGGTAAATTTGCAGTATATGGCCAGCTTAATGGGACACTAAACTGAGCATTTTAAGTAGCTTCTAAAAGGATCTATCAATCACAAGGATTGATTATTTCCTCCTCCCTGTGAATAATACACAGAATAACTGACCCATCACCCATTGTACCATTCTGAAATGTCACACTGATGTCTAGAATATTGTTTTATATGATGTACAATAGTAGTAGTAGAATAGTACTTATAAAAGGAGAATACAAGTGGCATATGATAGTATGACATTAATGTACCTTCTATTACATACCATTAGATGGCAGAACAAAGTAAGAAAACTGGTCTGATCAGTTAAGCTGGGTACACACAGTATCAATCTTTGAAAAATGACAGAGAATCTGGAGAGGAGGCAGATCTCAAAATTACAAGATTGTTCCACAGAGTCTAGGACATTTGTCTATTGGCAGTGGGACCACTGAACTTTTAACTACCTGAAATAAAGGGTATAATAGTGACTAGAGATGGCCGAAACTCTGAAGTTTTGTTCTGTTTTCAGATTTATGGAACCCGAAGATATAAAAATCTGAACTTACTTTGAGGAGTCGGACTGTATTTTCAAGGGTTTACCGAACATTGGAGGTTATTTTCAGTAACCCTCGAAAATAACCTTGAACATACAGTAACCCTTGATAATACGGTCCGAAGTCCCAAAATCCAAACAATCCACCCGGTTTCAGAATGAACATTCGGATTTCAGAAAGAGGGGATCTGCGTCGGATCCAGGTCTGAGTCGGACCTGGATCGCATCTCTAATAGTGACCCACAACCCTTTAAAACCAACTAGTGCTATCAGTCTTTAGATAATCAATGTATAATAAGCAATCTACCCCCATTGTAAAATTTAAGGCTTTTAGAAGTCACCATGGAATTCCATGATCAAAAATATTAGCATATAATATTGGCAGAATTTGTACATAATGAGTTAATTGATATGTAACATGAGTTCATGCTAACACTGGTACCAGGACTAAAAAGTGGTAAGTTCCTATTTGTGCTGTTGTGTGGGCTCTGATTTCATACCTATCCCTGAACTATTAAAACTTCCTTTTCGCATTTGTATAAAGGGAGATACTGGGCAATTGAAACCCCCCATAACATCCCCCTGAATAATAATTGTAAAATACAAGGACAATTACTTACACAAACTATATAATCTGTGAATTCCTAAACCCATGGCAACCTGTTTGCAGCAATGTAGTAATGGGTTAGTGTTTGTTAGTGAATGTTTTGGGAGTTCAGGTGGCAGTAGCAATTCAATATAAATAACAGGGCTTTGTTTTAGGCTTGGATACAAAGGGGGGGACTTTTTGTCCCAACCAAGCGTTCGCTACTGGCAATCGCTCGGGTTTGGGACAAATGACTGTTGGTTGCTGCAATAGTGGCCATGGCCAACAGTTCATGTGACCGAGGCCAGGTGAACAGGTGAGCAAGCTTGGTTGCGGCTGGCCGCCCAACACCATGTAACATTTGTGACTAACCGACAGGTCGGACGAAAATATCTTAGGGTGTGTACCCAGCCTTAGCCACAACCCCCATGAAAAATCCCTCTGTGTATAACCAGCCTTAGTCTGCAGCAACCAATTAGATGTAATCAAATGTTTTCATAATGTGGTAGACCAGTAAAAAAGGTATCAACTGATTGGGTAAGGCAAATTAACAGTTTGGGCAAATTTTATCCAAAGCCTCAATGCTAATTTTACGTGTTAAAGTCTCGCTAACAGTATTGCAAAAATTGGATTTGGCCTTTTTTTGGGATCTACCTACAGCCACAAAACTGGAGATTTACCTGGAGAAATAGCAGCTCTGGGTTAAATCTCCTCCTTTGGTTTTCAATGCATCACCCTGACACTAGTGTTCCTTTGTATTATATATTCCTTACTTTTTTATTTCTAAAAGCAAGAACACCCCAGAAGTCCCTTGCAATGCCTTGAACCCTACTTCAGGGCCCTGACTCTAATACAAATTAAAATTGTGGATACATTAACATTATTAACATTGTCATGATGCCTAATTCTGGGCATTTACTACATTTCATTCAAGGAAGATTTAAAATAGACTTGTGAATATAACCTACAGGGTCACATCACCATGCTAAGAAGGAAAGAACCCTGTGCAGTGTCATTCACTCTATGAATAAAATACCAAGAATCCATTATATCATTTTAATATTTATCAATAGGCTAGCAAATTACCAAAACCTAATGTAAAACTTACTGGCAAACAAAGACACCTTCTACCTTCTACCTCTTGTCTTCCCTGGTTTTCCCACCTCTAAAGTCTTGTTAAACACCTACAGACTCATTTACCCAGAGCCGCTATTGCTCTAGGTAAATGCACCTTCCGCAATTAAATATCACAATTGCGAATGTGGGTAAATCCCTCAAAGGGATTTACCCACTGCGGAATTTTAATGCCAGCTGTTTGCTGACGTTAAAATCCTGTGCTAAATCTAGCGCAAACACGGTGTTGAATCGCGAGCATCAGATGTGCGGGTGATTTTTGCGTAACCCGCGCATCCGAACCGGTTAGCGTGACTTTAACTCCATTTATTTGCCCAGCGAGTCTGGGTAATTGAGCCTGCTAATCCTTTTCTCATTATAAATAATTCCCTGAGTGCTATGTTTACTCTTATTAGCAAGTCAGAGTGCGTGCACTTTGTTCCATTCTACTTCCCTTTTTAGACCATTTATGCAGATTTGAGACAATTCTAGGTATTCACAGAACTGCCCATTTCACATTTATGAGGTAAAAATTACATAAAAATATAAAAAAAAAAATGCGGACAGATTTAGGCTACTGGTGGCTGCTGATAGCAAAGTGGACGAAAAAAGATTGTGTAATTGCATAAAAGTCTATAATTGGGTCTAATCAAATGCTGTAGCCAACATTTTAGTAATTTGGGCAAAATTATCAGCAGTAATTTCTGGCTGACCAACATGTTGGTAGATCATGGTCAATACTGCGGTTTTCAAAAGACCGCAGGGTCACTTCCCTCAAAATATCAGGGATGTCTTAACAAAGGACTACTGATTGGTTAATTAACCTGTTGACAAACCAAGGGCATTTTCTGTAAATGTGGGTAAACCTAAAGAGGCTTGGCAAGTACAGTATGGCAATTTTAGATATTTACAGGATTATTCAATAAAAGTTCTTGGGGGTGATGCAATATTTTTGTCCGACGCAGCTTACCTGCCCGAGTTCTCTGCCAGGTATGTGCGCTAATGCCTCTCATTCAATGGTGTAAAGTTTTGCGCTACATAGTATCGCAAAACTTTACTAAGGGCGGTTTTGCATCTGACTTGGGCATTTTGCGCCCAATATTGCATCGCCCCCATTAGCGTTTAAAATGGTGCTAATTTTGCCCCAACCAATCAGATGTTAGGTTTCTAATTTTAAATAAGTTTTGATTGGCTGGTGCAAAATTAGCACCATTTTAAACAATAAGAACTTTTATTGAATCTTCCTGCAAAGTGTTGTGGGGTCGCCTGGCAAATTTGATGGAAGTAGAAACAGTAAACAACTGACTATGCTAAAGAAAAAGTCTGATCACTTTTCACACTACTTACCATGTAATGTCAGTCACAAAATAAACAGGCTTGCCTGCCTAATGTTTGACCAATGTTAAGGGGCGAACCCGCAACACCCGACGTCTAATACACAACGTGCTTTGCAGGATGCCCCCATGATCTCACGTGTGTACAAGCCTTAAGTTAACAACACTGTAAGCTATGCTCTCTGACAAGCTATTGCATCATATGTGCACTCTGTGGTTATAGTAGGCCCTAACTCTATAAGCATTGAGTAAGATTTTGACATTCATCTTTATGAGTAAATGTTGCCCTTTCAGACAATCTCCTGAATTAAATATATTTAGTCTTAGTTTCCCATCAAGTGTAAATCACTGTAAGGCCAGAAGTTCGGTAGCAGAGCACCGAAGGAAACTTTATATGAGTAAATATAGACTTAGAAAGTGAACCCAGGGGTGAGGACAGTGCGATTTAGGTCCTCACCCTGGGTACTATGGATGGCAGGAGTGGAGGTTCTGTGAGTATAATTGTCCTTTAAATCACTGTGGATCACTGAAACATCACCTCATATACACACTCCATTGATATCTGTCCATCTGTCTCTCACATTACTGGGCATCAATCAGACCCCATTAACTGGTCCAGCATTTAACGCCATCTTGTAAAATAAGGATTAAAATTCTCACCCTATATGGGAGTAAATACAACTACAACTCCCAGCATCCCCGGTCTGCCCCCTGCTGTTGTGGAATGTTTGGGAATTTTAGATTTCAATCATTTGGAGGTTCACATACCTGCTGTAATTAACTACAAACCTCGTCATGTGGTAGATTGGTATTACCTTCCGTATGGGACGTGGAACCTTCCACGTCCCATAGAATGATCATTAGACAGAGGGATTTCTATTTCCATGCAGACACTTGCTCTGGTAGGAATATGCTCAGTGCAATAGAATGTAACTGCAGGTGCCGGCAGAGACTGTTACTTTGTTTAAAGGGCATGTCCACCCCCAAAACTATAATCTCCCCCCACTACTGGCCCTACTCTGTAGTGTAGTAAAATCCTTACCTTACACCCAGATCCAAATGGTTTTCCTGTAATCCCCCCCTCAAAGTCCAAAAAAGTGGCCACCAGGAGGATAACAGAATCCATATAGGACTCTGCCTCCTGTCTCCCCTCCGAGAGAATTTTGCCATGCGCAGAAAAGCCCTCCCCCCCTCCCGTTTTGGTCTCCCTCCCCTAGCGTTAAACCCCTTTCCCATATCATATTTCTTGCTCCCCCAGCCCCAACCGCATTAGTATTATTTCAAGAAAGTGCCCCGATCTTTACTTACCTTACCTCTCTCCTTCGCCGTTCTGCACTACCAGCAGCCACATCTTTGATTGGCTGCCTCTCAGCCAATCACAGATGTGGCTGCCGGTCCGGCCCCCTGCTTGCAGTTCTATGCAAGCAGAGGGCCGGGATTGTGCGGCGGAGGAGAGAGGTAAGGTAAGTAATTATCGGGGCACTTTCTTGGAATAATACTAATGCGGTTGGGGCTGGGGGAGCAAGAACTTTGATATGGGAAAAGGGAGGTCATACCCTTTAATGGGAGGTTCTTACTTTGCTGGTTCCGACCTCTACCAGTAAAATAGAGGTCACAGAACTTTAACCCCTTCCATTCAACTCCCTCCAGCATTAACTGCCTGTTTTTTACCCAGTGATCCCTGCAAAACCTACCCAGGCACTATGAGAGTTATAGTTGAACATAGCTGCCTGTATTCCCATCTACAGTGACATCCTGTATAAGATCCCAATGACATTAGAGCTGTTGATGATCTATAACTCTATATGTACCCAGCCAAAATCACAGTAACACTCTAGGCAGATATTAGATAGATTAGACATTTGTTGGTCTAATATAATATCTATCTGGTGCTTTTCCAGGAGCACGGTTCTAACCTTCCGATGTTCCTGCGCCATCCCATTCATTTTGGTGACATATTGGGAATGTGATTCCAAAGGAGCTGCAGTTCAAACAACTTTTGCATTTAGGTAACATTGCCCTTTATCTGCCATAGTGTGATGTAGTGTGAGGGGCCATAGACAATGCACTGCTTCCTATCTTTATTATTGACGCACATGCGCGTAAGACGGGAGGCAGGTTGGGACAGCATGCCATCTGCTATTTAGAAGCCGTGAGTGTCACGCTGGCAGGTAAGTTTAACCCTGAATAAACTCTCCTAGTTCCCTGTGAATTATAGATCCAGCTGGAAGCAACTTAAAATGTTCCAATTTGTGAGTTTAGTTCCCTTTAAGCCCCAAATAATTCTCTTCAAGGCCCCACATTACCCCTTAGCATCACTTTTAATATCCGGTAAGGCATAGCAAGCACCCCATCAAACAGGGACTTGTCTCTAGGAAATATAGCGAGATCAGAGCTGAAAGGACTCCCAGGGGATTACACCCCAATATATAGAATAAAGCCATCAGTTATTTCCTGTTCTGCATCTCTACATTTATTTTGTTTTTATTGTGTAAATGATACCTTGTAGAAGTTCCATATTATTGCAGGGTACACATATGGTTAATGCACCATTGCCACTAGCAAAATGATACCTCATTCCCCTTATTCCTGAGGAAGGGTGGATACGTCCCCCTGAAATATTGGATTGCTTTATGTCTAAATAAACTATAGGGGTTCTCCCCCTTTTGTCACCTGCTCATCCGAGTAGCGTTCTGGTTCCACTTTCTGTTCTACCCATTCCCCCCCCCCCACACACACACACACACTCCATTTGATGGCTTCCTAGTTGGTGCTACAGTAAGTACAATGTCATTGTTTCTATTTTCCAGACCCTCAATAGAAAAACTACTGGTGTTACACAAACAGAGATCACACAGAGTAAGTAAGACAGTTAACATATTTAATGACAGGAATATTTCATACAATACAATATCCTGCAACATAAATCATACAATAATAACTAATACAAAATAATCCTATAAGATGGACAACAGTGACATTGAGACAGATCCATCTTTGCTGTAATCCCTATGTCTTACTATACAGACATGTGCATACCCATAATATACAAGGATTGTGGAAGCACTCCAATTAGGCTAATTTACAACTACATTTAGCAGACGTGCTACTGATCTGGTCAAACATTTATACAAACATAGAAAAGATAATCAATGCACATTCCTAGGCCCCATACAATATCATATTAGCTGCACACAAAGGGGTTTTAATATACATTACTGTGATCACATGAATGAAAAGCCTTCCAACCACGTCAAGGTAACCCAGGGCCGGATTTACACCTCAGGATCCTGGCGCCCTTAGCCCCACCCCAAAACACAGACCACACCCCTAAACTACACCCACTTTCTCTTTTTGGGGGAAGAAAATAGACTATAAAGGGGTTGGACTGGTGGGAGGAGATTGACAGCTGCCCCATGGAAGGTCCTAACTTCTAATCTTTTTTACTTCAATTACCATTAGCAAACTTTTGCATTTCTCATAGTTGTGCACTGGATCTATATAACAGGCTCTCACTTCCCCCCAGCCCTTTGGCTTTTTTAAAATGAGGGAAGAGTCCATCCATCCAGTCCTTTATATTAAAGGCACAGGACCTCCCATAAAAGGGGAATTTTGGGGGTGCTATTACCACATGGAAGCTTGACCAGGCTTCCCAATAGATACATACAATACAAGGATTGTGGAAGCACTCCAATTAGGCTAATTTACAACTTCAATTTTATTTTTTTCCCCGCAGTGCTTTCTTATTATAGGTGCTGTTCCTCTTTACTGCTAACCACCAGCAGTTATTATCTTATAGTTTGTACTTGTTTGAAGAACGCACACTAACAACCTTCTTTCTTTCTATTGTTGATTCAGTGACATGCATACACAACGTTTCGGGATTGTCCCCTTCCTCAGGTGCATAATTACAACACACTTAGTGCAACTTTATATACATGTGACCCCTCCCTTTTTGGGGAGTGGCTTTACACTTCAACATTAATTAATTCACATCTATATTCATACTGTGTTAAAATATATTCATTGTGTGATTAAAATATTAATATATAAATACAACTTCAGTGCACTCCTTTTGTTACAACATTTTGAAACCATATGATTTTAAAATCTAACTTTATATTCTAATTGTGCCAAATAGTTAAAGTGCCTATTTTAACCCTTCTTACTTGAAAGTGCTTTTTATATTTATTTATAAAGTGCTTTTTGTGTTTGTTTGTAAAGTGCTTGCTGTGATAAAACATTTAATAAAATGTGTTAAAAATCACATTTAAGTACTTTTAATCTATATTTTTGTTTTAACTTATTTTTTTGTTTCTTAACACATGTTATTTTCTTTCTTTTCCAGATTTTCTTCCCTTCTGGTATTGCATAAAGTCTAAATTGGGTCTAATCAAATGCTGTAGCCAACATTTTAGTAATTTGGGCAAAATTATCAGCAGTAATTTCTGGCTGACCAACATGTTGGTAGATCATGGTCAATACTGCGGTTTTCAAAAGACCGCCGGGTCACTTCCCTCAAAATATCAGGGATGTCTTAACAAAGGACTACTGATGGGTAATTAACCTGTGACAAACCAAGGGCATTTTCTGTAAATGTGGGTAAACTAAAGAGGCTTGGCAAGTACAGTATGGCAATTTTAGATATTTACAGGATTATTCAATAAAAGTTCTTGGGGGGGTGATGCAATATTTTTGTCCGACGCAGCTTACCTGCCGAGTTCTCTGCCAGGTATGTGCGCTAATGCCTCTCATTCAATGGTGTAAAGTTTTGCGCTACATAGGATCGCAAAACTTTACTAAGGGCGGTTTTGCATCTGACTTGGGCATTTTGGCCCCAATATTGCATCGCCCCCATTAGCGTTTAAAATGGTGCTAATTTTGCCCCAACCAATCAGATGTTAGGTTTCTAATTTTAAATAAGTTTTGATTGGCTGGTGCAAAATTAGCACCATTTTAAACAATAAGAACTTTTATTGAATCTTCCTGCAAAGTGTTGTGGGGTCGCCTGGCAAATTTGATGGAAGTAGAAACAGTAAACAACTGAATATGCTAAAGAAAAAGTCTGATCACTTTTCACCCTACTTACCATGTAATGTCAGTCACAAATAAACAGGCTTGCCTGCCTAATGTTGACCAATGTTAAGGGGCGAACCCGCAACACCCGACGTCTAATACACAACGTGCTTTGCAGGATGCCCCCATGATCTCACGTGTGTACAAGCTTAAGTTAACAACACTGTAAGCTATGCTCTCTGACAAGCTATTGCATATATGTGCACTCTGTGGTATAGTAGGCCCTAACTCTATAAGCATTGAGTAAGATTTTGACATTCATCTTATGAGTAAATGTGTGCCCTTTCAGACAATCTCCTGAATTAAATATATTTAGTCTTAGTTTCCCATCAAGTGTAAATCACTGTAAGGCCAGAAGTTCGGTAGCAGAGCACCGAAGGAAATTTATATGAGTAAATATAGACTTAGAAAGTGGAACCAGGGGTGAGGACAGTGCGATTTAGGTCCTCACCCTGGGTACTATGGATGGAGGAGTGGAGGTTCTGTGAGTATAATTGTCCTTTAAATCACTGTGGATCACTGAAACATCACCTCATATACACACTCCATTGATATCTGCCATCTGTCTCTCACATTACTGGGCATCAATCAGACCCCATTAACTGGTCCAGCATTTAACGCCATCTTGTAAAATAAGGATTAAAATTCTCACCCTATATGGGAGTAAATACAACTACAAATCCCAGCATCCCCGGCTTGCCCCTGCTGTTGTGGAATGTTTGGGAATTTTAGATTTCATCTATTTGGAGGTTCACATACTGCTGTAATTAACTAAAAACCTCGTCAGTGGTAGATTGGTATTACCTTCCGTATGGGACGTGGAACCTTCACGTCCCATAGAATGATCATTAGACAGAGGGATTTCTATTCCAGCAGACACTTGCTCTGGTAGGAATATGCTCAGTGCAATAGAATGTAACTGCAGGTGCCGGCAGAGACTGTTACTTTGTTTAAAGGGCATGTCCACCCCAAAACTATAATCTCCCCCACTACTGGCCTATCTCTGTAGTGTAGTAAAATCCTTACCTTACACCCAGATCCAAATGGTTTCCTGTAATCCCCCCCTCAAAGTCCAAAAAAGTGGCCAAGGAGGATAACAGAATCCATATAGGACTCTGCCTCCTGTCTCCCCCTCCGAGAGAATTTTGCCATGCGCGAGAAAAGCCCTCCCCCCCTCCGTTTTGGTCTCCCTCCCCTAGCGTTAAACCCCTTCCCATATCATATTTCTTGCTCCCCCAGCCCCAACCGCATTAGTATTATTTCAAGAAAGTGCCCCGATCTTTACTTACCTTACCTCTCTCCTTCGCCGTTCTGCACTACCAGCAGCCACATCTTTGATTGGCTGCCTCTCAGCCAATCACAGATGTGGCTGCCGGTCCGGCCCCTGCTTGCAGTTCATTGCAAGCAGAGGGCCGGGATTGTGCGGCGGAGGGAGAGAGGTAAGGTAAGTAGTATATCGGGGCACTTTCTTGGAATAATACTAATTCGGTTGGGGCTGGGGGAGCAAGAACTTGATATGGGAAAAAAGGAGGTCATACCCTTTAATGGGAGGTTCTTACTTTGCTGGTTCCGACCTTACCAGTAAATAGAGGTCACAGAACTTTAACCCCTTCCATTCAACTCCCTCCAGCATTAATGCCTGTTTTTTACCCAGTGATCCTGCAAAACCTACCAGGCACTATGAGAGTTATAGTTGAACATAGCTGCCTGTATTCCCATCTACAGTGACATCGTATAAGATCCCAATGACATTAGAGCTGTTGATGATCTATAACTCTATATGTACCCAGCCAAAATCACAGTAACACTCTAGGCAGATATTAGATAGATTAGACATTTAGGCTACTGGTGGCTGCTGATAGCAAAGTGGACGAAAAAAGACTTGTGAATTTATTGCATAAAAGTCTATAATGGGTCTAATCAAATGCTGTAGCCAACATTTTAGTAATTTGGGCAAAATTATCAGCATAAATTTCTGGCTGACCAACTGTTGGTAGATCATGGTCAATACTGCGGTTTTCAAAAGACCGCAGGGTCACTTCCCTCAAAATTCAGGGATGTCTTAACAAAGGACTACTGATTGGTTAATTAACCTGTTGACAAACCAAGGGCATTTTCTGTAAATGTGGGTAAACCTAAAGAGGCTTGGCAAGTACAGTATGGCAATTTTAGATATTTCAGGATTATTCAATAAAAGTTCTTGGGGGTGATGCAATATTTTTGTCCGACGCAGCTTACCTGCCCGAGTTCTCTGCCAGGTATGTGCGCTAATGCCTCTCATTCAATGGTGTAAATTTTGCGCTACATAGTATCGCAAAACTTTACTAAGGGCGGTTTTGCATCTGACTTGGGCATTTTGCGCCCAATATTGCATCGCCCCCATTAGCGTTTAAAATGGTGCTAATTTTGCCCCAACCAATCAGATGTTAGGTTTCTAATTTTAAATAAGTTTTGATTGCTGGTGCAAAATTAGCACCATTTTAAACAATAAGAACTTTTATTGAATTCCTGCAAAGTGTTGTGGGGTCGCCTGGCAAATTTGATGAAGTAGAACAGTAAACAACTGACTATGCGAAAAAAGTCTGATCACTTTTCACACTACTTACTGTAATGTCAGTCACAAAATAACAGGCTTGCCTGCCTAATGTTTGACCAATTTAAGGGGCGAACCCGCAACCCCACGTCTAATCACAACGTGCTTTGCAGGATGCCCCCATGATCTCACGTGTGTACAAGCCTTAAGTTAACAACACTGTAAGCTATCCGCTCTGACAAGCTATTGCATCATATGTGCACTCTGTGGTTATAGTAGGCCCTAACTCTATAAGCTTGAGTAAGATTTTGACATTCATCTTTATGAGTAAATGTTGCCCTTTCAGACAATCTCCTGAATTAAATATATTTAGTCTTAGTTTCCCATCAAGTGTAAATCACTGTAAGGCCAGAAGTTCGGTAGCAGAGCACCGAAGGAAACTTTATATGAGTAAATATAGACTTAGAAAGTGAACCCAGGTGGAGGACAGTGGATTTAGGTCCTCACCCTGGTACTATGGATGGCAGGAGTAGGTTCTGTGAGTATAATTGTCCTTTAATCACTGTGGATCACTGAAACATCACCTCATATACACACTCCATTGATATCTGTCCATCTGTCCTCACATTACTGGGCATCAATCAGACCCATTAACTGGTCCAGCATTTAACGCCTCTTGTAAAATAAGGATTAAAATTCTCACCCTATATGGGAGTAAATACAACTACAACTCCCGCATCCCCGGTCTGCCCCCTGCTGTTGTGGAATGTTTGGGAATTTTAGATTTCAATCATTTGGAGGTTCACATACCTGCTGTAATTAACTACAAACCTCGTCATGTGGTAGATTGGTATTCCTCCGTATGGGACGTGGAACCTTCCACGTCCCATAGAATGATCATTGACAGAGGGATTTCTATTTCCATGCAGACACTTGCTCTGGTAGGAATATGCTCAGTGCAATAGAATGTAATGCAGGTGCCGGCAAGAGACTGTTACTTTGTTTAAAGGGCATGTCCACCCCAACAATAATCTCCCCCCCACTACTGGCCCTACTCGTATGTAGTAAAATCCTTACCTTACACCCAGATCCAAATGGTTTTCCTGTAATCCCCCCTCAAAGTCCAAAAAAGTGGCCACCAGGAGGATACAGAATCCATTAGGACTCTGCCTCCTGTCTCCCCTCCGGAGAATTTTGCCATGCGCAGAAAAGCCCTCCCCCCCTCCCGTTTTGGTCTCCCTCCCCTAGCGTTAAACCCCTTTCCCATATCATATTTCTTGCTCCCCCAGCCCCAACCACGCATTAGTATTATTTCAAGAAAGTGCCCCGATCTTTACTTACCTTACCTCTCTCCTTCGCCGTTCTGCACTACCGCAGCCACATCTTTGATTGGCTGCCTCTCAGCCAATCACAGATGTGGCTGCCGGTCGGCCCCCTGCTTGCAGTTCTGCAAGCAGAGGGCCGGGATTGTGCGGCGGAGGAGAGGTAAGGTAAGTAATTATCGGGCACTTTCTTGGAATAATACTAATGCGGTTGGGGCTGGGGGAGCAAGAACTTTGATATGGGAAAAGGAGGTCATACCCTTTAATGGGATGTCTTACTTTGCTGGTTTCCGACCTCTACCAGTAAAATAGAGGTCACAGAACTTTAACCCCTTCCATTCAACTCCCTCCAGCATTAACTGCCTGTTTTTTACCCAGTGATCCCTGCAAAACCTACCCAGGCACTATGAGAGTTATAGTTGAACATAGCTCCTGTATTCCCATCTACAGTGACATCCTGTATAAGATCCCAATGACATTAGAGCTGTTGATGATCTATAACTCTATATGTACCCAGCCAAAATCACAGTAACACTCTAGGCAGATATTAGATAGATTAGACATTTGTTGGTCTATATAATATCTATCTGGTGCTTTTCCAGGAGCACGGTTCTAACCTTCCGATGTTCCTGCGCCATCCCATTCATTTTGGTGACATATTGGGAATGTGATTCCAAAGGAGCTGCAGTTCAAACAACTTTTGCATTTAGGTAACATTGCCCTTTATCTGCCATAGTGTGATGTAGTGTGAGGGGCCATAGACAATGCACTGCTTCCTATCTTTATTATTGACGCACTGCGGCGTAAGACGGGAGGCAGGTTGGCAGCATGCCATCTGCTATTTAGAAGCCGTGAGTGTCACGCTGGCAGGTAAGTTTAACCCTGAATAAACTCTCCTAGTTCCCTGTGAATTATAGATCCAGCTGGAAGCAACTTACAAATGTTCCAATTTGTGAGTTTAGTTCCCTTTAAGCCCCAAATAATTCTCTTCAAGGCCCCACATTACCCCTTAGCATCACTTTTAATATCCGGTAAGGCAAGCAAGCACCCATCAAACAGGACTTGTCTCTAGGAAATATAGCGAGATCAGAGCTGAAAGGACTCCCAGGGGATTACACCCCAATATTAGAATAAAGCCATCAGTTATTTCCTGTTCTGCATCTCTACATTTATTTTGTTTTTATTGTGTAAATGATACCTTGTAGAAGTTCCTATTATTGCAGGGTACACACTATGGTTAATGCACCATTGCCACTAGCAAAATGATACCTCATTCCCCTTATTCCTGAGGAAGGGTGATACGTCCCCTGAAATATTGGATTGCTTTATGTCTAAATAAACTATAGGGGTTCTCCCCCTTTTGTCACCTGCTCATCCGAGTAGCGTTCTGGTTCCACTTTTGTTCTACCCATTCCCCCCCCCCACACACACACACACACCTCCATTTGATGGCTTCCTAGTTGGTGCTACAGTAAGTAACATGTCTTGTTTCTATTTTCCAGACCCTCAATAGAAAAACTACTGGTGTTACACAAACAGAGATCACACAGAGTAAGTAGACAGTTACATATTTAATGACAGGAATATTTCATACAATACAATATCCTGCAACATAAATCATACAATAATAACTAATACAAATAATCCTATAGATGGACACCAGTGACATTGAGACAGATCCATCTTTGCTGTAATCCCTATGTCTTACTATACAGACATGTGCATACCCATAATATACAGGATTGTGGAAGCACTCCAATTAGGCTAATTTACAACTACATTTAGCAGACGTGCTACTGATCTGGTCAACATTTATACAAACTAGAAAAGATATCAATGCACATTCCTAGGCCCCATACAATATCATATTAGCTGCACACAAAGGGGTTTTAATATACATTACTGTGATCACATGAATGAAAAGCCTTCCAACCACGTCAAGGTAACCCAGGGCCGGATTTACACCTCAGGATCCTGGCGCCCTTAGCCCCACCCCAAAACACGACCACCCCCTAAACTACACCCACTTTCTCTTTTGGGGAAGAAAATGACTATAAAGGGGTTGGACTGGTGGGAGGAGATTGACAGCTGCCCCATGGAAGGTCCTAACTTCTAATCTTTTTTACTTCAATTACCATTAGCAAACTTTTGCATTTCTCATAGTTGTGCACTGGATCTATATAACAGCTCTCCCTTCCCCCAGCCCTTTGGCTTTTTTAAATGAGGAAGGTCCATCCATCCAGTCCTTTATATAAAGGCACAGGACCTCCCATAAGGGGTTTTGGGGGTGCTATTACCAATGGAAGCTTGACCAGGCTTCCCAAGATACATACAATACAAGGATGGTGGAAGCACTCCAATTAGGCTAATTTACAACTTCAATTTTATTTTTTTCCCCGCAGTGCTTTCTTATTATAGTGCTGTTCCTCTTTACTGCACCCACCAGCAGTTATTATCTTATAGTTTGTACTTGTTTGAAGAACGCACCCTAACAACCTTCTTTCTTTCTATTGTTGATTCAGTGACATGCATACACAACGTTTCGGGATTGTCCCCTTCCTCAGTGGCATAATTACAACACACTTAGTGCAATTTTATACATGTGACCCCTCCCTTTTTGGGGGAGTGGCTTTACACTTCAACATTAATTAATTCACATCTATATTCATACTGTGTTAAAATATATTCATTGTGTGGATTAAAATATTAATATATAATACAACTTCAGTGCACTCCTTTTGTTACAACATTTTGAAACCATATGATTTTAAAATCAACTTTATATTCTAATTGTGCCAAATAGTTAAAGTTCTATTTTAACCCTTCTTACTTGAAAGTGCTTTTATATTTATTTATAAATTGCTTTTTGTGTTGTTTGTAAAGTGCTTGCTGTGATAAAACATTTAATAAAATGTGTTAAAAATCACATTTAAGTACTTTTAATCTATATTTTTGTTTTAACTTATTTTTTTGTTTCTTAACACATGTTATTTTCTTTCTTTTCCAGATTTTCTTCCCTTCTGTTTCCTGTGGACCAAGTGGCATGGGTAAGCATTAACAGTTTCATACTTTTCTTACTTTACTGTATTTATTTAAAGAAAGCATTTAAAGTTCATGTATGTATTTCTCTCTGTAGGAGCTTCATAGTCTCCCCCTCTGGATACTTTTGCCACCACCTCTAACACCATCCATCTAATCTGGGCTGCATTATGCCTTTGTATCTTAAAGTGCTTAGATACTGATGTTACTCTTTTATTTTTTTTTCCAGATTGCAATTGGTTATATCCCTTTTATGTTCTCCTATACGAGTTCTTATCTGTTTTTTTGTTTTCCCTATATACGCTAGTCCACATGGACATTTAATCATGTAGATTACTCCCATTGTTAAACAGCTAGCAAAGTGTTTCAACTTAACCTGATTACCTTGGGAGGGATGTGATACTGTTTCCCCTTTTATTATAGCTGTGCAAGCTTGGCAGTTTAGGCATAGAAATGTGCCTATGCGTTTAGTTTTGTTTATTGATTCTGTCATACTTTCATTTCTGATGTCTGAGTGCACAAGTTGTTTGCCCAGACTGCCTCCATTTTTACATGCAAATATAGGTTGTTCTTTAAACAAAGGGCCACTTTCTCATCATTGCTCAACACATTCCAATACTTTTTTATTACCTTTTTCACTTTTTCTAATTGTGTATTGTAAGTTGACACAAACGCTATTCTATTTTCTTTAGATTGTATTGTTTTTCTGTGGAGTAATGTGAGTCTAGGTGTTTCCAGTGCCTTATCTGCTGCTGCACTCACTATTTTTTATGGTACCCTCTTTGTTTGAATTTGTGTGATATCTGTTCAATACTTTTTCTACAGATTTCTTCATCTGAGACATTCCTTCTCACCCTAAGCATCTGCCCCATATGTATGGCCTTAATAGTGCGTTTAGGGTGGAAGCTAGATGCTTGATCTGTTGATTTTACATACAGATCTGTGTTCAGTGTATTATTTTCCTTTTTGACTTTTATGTCTAGGTATGATATTTCCTTTGGGTCATATTGTACAGTAAATTTTAGATGAGCATGTCTTTCGTTTAGTTCTTTTACGAACTTCTGTAGTTCTAATTCTGTACTTGACCACAAAAGGAAAATATCATCCACGAACCTTGCATAGTATAAGGTTTTTCTTTTGTACCGTTCAATATTTTTTATATATTCATTCTCAAACTCAGATATGTATATATTTGCGTATGCCGGCGCAATATAGCGCCCATACTTGTCCCACACATTTGGTTATAGAATTTTTTACCAAACCTAAAGTAATTTTTTGTAAGGGCTATATTGAGTAAGTCCAATATGAAATACACTTTTGCTGTGGTTAGATTCTGCTCCAATAGTCTTTTTTCGACTGCAGCTATTCCTTCTTGATGAGGAATGCACGTATATAGCGATTGGATATCCATCGTTATCAAGTATGTACATTTGTCCATATCTGTCATGTCTTGTAGTTTATTCAGAATGTCTTTCGTATCTTTAAGGCATTCTGGTATATCTCTCACTATTGGTTGTAAATAGTGTTCTATGTAAGTGCCTAATGGTTGTAGAATTGAGCCCAATCCTGCCACAATAGGTCTTCTCGGTGGATTAGTTTCATTTTTATGAATTTTTGGCACAGTATAAAATACTGGAGTGACAAGATTTTCCTCAATCAGGTATTCCTTCGTGTCTAGATCTATTATGCCTAATGTCCATGCTTCTGTTATTGTATTAAGTATGGTCTGTGAACCGGGTCTGTTGGTAGTTCCTTATAGTTAGTGGTGTCTATTAGTTGTTTCATCACTTCTGCCTCATATGTTGCTCTATTTTGTACCACAATTGCCCCTCCCTTGTCTGCCTTTTTTACTATTATATTATCCCTTTTCTTCAACCTTTGAATGGCTTTCCACTCTTTATGACTTAGGTTTTTCTTGAAGTTTTTTGTCCCATTTTATTTGTTGTAATTCTGCTATTACCAATTTCTGGAACATATCAACTGCTTCTGTTGTTACATTGGGTACATATTTACTCTTCCTCTTAAAGGGTTGTTCTCTGGGTGAGTCTTGGCCTCTGAATTGGATTTTTAATTTCAATTGGCGTATGAATTTATATAAATCTATCTTTGTATCTAGCAGATTACCTGGGTGGGTGGGTACAAAGTTCAGGCCTTTTACTATAGCTTTGATTTCATCTTCCTGAAGTTCTATTCCTGAAATGTTCACCACTAATTGTCCTGCTTTTAATGGGTTTCCCTTTACCCCTCCTTGTACTGACCTTTCAGGACTCAGCGTCTCCTCCTGGTCTCCTTGGCGATCTGTGCTGGGGGGAAAGCGGCTTTCTTCCTCTGTCCTCTCCAGACTCTTCTTGGTTTAATTCCCGCGATGTCTCCCTTTGGCCGATCGCTGGGACCCTAAAAAATTCTTCTTCCTTTGCTCCTGCCTTTCTAGCGAGCTCTCCGAGTCCGTTGTGTGTGGAGTTTCGCTCCTCGATGACGTCATCATACCCGGACCTCTCTCCCTCTGCCTCTCGTGTGGTCTTGCCGGCGTCCATTCATAGATCCTATTACGATCATAGTCCATGGTGTCTCTCTTGAATTTTCTTAATTTGAACTGCAGCAGCTCCTTTTGGAAGTCATCCAGGTTAGCCTGTGTATCTATTCTAAAGGTATCGTATTCTGTCATTTGCATGGTTTTCTTTATTTCTTGTTCCATTTTAATAGCTGTTGTGGCCGTGGCTTTTATTGCTGGTTGGAGGTGTTCTATAGTTAACAACATTAGGTCAAAACTGCAGCATTTGTTAAGGATTTTATACCATTTTTCCACATAATCAGTATCATCTGTACAAAGGACTGGTTTTTTTAGGATTCTCAGTCCTCTTGGTATTTTTTCTGCTTTTACATATTCTAGTATGGCTGAACTGTGCAGGATTAGACTTATTTCTTTCCGTTTTATGTTTATGAAGTCTTTAATGAGGTGGTTATTAGTGAGTACTGCTCCATATTTGTTATTTACAACTTCATTTAGCGGAAGTGCTACTGATCTGGTCAATATCCTACAACATAAATCATCTAATAGAAGCCCAAGTGTGCGTCCCTGAGTACGTGTGTGTCTCTCGGCTCCTGCGCACGTGTGTGCGATAATTGACGAAATGCCGAAATGGAGTTTGTGTGCTTTACCGAATGTTCGGAACAATACACATCGGCATCTGAAACTTACATTAGAGAGTGTGAAGGGATGACGTGCAAGCCTAACTGAAGTAGGTAATGATCAGTGTCTGAAAATGTGTAACCAGTAACGCTGTACACCAGCATTATCTTGCCTTTTCTGGGATGATGCTTGTGTGGTGGTAGGGGCTGCCTCAGGTGCTCCTCAATCAGATAGTGGTGAGTTCCTACCTAGAAATGTGGAGACACTGCATAGGTTCTCCTCTTCTCCCCACTTGGCTGGACCTTCTAGGAGGGCCTGGCAGTCCATCTCATTACTTTACGGGGAGAGACACTGCCCATTAGGTTCTCCTCCTTTAGGAGGGCCTGACAGACCGATTCAACTCTTAAGGGAGAGAACCACTGCCTATTAGGTTCTTCTCCCTTAGGAGGGCCTGGCAACAGACAGTTGGTGTCGAACCCCCCACCTCTATTCAGGTTTGGTTTATTTTCGCATAAATGGCCTCCTTGAACCAGTCATGTTCCTTTACCAAGCTGTTGACATTACAATCTTCATAGGTATGTCCTTTTTCCTTAAGATGCAGGTACACGGCTGAGTCCTGACCCGAGAAATTGGCTCTTCTGTGCTGGGCCATATGTTGGTGCAGTTGCTGTTTGGTCTCCCCCACATACAAATCTGAGCACTCTTCACACTGCACTGCGTATATGATGTTGCTTTTCTTGTGTTTGGTATTGGGTCTTTCGGATGTACCAATTGCTGCTTCAGTGTGTTCTTTGGTTTAATGCAGGCAGGGATAGGTGTTTTTTTGAAAATTCTTCATTATTTCTTGGAGACCACTGATATACATGGAATGACCTTGTTCTTTCTCCTGTCTTGCTTTTCCCCTTCACTGTTATATATACATATTCATGTTCTTTTCTTTCTTCTACTTCTATTGACAAAGGCCCAGTCTGGATATCCACAAGTTTTAAGGGCTCGTCTGAGATGTTTTATTTCTTTAGCCTTTGCCTCTGTGCTAGTGGGGATGTTCTCTGCTCTGTGTTGCAGGGTTCTGATGACACCCAGCTTGTGATCTAAAGGGTCTAATATCTGTATAACTTAAGGGGGATCATAGGGTGCGTATTATTATGCGCTTTAAGTCCTTTAGGAGAAAGGAGCTTTACAAATGTTATCGTATTATATTATTCATTATAATGCCACCCTACCCATCACCCCCCCAGCACAGGCATCATACCCTCACTGTCCGCCCTTAGCATCACCCTCCTAAGCACAGGCACCATACCCTCACTGCAATCCCTTGCCATAACCCCCAAGCACAGGCACTATACCCTCACTGACCCCCTTGCTATCTTCCCCCAAGCACAAGCACCATACCCTCACTGGCCCCCCTTGTCATCCCCCAAGCACAGGCACCATACTCTCACTACCCCTCCTTGCCATCACAGCCCCAAGCACAGGCACCCTACCCTCACTGCCCCACTTGCTATCTTCTCCCCAAGCACAGGCACCACACCCTCACTGCCCCTCCTTGCTATTTGCACCCCCAAGCACAGGCACCCTACCCTCACTGCCTCCCTTGCTATCTCCTCCCCAAGCACAGACACCATAGCCTCACTGCCCCCTTGCTATCTCACCCTAAGTACAGACACCATACACTCACTGCCCCCCTTACAATCACTACCCCCCAAGCACAGGCACCATACCCTCACTGCCCCCCCTTGCCATCTCCCCCAAGCACAGGCACCATACCCTCACTGCCCCCCTCGTTATTTTTGCGATAACGATATCGATGTTTTATAAATATCGCCCTTAAGGAAGAGAGCCGCTGCCCATTTGGTTCTCCCACGTTTTTTTTTTGTTTGTTTGTTTTTTGGGTGTTTTTTTGTTTTTGGTCCTTTTTTGTGGGGACTTTTTTTTGGGGGGGGTTTGGAAGGGTATTCATTTTGTTTGGGGGGGAATGGACTTTTATTTTTTTAGGCCGAGCCAGTACAGGAAGAGGATATACCTCATCTATTGAGAACAACTCGCCACTACCTGATTTTAGATGGAGGAGAGGATGGCCGCATAAGATAACAGGGAATCCACTGGAGGTAATACCTATCACCATGAGTGTGTCACCTCAGAAAGGCTAAGACAAGGCCCTAATTACACACTTACATATGTTACACGTGACTTCAGTTGGCCCTGAACTGTCTCAGTCCATATTTTGGCATATTTTGGTGTGTCAATTGTTCCATGAGTTTTGTGACGGGCCTGGGGCAGTCTGCACCCAGGCAACTAACGGCTGGTGGTGAGTTACTCTTTTGTAAGGGATTGTGTTATATCTCACCCAGCCAGAAATTGGTTATGTTAAAGGAGGGGTTATTAGCACCAGTGGGTGTTGTGTATATAGTCATTTTTTGTTAATGTGGCTGGCGTTAAAGACCCAAAACGGTAAGACTCCTAATCCCTAACCCAACTTATCCACAAACCCTTACCTTAAAGGACAACACCACCCTCATAAGAACATATTTTAGAAAGAATGGCCTCTTTAAAACATGTTGATATATCATAGTTTGTCCTATGAATTAATTTCTATATGCCTGCTATGCTTCTGGATACCTCATAGAAACTGAGCAATTAAGTAACCTGTACTGAGCCTGTACTGAGCCTGGGCATGCTCAGAAGAGGCAGCTAGGGGATTAACATTCAGTCATTGGCTGTGGTGTCAACTGTCTAATACATAGCTGACAGTTACTAACTGGAAGAACCAGGAAGCAGAAACAGGGGCAACAGGACATTGTGCAGGATTTCAGGTTAGACTTATATATTTCAGATTTTAAACTATTACTGTTTAGTGTTTGGGGGAGTGATTTACCTGTATGGAATTTTTCATTTTAGGGCTGGACTTGCCTTTTAATGTTAAAAGTGGGTGTGACCGAGGAGACTCTAGTCTCCTTTCAGTTGCGGGAGTCTGGGGTGGTCTCGGGGAGTGCAGGAGACCACCCCAGTGTGAGGAAGACTCCAGGACAATCTGGGAGAGGTGGGATACCTGCGTCTATTTTTCATGTGCAGTGAAGGAAGCAGGTGAACCAGCAATCAATCATGGGTTATGATGTCAGCCAACACAGCTTTGTTTGAATGCATGGAGGGAGGAGCGAGCATCCTTTGCCAGAATAGAGGCAATAATTATCCTTTAATATCTGGTTGATAATACATCTAATAATGTGCTGACTGTATCAATTGGGGTTGGGGGCAGATAGCCAACTTGTGACCAGTTTATTTAAGAGTGGATATGCCCTATAAACAATAATATACAGTGCTGGTATGTGTAGAATAATAGTTTTATACCAGCACCTGTGATACAATTTACACTCAGATATAGGGATACAATTAAAGGGCAAGTGAAGACTTTGCTCTGAAATTAATAACTTCAATTGCAAAAGCCAAACACATTTGACAGGGTTTTGGACATAATGCTGAAGCAATGACAAGAACCAAATATATATTACAGGCATTATACATGGTAAAGATTAAATGTAAGATTAAATGGGCAAGGCAAATGTTTTTACTTTCTATTCTAATTGTTACCTAGAATGCACCGAATATTATTTAATCTGATCAGACTATGGTATCAAGTATTGTTAAAAATTACTTGTGTTCACTAATAGGTCATATCAGAGAACTCGTGGGCATTCTTTAAGATTGCTTGTGAAGGTTCTCATTCATCCAGGTCATGGTATATCTGTTATATTCAATTAGATCAACTGGACTTGAAGTTTAGTTCCTCGGGTCAGGACTAAGCCGTGTACCTGCATCTTAAGGATAAAGGACATACCTTTGAAGATTGTAATGTTAACATAGGAACAAGGAACAGGACTGGTTCAAGAGAGGTGTCAAGGAGGCCATTTATGTGAAAATAAAGAAACCAAGCCTAAATAGAGGTGGGGGGGTTCGACACCAACTGTCTGCCATGTACAATGCTGTTATGACACCTTACACCTCTTAGCCACTATGCAATCCTGCCCTTAACACCTGGCTGTGATATGCTAATTGGGACTTTCCAGGGTACATAATTGCCGCAGACTTGTACAAGTCATTCTGAATTGAGAAAGCCAGTCGGATGACTAGCTAATAGAGATGGCCGAACTTTCGAACGTTCAGTCCGTATTCGAACTTTCAAACTATATGGAAAGTTCGAAAACAGACCGATTAAAGTCAACGGTAGACAAATAGTTTGAAAAGTTATAGAATTAAAATATCAATGGTAACTTAATGTAAATGGCTGTGGGACCTGGGAAATGGTCTGGGGAACATGTTCGAATATCCAGGCCATTCGAAAAAATCAATTTTACTCTCACTCGCGCTATTTTCGAGCTCCTTCGCGCCTAGGTACCATGTACATTTTACTCGCAGATTCGATGCTCGCGTATAGGCTTTAATGGACACTTTACTCGTAGATTCGATGTTCGCGCCTAGATACCATTGACATTTTACTTGCGGATTCGATGTTCGTGTATAGGCTTTAATGGGCACTTTACTCGGGGATTCGATGCTCGCATTCGCGCCTAGATACCATGGACATTTTACTTGCGGATTCGATGCTCGCGTATAGGTTTTAATGGACCCTTTACTCGCGGATTCGATGCTCGCGTATAAGTATAATAGGCATTTTACTCGCACATTCAACGGTTGAACATTTAATATTTATCGAAAGTCCGAAAATATCGAAAATCCGGGTCCGGGATAGTTTGAGAAGTCCAAATTTGTTTGAATTCGAATAGTTTGGCTCGAACTCGGGTTCGAATTCGAGTTCTAGTCCATCTCTACTAGCGAAACAACTTCAAGTCCAGTTGATCTAATTGAATATAACAGATATATTCTGTTAGATTGTAAGAAAAGAAGTTTCATCTTCAGGTTAGGAAAGGTTTCTTTACAGTGAGAACGGTGAAACAGTGAAACTGTGTTCCAGCAGATGTGGTAATGGCAAGTTTACTGAATAGCTTTAAAAGTTGCATAGATAAGTTTCTAAAACTAAAAATTACTGGTATTAATACATATAATGTAGTTCTGGTTGACCCAGGGATACTTTCCAATTGCCGTTTGGAGTCAGGAAGGAATTTCCCCCCCTTTTTTAGCTGGGGTTATTGCCTTCCTCTGTATCAACTGTTAGGTGGGGTTAAAAAGGATACATCCAATTTTCAATAGCTTTGTGGACTCCCAACAGGTAGGTTTAGAGGTGCACCCCCTGAGGCCTGTGCCATGTCACATCAATTCAATATAAATTTGCAGGGAGGCACACTCAAGTAAAAGTTAATAACAAACTTCCATTTATTAAGTGTTCAACATACAAGCCAGGTACACAAAGTTTCGGGGGGTCCAACCCCCTTCCTCAGTTGTAACCAAATACTACATGGTGCAAGGTATAAATAGTGACATCATTAATTAAAACAGAAGGCCCCGCCTACTACTATCAGGGCCTGATTCAAAGTGAACATGTGCCAAATAAAGTGTTTAGTGAATAAATAACTTATACAATCAATGTCACCAAATATAACCATCAAATATACAGATCCTAAATACATTTGTAAAAACTTTATATATGAATACTGTGAAGGTTAAAACATCTTTATAAACATACAGTGCTTACCCTATAAGTTACTTAATGTTACATGTTTTTAGGATCTATATATTTGATGGTTAGATCAATCCTGAATATCTCCATGGAAACATTTATCCCACAACTTAGCCCGTCTTGTGGATTTGGGCCCCTCGTGTGATTGAGTTTGACACCCCTGATCTAGTCCAACCTACTCAGCAATAGCTATTCTGCAGCTTTGAATAAGAAACTGGCAGGGAGATTCAATAAAAGTTCTTATCGTTTAAAATGGTGCTAATTTTGCCCCAACCAATCAGATTTTATTTAACATTTGAAAGCTAACATCTGATTGGTTGGGGAAAAATTAGCACCATTTTATTAACGATAAGAACTTTTATTGAATAACCCTGTTGGTATTTTAAAGTATTAAAGGACAACTACACTCAACAAATCCACATTGGAAAGTTCCCAGGATGAGGACCTAAACCTCACTGTCCTCACCCCTGGGCTCACTTTCTAGGTCTAGATTTACTCACCTGAATTTTCCTTCGGTGCTTCTGGACTCCGTTGGCTCTGAAAGAAGCGTGTCTTCTCATTGGCCGGATTGCGATACCCAGAATAAAATGAATTGTTTCTTATTTTTGCTGATTCCCTCATGTCCGGTGGTGTGCCTCTGGATTGGAAAAAGGCTGATGTTATTCCAATATTCAAAAAGGGTAGTCGTTCACAGCCGGGGAAATTACAGGCCTGTAAGTTTAACTTCAGTGGTGGGGAAGATCCTGGAAAGTTTAATAAGGGAACATGTTCTAGAGTACGGTATGTTTCAAGGACTGACATTATAAGTAGTAACCAGCATGGATTTAGGAGGAATAGATCTTGTCAAACTAACTTGCTTGGCTTTTATGAGGAAGTAAGTAGAAATTTAGACTCTGGTATAGCAGTAGATGTAGTTTATTTGGATTTTGCAAAGGCTTTTGATACAGTCCCCCATAGGCGACTAATGAATAAGCTAAGGTCTGTTGGTCTGGGGAGTCACATTTGTACATGGATAGAAAATTGGTTAATGAATAGGATGCAGAGAGTAGTTGTTATTGGGGCTTCATCATTATGGACTAAAGTGCTAAGTGGGGTGCCACAGGGTTCTGTGTTGGGGCCGCTTCTATTTAATCTATTTATTAATGATTTGGAAGTGGGTATTGTCAGCAAGGTTTCTGTGTTTGCTGACGACACAAAACTTTGTCGACCATTAAAAACTTCAGAGGATGTGCAATCGTTACAGGGGGATCTAGATAGATTATCACATTGGGCTGCTAAGTGGCAGATGAAATTCAATGTTGATAAATGTAAGGTGATGCATTTTGTACTTAAAAATCCTTGTGCTGCTTATACTATAAATGGCTCTGTGTTAAGTGAATCCCTGTTGGAAAGGGATCTTGGAGTTTTGGTGGATAACAAACTTAAAGGTAGCAAGCAGTGCCAGGCGGCAACAGCCAGAGCCAGCATGGTATTGTCTTGTATAAAGAGAGGTATGGATTCAAGGGAGGACAATGTAATTCTCCCTCTTTACAAAGCATTGGCAAGGCCTCATTTGGAATATGCAGTGCAATTTTGGAATCCTGTGTACAAAAAGGACATCTTTGAAATGGAAAGGGTTCAGAGAAGGGCAACTAAATTAATAAGGGGATTGGGGGAGCTTGAATATGAAGAGAGACTAGAAAAGTTACAATTATGTACGCTGGAGAAAAGGCGCTTGCGTGGGGATATGATTACTGTGTATAAATACATTAACGGGCCATACAATAAACTATCTGGGGCATTGTTCACTAATAGAACATGTCAAAGGACACGAGGACATCCCTTAAGACTTGAAGAAAAAAGGTTTAGGCTTCAAGCTCGGAAAGGGTTTTTTACTGTGAGAACGGTAAAGCTATGGAACGGTCTTCCAGTGGACGTTGTAATGGCAGGTTCATTGGTCAGTTTCAAAAAAAAGCTGGATGAGTTTCTGCAAACAAGGAATGTTGCAAGTTACTGGTATTGATATATAAAGTAGAGTTGATCCAGGGAAATTTCCGATTGCCACTTGGAGTCAGGAAGGAATTTTTTCCCCCTTCATAAATTTGGTGGGTTTTTTTTGCCTTCCTCTGGATCAACAGTTAGGCAGGAAATGAGGATATTGCTAGATGGGTTGGACTGGATGGACGTATGTCTTTATTCAACCTCAAATACTATACTATACTATACTATACTATACTAATACACAATTGATGAAAACCCATTATGAAAAGGTCAGGGCTTTCATAAAAATGCCATTCCAAGTTTGCCTATTGTATGTGATACAGATAAAAAATCCCTCTCTTTAAATTCTTTTGTGTGACTCTACTTTGTAAATTAGGCAACTACAAACAGTTTTATATTTGCATTATCATGTTTTTGATGAGCGATGGTGGTTGTAGGTAAATAAGCCTTAATTATAAACCTGTGGTATTGCAAGTTTGCCATACCATGGGTTTTCTTTATTGTAAGGCCGTGGCTGTAAATGTACAGTTCGTCCGTATTATACCATGCGGTAGTAACCCACTGCAATGTTATTCTATGGACAATCGTAAATCTACGCTATCTTAAGCTAACGGACATTTACCATCGCCGCCGTACATTTATAGCTGCGGTTATAAGTTAGCAATCATAATAACTATTGTTAAAGGCGCGGTATCGCAAAAAGTGGTAACGCGTCTTTATAAATATGGCCCTAGGTAAAATCAGCAGGTGGGATTAATATTGTCTACCTTCCAAAGGTGCTAAAGTGTACAATGTCCCTTTAATGCTTCAACAGTTAAGCATGTAGAAATGTAAATGTTTCCTTTAGTTAAGATGGTTGTTGTTTAGCCAGTAAGCTAAAACCACTGGCTACTGTGAAAGCAGATATGCCAAGAGCAGTTGCCAGCCATTATTAGTCAGCTAATAATGGTGGAATGTAGTGTGCTATTAATTTTGACATTTCCACTTGTTTCACTAACTAATTACTTAAGTACCACAGAAGATCTGTTTCTTTCTATGGCACCAACAGCACAAGCAGTGACAGACAGAGGAATAACCACCAGGGGAGCCACCGTTGCCACTGCAGGGGGAGCCCATATTCTCAATCTTCTTCCCCTTTAAACAAACACTATAGATGAAGCAGGGAGAAGGCCCAATTATAATTTTGATGGGGGGCCACTTTGATTTCTAGTTACACCCCTGGTTATTGGCATTGTTACTATTGGGTTTTAAATGTAGTAATACTTTTAACAATGCTTCCTTATCTGTCTGAACAATTCAGAAAATATTAGTCAGACAGTGCCACATAGTGGCAGGTTAAGAAATAAGGGTCTATCTGTGGTCATTATTAATATTGAAGATTTATACAGCGCCAACATCTTCCGTAGCGCTTTACAAAAACATAATCATACATTATATATATACATATATATACATATACAATGGTAATACATATTATATAAAGTCAAACATAATACATATGCAGGTAATACATAATGTAAGTACACAAAGTAATGTGTTATTTAATGGGGGCAAGACACAAGGTGAAGTGAATTGGTAGGCTGTATGTAGATTGGCAGTGGCGTGAGATTACCAGGTTGGGTCAGTAAAAGGTGTAATGTCAAGTTACATGCTTGCCAGAAGAGGTGGGCTTTGAGGTTACATTTGAAGATATTAAGGGATGGTGAGTGGCGGACGGAGGGAGGAAAGGAATTCCAGAGCAGATGGGCAGCATGAGCAAAGTACTGAATGCGGGCATGGGAAGAGGTGACAAGGGTAGATGGAAGGAAGATATGTGCAGAGCAGAGGTTACACCTGGGATGGTCTCTGTGGATCATCTGGTTTGTTTGACGTGGTGTCCGAGATGTTTTTAAATGTGTCTTAATAAATTTGAACTTTATATCTACTTACCTTGGTATGTTGGTTGCCTACCTGGACTGTTTGTTTGTGGCATGGTTTTAATAGCGTGATGGGAAGCAGATGCATCAGGCGTGTGAGCGACCAAGTAAAGACATTGAGAGGGCTCCCGGAATAGAGGTACTTTTGCTATGCTTGTCCACCATACCAAATATAAACCCAACACCTATAGACGCCTTCACCCCATCCTGTGTTATTAAAATCACTTACACATTTCCTGTAAATTTATCCAACACACAGGCTTGCCCTTTGATGTTGTCTGTTTCTCCTTCCTAATAGCAGTTAAATCAGACAGGTAGCCCCTTCCTGTCTAGTTAAAAAACACTTAATGTCATAGGCATATAACATTGTATAGAAAAACTGGAGAATATACTGTACTGTAATGCAAAATAGCAGTATTTATGGAGAGCATACATGGCTCTATATACCTGCCGATGTTAATGTGACATTTGGACAACCGCCTGGGCCAATTATTTTGAAATCAACTGCGGATCTTCAGTTTATTGGGAACATTGGCAGGTACATGCATGTCTGCCCTGGTCTCTATCCTTGATCCCTTAGTAAACTGGACTTAGGATACTATTACAGTTGCATTCAGTTGTACTGTCCTATGTGTTGATGTATGTACCATCTCATCCTGTGCAGGCACCCATCTACCATTCATAAAATATTGCACATTGCAGTTTTAGAAATTCCAGGCATTACAGCATGTCACCATAAAGATGTTTTTAAAATACAGATTATCCCAGGACAATGAAGAGAAAGACAATGAGTGCAAAAGGCAAAGATATTGGGTTCAAACACAGGGCTCAAAAGCTCAGAAATATACACCGGAACAGTTCTGCTGCCACAGTAAAAATTACAATGTCTTAGTTAACACTCCCACTATAGATTCCCAATATAGCCTCTAATAAGTCCCCAAAATGCATTACAAATCCTTCAACTTGGCAAAATGAATTGTAGAATTACTTACCGCTACCTTACAAATAACTAACTGAACGAGATGCTTACCACTGCAAAGTGTAGTAAAGTGCAGAAAAAATCATTTTCACATTGTATAGTATTAAAGGAGAACTATACTGTTCCCACCAACCCCCCCCCCTTTAAAAGTACCCAGGATGAGACCCTAAAGCTAGGTACACACAGTCCAGATTTCTGAAAGATGACAGACAGGATCTGCAAGATCCTGTCTGCCATCTTTCAAAGATCTGCATACACACAGTCCCGAGCGTTCTCCCTATGAACTTCATAAGGAGAACGCTCGGAACTGTGTGTTTCTATCGGCCGCGCTAGACTCCCTATAATTTTCGGCCTTTCCCGAACGGCCGACCCGATCGTTTGGCGTCCGCACGCTCGCTCGGGAAACGAGCGTACACACATAACGATAAAGCCCCGATACCGTTGGATCCGACGGTATTGGGGCTTTATCGTTAGTGTGTGTACCCAGCTTAAATCACTACATCGTCACTCCTGTGTTTACCAGCAATCGGCTGTTTTAATTAATCAGCTGTTTTCTCGCCGTCTGGTTCAGATCCCCCTCCCAAACTGTAACATAAAAGTGAAGCTATGAATATGTGTCCATGACAAACTCTAGAAAAGCTAGAAATGTACAGAATTAAATAGATAATCATTTTTAAAATGCTATTGATGAGTGATACAGCTATTTGTTAAATGGCAATTATAGAATTCCTACAGTGATATTTATATTGTAGCTGTACTTCTTTAAGATTTTGGTGGGACATTCACCTTTTTTAAAAATGTAACTGGTAGGAATTAACCTTGAACTTGCTGACATCAAAATACTGCTTCTTGTTACAGTCATTTAAAGCCAACTGAAAGCAGGCAGAGTGATTGCTGGGGGAACGAACTATGTCCCCACCACAGATACAAGGCCCTTTTATAGGTTTGCCAGGGGCCCATGATGTGCCTGATAGCAAGTAGAGGTACCTTTTACAGTCATCATACCTCTTTTGCAATAATCCTCTAGGACCCCTTTACCACCATCTAATAGCCATATTTTCTTCCAATTCTATACTTTAATTATACAGGTATAATAGATTGGAACAGCTGGTCCACAATGCATCATAGGTAACACCTAGAATAATTGTCTTTGGGCAGTTTTAGTTGTCCTTATCTTATTGGAAGTTGTTTTCTTTAATAAATGGTTTCAATTGTTGAAAAACATTTGATTAAATATTTAAAGGACACGCTCAAAAATGCAATAAGCATAACTTAACTGATCATAAACTGAGAGCACTAACCTGCATTCATTTTGACTCAGCATGTGTTAAATGGCGTGTCAACTCTCTAATCCCCAACTGCTCCATTTTGAGAAAATGTTACCAGCAGCCACCAAGAACCCAGGAGCTTTCTGCTACCTCTGCCCACCCAGCCATCAATCATGATGTACTGTAACAAGCTTGAAGAGCAGGGAAAGGAACCTTTGGAGGGATGGCGCAGAACTTGGCTGGTGATGGAGTCTTTGCCTTCTTTCACAAGAATGGCAGATCATCATTGTTTGTCCCTTTTCTGGGCAGTCCCCTGACTGACGCTACTAGTGAATTGCTACATCTGGAACTGCTCAGAAAACAGGCAAAACACTGTCCCTAGGACATAGGGCCCTATCATTTATAAAGGGGCAGTATAGCTAAATAGCAAATGACTGCAATTGTACAATTACGTTCGTGGACATAAAATTGTGTTTGTCATCGTACAATTATTTAGTTATCGTAACTGTATGATTGCCTATACAATACTATTATGACAGTTAACTACCACATATCCGAGCAGCCATATATACACTACCGGGTGTTAGTGAACATGCCCCTGTAGTGCAGTGGTTGAGGCTTACATAAACTTGGGAGAAGGTTGTTAGATGTTTATGCAATAAGGTCAGGTTATTAATTTTCCTTCAGCAGATGGTGATTGCCTGCTGGCACAACAAATGCACGTGTATGTTAACTTTGGGAATTTCCACTGAATAAACAAAGGAGAAATGGAAAAACCTTCCTATAAGAGTTTCTTAAACACAGACTACTGAAAATATTCCATCATTTGGGTAAACAAATATTCCAAAATATTGCAATACAGAGCACAATAATTGTTTCCATCTACATGCTATAGTATGTCGTTATTTGTGTTTGCAGGAAGGGGAGGGTCAAAACATTATTTTGAATGATTCAACAGCACCCAGAATTCCTGGCTAGGTTGTTCAGTACATTTACCAAAATGGCCGCTTTGACTTATATAGCTAGATAGCTATTGGGTGCCCCTTAATGTTACCCACTATATGCCTAATAGTTTCTGCTATTGTTGTACCATAATTTACCACATTCATAAATTTGCACAGTTTACACGCATTTATTACAATATTGTCCTACAGATAAGACAAGAGCATTCTGTTTGTTGATTAATGTGCAGTTTTCCATGAAAAGTGCGAATTTGAATAAGAGCTGCTATTGTTTATTATTATAGGAAGTGTGCAGCAGCAACTAACGCATTTTATTCAAAGTATCCTTGGTACTTATTAACTGCCATAAAAGCTTTTTCAACAGTATTAAAGAGCTAATGGACCATGGCAGGAAAAGAGGTTGTAATTAACCGTAATGTAATGCCATGTTTTCAGAATTATTTTTTAAATATAAAATAACAGTGAGAAAATAGAATATATATTCTATAATACTATATTATTATATTATATTATACTACATGAAGTAAGCTACAGGGGTAGTATATACCTCTATGTATGTATGTATAATTTTATTTATAAAGCGCCACTTGGGTGCGCAGCGCTGTACATGATAAAATACAGAGTATACAAACAAGGTGATAAGTGCTAGCCATTAACAGATAGATAAAAATTAAATTAAATACAAATTCATACATCGGTTAGGAAAGCATATATATATATACATTTTGTATAAATTGATACAAGTACAACAAGCCATGTCACATTAGGAATGAGATCCCTGCCCCGAAGAGCTAACAATCTAAGTAGGAGGGACAACATACAGATACAAGTGGGGTGGGTGGGTACAAAGTGCTTAAAAGGGCTAACAATCATTTGTTCTGCTGATGTTCAGAAAGGTAGGATAACAGTCTAGATTTGAAAGAATTAATGGATGTCACCAGGAGAAGCGAGAGAGGGAGATAGTTCCAAAGGTAGCGAGCAGCAAGAGATAATGGTTTAAAGCAGGAGGCAGCAGTGTTAGTTGGGGGTCTGTGGAGAAGATTTCCTTGCGAAGAACGGAGGGCACAGCCTGGAACATAAGGGACCAAGAGAGAAGATAAGTAGGGAGGTGCAGTAGAGCAAAGGGATTTAAAGGTTAAAAGTTGGGTATTGAATATGATTCTTTGTTTGATGGGAAGCCACCCTATGGACTGAAGTATCGGGGTTGAGGGTTCTCTTTTGGAGGAGAGCGAGATGATCCGAGCTGCCGAGTTTAAGATAGACTGGAGAGAAGAGAGATGAGAGGCCGAGAGTCCAAGTAGTAGAATGTTACAGTAGTAGACGGGAGATTATAAGGGCATGGATGAGCATTTTAGTAGCGGAGAGAGAGAGAAAAGGGCAGATCTTGTCAATATTGCGAAGGAGAAAATGACAGGTCCTAATGACATTGTTAATGTGATGATGGAAGAAAAGAGAGGAGACAAAGATAACTCCATGGCAGCGTGCATATTCAACTGGGTTAATGACCATATTGTCAATAGAGATGAAGAAGGGTAGACTAGGTCCCAGTTTATGGGGGGAAATTCTTAATTCTGTTTTGGATAGACTGAGTTTAGGGGGCGGCGGTGCACCATCCAGGAAGAGATAGAGAGCAGACATTTAGAGATTTGGGATTGAACCCTGACCCTGAAGGGTTAGCGAAAGGGTGGACAAGTAAATTTGGGTATCATCAGCATATAAGTGATACTTAAAGGGAACTGTGGTCCAAAAATGACTTTAGGCAAATTGATAGGAATTGCTATCCTGAGATTTTTGCAATTTATTTTCATTGTTTATTTTGCATAGTTTGAAGATATTAACATGTTTGTGTGTGATATGGTAGCAGCACCAGGTCCCCTGCACTTCCTGCTCTGAAATCATGTAAGTCAATCTGCCCTGTGTCTCCTCCTCCCCTTTGCACCCCCCCTGGCCCCTCACACTCATGGACCCCATGCCCATTCCCTTACAGCCCCATGTGTACCTAAGTCCTGCCCACCGGCGGGTGTCATGGGCCACACACCCCCCCACACCCACACACCCCCACACCCTCTCTCTCTATGGAAACAGGTTTTTCAAGCAGAGTGAGAACTCTGTTTTCACATAGTGGGAAAGAAGGGCTGTAGATTCCCTTACCTTCTCTGTCAGGACTTCACACAGCAGGGAAGGGGAGGGACTTCCTGTCTCCCTCACACACTGAGGGAGTCTGAGGCTGTGTTTGCCGGTGGCACTGTGCAGGAGAAGCCTTAGGAATGTCACATGTCTTGGGCTGTGGAGCACGTAGAGAGGTGGTTGATGGCTCGTTTTAAAGGTAGGAATCTAGCCTTTCATTTAAACTGAACTTGTTTGGAGACCACAGTTCCCCTTTAAAACAAAAAGAACTGATTATTTCTTCCAGAGAGATAGTGTAGAGGGAAAACAGCAAGGGTCCTAAAACTGAGCCCTGAGGGACCCCCACACTAAGAACTTGAGAACTTAAAGTCTTATTAGCAAAACAGACAGAGAAAGATCTGTTAAAGAGATAAGAAGACACTCACGCTGCAGCTTGATTTTGGATGCCTACAGTATTCAAGTCATTTGAGACTTTGCAGAGGGCCATTTCAGTTTAATGACCCAGTCGGAATCCTGACCCCAATGGGTCCAGTAGGTTATTAGCATGGAGATAATTAGTAATGTGTGTAGAGACAAGACGTTCTAAGAGTTTTGACACAAACGGTAAAAGGGAGACAGGGCGGTAGTTCGAGGGAGAGGGTTTTTTAAGAAGAGGTTTGACGCACGCATGTTTAAAGGCAGCAGGAAAAATCCCAGAGGTCAGGGAGGAATTAAAAATGTGATTTTAGCACAGTGTCTGAGTAAGAAGGAGGGCATGGGATCAAGGGTACCCATTGTAAGTGGTGAGGACAACAGAAGGACGAAGACTTCAGAATGGGTGAAAGATTCCAGGCCTGCAGGTGGTGGGGCAGGCGGAAGAAAGTGTGAGTTGTCCTGGGGTGAAGGGATTTGAATGTGCATATACGTCTTACTATATAAGAAGAAACCTGGTGAATTAAACCACTCAAATTGGGGTAGTAGACATGAGACACCCATTAATGTAATACACGTTTAATTTACCTGCACGTTGTGTGAGTTTAGAAAAATTGAGATATTATCACAATTTCCAAAAATTGGAAACATGAATACATGTAAGATGAACTTCAGACAGTTACATTTGCATGAACATAGGAACCCCACATAGTAACTTCTAAAATATCATACCTGAAGACACATGCCACTGAGTTTCTTTAATATAATATTTTACGTATTTACCCACAAATATATTGTATTTAAGAAGGTAAGTATATATAAATATATATTGCAGTATGAATTTTGACATGTTTGTGTAATTTTAGATGAACTTTCCGTTGCAATGTCTACGTTCTTAAAAGCAGTCACCGCCCACTTTCAGAATTCTTTTTGAATGTGTCATACTGGATCATGGAAAAAAAAAGTCAAAGCACAGATGCAAAGAACAATTCAACCGTTCACATAAACCAGAGCTCCATGTGGGTTTTATTTACTGTAAAGAAGAGATGGCCGAACTATATAAAGTTTGCTCAGTTTTTCGAACTTTCGAACTTCAGTAAAAGTTTGAATTCGGACCCATTAAAGTCAATGGGGGAGTGATAGTTCGAAAAGTCCGGATGATTTACAGCTAAACTAACAATGGTAAATTAATGTAAATGGCTGTGGCACCTGGGAAAAGGTCTGGGGAACATGTCACTATCACCAAAACTTCTTCAACATGAGCGGTCAATTGTCGGGTTTTGCGTAAGCTACATTCGAGGGTTATGGCCAATTCGAGGTTTACCAAACGATACTTTCAAAGTTTAGCGGAAATAGAACCATAAATTTGAGGATTACCGAAATCGAACGATATTTTCGAGGGTTACCGAAAACGGACGATACTTTCGAGGGTTAGCGACTGATACATTTGACGGTTAGCGAAAAAGATATACAGCGGAATATCGAACAATATTTTTGAACGATATTTTCGAGGGTTACCGAAAACGGACGATACTTTCGAGGGTTAGTGACTGATACATTTGAGCGTTAGCGAAAAAGATATACAGCGAAATGGCAACACTTACTGTGGGGAGCTGCACCAGGTGTAAGATGGCCATGTCGGAGTCCTAGCTCATCCGATGATGTCGGTCTGACCAAATGAGGAAAACAGGAAATATAGTAGACTAAAAGGAGAAACATCAGCAACATGGATCCATCCAGACACAGGCTCCAAGAGTGAATAAAACGTAGCCTTTATTAAAGCATATAAAAATCTTAAGTAACCATATGGCACTCAATCACAGGTAGGGGAAGGGGGTGTGGCCTGACGCATTTTGCAGAGAACTTTTTCTTCCTCAGAGGGTCTTTTTTATATGCTTTAATAAAGGCTACATTTTATTCACTCTTGGAGCCTGTGTCTGGATGGATCCATGTTGCCTATGTTTCTCCTTTTAGTTAGCAAAAAAGATCCATACATTCAAAGGTTACCGCAAATGAATGATACTTTCGACGGTTACTGAAAATCGAAGGCTACATTGGAGGGTTAGCGAACGGTACATTCTAGGGTTAGCTAAAATGATCTGTACATTCGAGGGTTAGCGAACGGCCCGTAAATTCGATAATTATCGAAGTTACAATAATTATCGAAAATATAGCCGCGAAAAACGAACTAGTTAGTATAGTTTGAGTTCATCCAAACTCATAAAATCTTTGTTGTTGGACCCAAACCTACTTCCTTTGATATATGCACACCTGTAAGATGCTACTAGATTTTAAAGTAGATTAAAGTTCTAGTCTATAGATATACAGATCAGACAGTAACATGTAAAAAGTCTCCTCCAACAACTCCTCCATTGTTCCAGTATCCAGCTCCTCCATTGTTCCAGTATCCAGCTCCTCCATTGTTACAGCTTACAACTTCTCCATTGTTCCAGTATCCAGTCCTCCATTGTCTAGTATCCAGCTCCTCGATGTTCCAGTATCCACTCCTCCATTGTTACAGCTTACAACTCCTCTCCATTGTTCCAGTATCCAGCTCCCCATTGTTCCAGTATCCAGCTCTCGATTGTTCCAGTATCCAGCTCCTCCATTGTTACACGTCTACAACTTCTCCATTGTTCCAGTATCCAGCGCCTAATTGTTCTGTATCCTGTTCCTCATTGTTCCATCTACAACTCCTCCATTGTTCCAGTATCCAGCTCGCCCATTGTTCCAGTATCCAGCTCCTCGATTGTTCCAGTATCCAGCTCCTCCATTGTTACAGCTTACAACTTCTCCATTGTTCCAGTATCCAGCTCCTCCATTGTTCTAGTATCCTGTTCCTCAATTGTTACAGCTTACAACTCCTCCATTGTTCCAGTATCCAGCTCCTCCATTGTTCCAGTATCCAGCTCCTCGATTGTTCCAGTATCCAGCTCCTCCATTGTTACAGCTTACAACTCCTCCATTGTTCCAGTATCCAGCTCCTCCATTGTTCCAGTATCCAGCTCCTCCATTGTTACAGCTTACAACTCCTCCATTGTTCCAGTATCCAGCTCCTCGTGGTTCCAGTATCCAGCTCCTCCATTGTTTTTACAGCTTAACACTCCTCCATTGTTCCAGTATCCCAGCTCCCCATTGTTCCAGTATCCAGCTCCTCCATTGTTACAGCTTACAACTCCTCCATTGTTCCAGTACCCAGCTCCTCCATTGTTCCAGTATCCTGCTCCTCCATTGTTACAGCTTACAACTCCTCCATTGTTCCAGTATCCAGCTCCTTCATTGTTACAGTATCCAGCTTCAGCATTGTGCCAGTATCCCACTGTTTCCTCCTTCATCCTACTCAAAGTGAGTCTTCCCTGCACTCTATTCTTACTGAGTTAGGGCAGCATTACACCAGGTTTCAGATACAAGCAGGTGGCAGGACTGAACTTTACTGACAATCTAAGGCAAACCTAGCACTTAAGATCTAGAAGTGTAATACATAGCATTGATATTTGACGGATTCGGTCAATTAGGTTGAACTGGGCAAAATATTGATGTTGGTTTTCCATTTTTATCATAACCGTTACTGCCATTGCCTGGATGCACACTTCCTTAGATTGTTTCTAACAATATATTTTACTGATTGGCTGTTGGATGGGTCAAACATGCTCAGATCTCTACTGAGAAACTGAACCAACCCAGGAAATTTAGAAGAAGACCATAACAGACATTATTAGGGGTCCTGCAAACAGGAAATCAGTAGTTTGGAAGCATTTTTTATGAACAAACAAAATGTTGGATGAGCAGAATAAGGTCATTGGAATGTAAAAATTCTTATTTTTCTTGAAAGCATATGTATTTGTACTGATATTCTCCTTTAATTAACAGCCATAGGCATCTAATAGGTGCCTGTCTCTTTAGCGCCTTTTCTGTTCCAAGCCCAAGGCAAATCACTCTTGGTCCATTGTCACTTTAATTTTGTCATTAGTATCATTTTTAACAACTGACAAACAATTGAAATTCTGGTTTGTTTGACTGGAGTGTACTGGCTGAACTTTAACATGAAAAGTAATAAGAACTTGCCCAATATCCTGAATGCACTGTGCACTTCATATTAATATGTTACAGTATTCCTCCAGCAGTCAAAATAGTTCAGTTTTGGAGGAAAGTTACAAGTATTTTCTGAGTTCAATTAATATGGAAAAGCCAATGAATTAGCTCATTGGGACTTTGATTTATATGCTGGATTGACCATAATACAAACATCTAAAGCTTATATATTAACACACCAGGGGAACTTGTTTTAATTAGACACAACGAACTAGAAAGGTTTCATTTCCTATGACGACTGTGCTGTAGGCTTAAAAGTTAGATTGTGAGATCCTTAGGAAACTGACTGCAAGTGATCCTTGTCATTTGAAAATTAAAAGGAAGATATTCTGGATTCTTCTACAGTAAGTGATTTATTATCATGTCAATATACACTGAATACCATGTATTAATGTGGCCATTCTCTTAATTCCTTTTTATAGTCAACATTACGTAAATAGAATCTGGAGAATTGTCCATTTTTAAAGGGCATGTTTACCCACCCACATCAAGGTCAATTACTTTCAGCTGTGCAAGCTCACAAAGAGCTCATTAAAGCTGTAAAGGAGGAGAGACAGTGTGTTGAGGGAGGTGTCACAAAATGCCATATAGGGACAGAGGGCATTAAAACTTCCCCAACCCGAGCACATGGCATTAGAATTATAGTCATACATGTTACATCCAAAGGTAGTACACATAATACAAAGTCATATATATTACATACAACGGTAATTCATAGAATATAAATGCACAAAGTGATGAGTTAATTTACAGAAATACTGTGATACACAATGGAAAAATCTACAGGAAATGGGGGTGAGACGTAAGCTCAAGTGAATCAGTAGGCTGTAGGTAGATTAGCAGTGGAGTATAATTAGTTGGTAGGATCATGTCAGTGAGATAGGTAATGTCTAGGCCAGGTTATATGCTTGCCTGAAGAGGTGGGTTTTGAGGTTACACTTAAAGTATATCTACACCCCCCAAACTTAGTTTTTCCGTAGTGTAGGGTTCCCCTGCTCATCACCAATGACCCTATGTTAGTTTTCTAAAAAATAAAACAGCACTAATTGTTTTTGCGATATATTGCGTTAAAATGTTATCTTCCTGATGAAATTAAATAGCTTTTTGAAATTAAAAAACACCAGTAATACTGACAGAGAGATAACTCACTTTTATAAAACATAAACAGGGAGATTCAATAAAAGTTCTTATTTAAAATAGTTAATTTTGCCCCAACCAATCAGATCTTATTTAACATTTTTAAGCTTACATCTGATTGGTTGGGGCAAAGTTAGCACCATTTGAAACAATAAGACCTTTTATTGAATAACCCTGAAAATATTTGACTTTCCATAGCCATAAACATTAAGATGTACTAAATGTACTATTCAACGTGACTTTTTTCTGAACTCAGAATACCTAAACCTGTAAAGTTCCATCCAATACCTGTTCATTATGTGAGGCGCAGAAAAACAAAAGTTCAAGTTACAGATAGTTTGATCAGTGGTCTGTGTTCTACTTTCATCACTATAACAGAATGTTAAAGATGTAAGAAACTGGCAAGTTTTTTTCCGACAGTGGTTCAGCAGAATTTATTGAATTTCTGAAATTCCGATTCCTTCTGTTATTGAAGGAAATTTTTGATTTTCTAAAGTTCCGATTTTCAATGAGAAGTTCGGAGTTTAGAAAATTTTGAAAAATTCTTCAGTTCCGTGGATTTTCAAAACAGGCAGTTCCAAATGAAAACTAGGTTTGTTTCGAAACCGGGGGTTTATCACTACAGAACATTACGATAAATCTGTAAGTGGCATATTTCTAAATGTCAGTTGACTTTCCGGCGCCATTTCCCCCTCTGGTTTCACCGAAATCGGAATTACCGCAATGTAAAAATGGGTGAATACAAAACAAAAAATACCTGCTGGTAGTCGGGAGTCACACTCAGCGATTCACACCTGACGCCAACCGGGGCCACAACTTAATATCCGAATGGACCCCATACAGTATACAAAAGTGAGTTGAAGAGGGGCATACCTTCCGTAGAATCATATCATCTTTATTGAAACTTCATATAAGCAATAACATGTGGATAATAAACAACCCACCGGGGGTCAGCTTGACGTGTTTCATGGGACCTAACGCCCACTTCCTCAGAAGCTTGCCGTTAGGCAAAACCAAGCAGAGGAAATTTAATGCCGCGATTGGCTTATTGCCAAATTGCGGACATCGCAGCAGTTACCTCTTCTATTTATAAAGCACCGGTAACTGCTTTATTGCGTTAAGTTCGTCCATTTCAATTCTCCAAGTTTGGGTTAGCTGGTTGAGCTTGCGAGCCGCCCAGGGGGTGTACATGCTAATGTCGCCAACACTGGGCAATGTCACTGCATCCGCCAGTGACACCACCAGTGACACTGCGAGCGCTGGAGACATCAACATAGCCGATATTGCCGATGTCTTCTTTCTTCTGCCATCACTGTCATGCACTGTTTGCATCTCTTTAAAGGACCTGTAAACTCCAATACTTCTTAAAAATGACTAAGTGCCATTCGTTTCTATTATTCACAGGGAGGTGAGAACGCTTATTCTCACCTCCCTGTGAATAATAGGACGCTCGGGGGACCAGGAACTTACCTTACCCGCCGCTCCACTTGCAGCCGCTCAATCTCTGAACAGCTGTTCTGTCCCGATCGCGCGCCCTATCTTTTGAATTGGCGCGCATGCGCCTAAGATAGGGCGCGTGGTCGGGACAGAGCGGCTATCAGAGACTGAGTGGCTGCGAGTGGAGCGGCGGGTAAGGTAAGTTCCTGGTCCCCCCCGCCGGCGTCCTATTATTCACAGGGAGGTGAGAATAAGCGTTCTCACTCCCTGTGAATAATAGAAACGAATGGCACTTAGTCATTTATGTGTTTAGTGTTCCTTTAAATGTTTGTGAAGGACCAAATCAATCGTGATTGGTTAATATTTCAATGCTTGCGATCATATAATTATATAATAACAAATCCTGTTTCAGAAATATGGTGGCCACAGTGACTCATACGGGGTTGGCGACATCAGAAGAGTTGTGTGTTACCGGGTAGAGAAATAAGTAATCGGATCAAGATATCAGCACCATCAGAGATGTTGATGTCGCCAGTGCCGGTGGTGTCACTGATGGCCACAGAGACATTGCCCCTCGTTGGTGATGTCGCGGCTGGGAAAGAAAGTGACATGTCACGGGCCATCCAAGAGTCAATGGGGGGTCCTGTTCAAGCTGCAGGACACCCAACAAAGGCACTTGTCAGTGCCGCAAGGGCCCTTCCAAGGGCTGGGGAGGGCGGTCCCAGTTCGAGCTGTGAGACCCCTTAAGCCCCAAAGGGCCCTTAACAGGGCCGGAAGGGCACTTCTAAGTGCCACAAGGGTCCTTCCAAGGGCCAAGGAAGGGGGGGGTCCAGGTTCGAGCTGTGGGATCCCTTAAACCCCAAAGGGCCCTTGTCAGGGCTGCAAAGACACTTATAAGTTCCGGGGACAGGGGTCCCAATTCAAACTGCTGGACCCCTTAAGCCCCAAATGGCACTTGTCAGTGCCCCGTTTCCCCCCCCCTGTGAGCAGCCCGCACCCAGTCTCCCGAGGTTTGGGAAGGGGGCTGAGAGGGGCTGCTGGGAAGGGGTTGTCCGTAGGTGTTTGAATCTGCCGCCAGAGGTGGGCGGCCAGGGATGCGTGCCGCCTCCTAGCGGTGAAGGTGACCACCCGCAGCACAACCCCCTCCCAGCATCCCCTCTCAGCCGCCTTCCCCGTCCGGATTTGAACTCTCTTCTCCACAATACTATATTTAGCGCAAATTACCACTGCACATCGCCGTGGTGTGGCTTTTAGCCAACGATCACCTTTTTAAATATGGCTGTAATAAAGATTTTTCCGCAGCATTGTGCGTCGGTAATTAAAATAAAGGACTTTTATAAATATGCCCCTAATTGTCTCAGTATTAGACCTAAATGGTCGGAACGGTTAACTTTCGCGTTAGCCACGCAGCTGGTGCAATGGAGGAATTTAAGTCACGCAAACCGATATAACATTGGTTAACATGACTTAAACTCCAAAACAGTAGCGGTGCATCCGTTGGTGCATTGCCCTGTATATGTTTATTTCCAGGTTTGCAAATCAGAACAAATAAATGCTTCAATGGTCGGTGAAAACAGAATTCCATAGGCGAAAAGTGGTGCAAAGGTTTACCCCTGGTATTCATTTGCAGCAACCAATCAGATGATAGCTACTGGGTTACTGCTTGGGTTACTGCTTTTAGATACTGATTGCTGCATTTTAGCCTGGCCAAAATACCTTTTATTGCATCAGCTCCTGCATGTTAATTCTCTTCAATAATGTAATAATAAGAGGCAACACTGATTTTCTTCAGTTTATCTTATCTGGTTTGATTTTCTTTTATAGCTTTGATATAGATAAAATGTCCTAGAATTGTCGCCCAGAAATTAAAGCTGGGTAATTCTGTCTGTCATCTTCTTCCGATCGCACTGCACACAGTCCTGATTGTTCTCCCTGTGAATAATAGAAACGAATGGCACTTAGTCATTTTTATGTGTTTAGTGTTCCTTTAAATGTTTGCTGAAGGACCAAATCCAATCGTGATTGGTTAATATTTCAATGCTTGCGATCATATAATTATATAATAACAAATCCTGTTTCAGAAATATGGTGGCCACAGTGACATCATAAGGGGTTGGCGACATCAGAGAAGTTGTGTGTTACCGGCTGAGAAGAAATAAGTAATCGGATCAAGATATCAGCACCATCAGAGATGTTGATGTCGCCAGTGCCGGTGGTGTCACTGATGGCCACAGAGACATTGCCCCTCGTTGGTGATGTCGCCGGCTGGGAAGAAAGATGACATGCTCACGGGCTCATCCAAGAGTCAATGGGGGGTCCTGTTCAAGCTGCAGGACACCCAACAAAGGCACTTGTCAGTGCCGCAAGGGCCCTTCCAAGGGCTGGGGAGGGCGGTCCCAGTTCGAGCTGTGAGACCCCTTAAGCCCCAAAGGGCCCTTAACAGGGCCGGAAGGGCACTTCTAAGTGCCACAAGGGTCCTTCCAAGGGCCAAGGAAGGGGGGGGTCCAGGTTCGAGCTGTGGGATCCCTTAAACCCCAAAGGCCTTGTCAGGGTCGCAAGACACTTATAAGTCCGGGGACAGGGGTCCCAATTCAAACTGCTGGACCCCTTAAGCCCCAAATGGCACTTGTCAGTGCCCCGTTTCCCCCCCCGTGAGCAGCCGCACCCAGTCTCGAGGTTTGGAAGGGGGTGAGAGGGGCTGCTGGGAAGGGGTTGTGCCGTAGGTGTTTGAATCTGCCGCCAGAGGTGGGCGGCCAGGGATGCGTGCCGCCTCCTAGCGGTGAAGGTGACCACCCGCCCGCAGCACACCCCCTCCCAGCATCCCCTCTCAGCCGCCTTCCCCGTCCGGATTTGAACTCTCTTCTCCACAATACTATATTTAGCGCAAATTACCACTGCACATCGCCGTGGTGTGGCTTTTAGCCAACGATCACCTTTTTAAATATGGCTGTAATAAAGATTTTTCCGCAGCATTGTGCGTCGGTAATTAAAATAAAGGACTTTTATAAATATGCCCCTAATGTTTCAGTATTAGACCTAAATGGTCGGAACGGTTAACTTTCGCGTTAGCCACGCAGCTGGTGCAATGGAGGAATTTTAGTCACACAAACCGATATAACATTGGTTAAAATGACTTAAACTCCAAAACAGTAGCTGCAACCGTTGGTGCATTGCCCTGTATATGTTATTTCCAGGTTTGCAAATCAGAACAAATAAATGCTTCAATGGTCGGTGGATGAAAACAGAATTCCATAGGCGAAAAGTGGTGCAAAGGTTTACCCCTGGTATTCATTGCAGCAACCAATCAGATGATAGCTACTGGGTTACTGCTGGGGTACTGCTTTTTACTGATTGCTGCATTTTAGCCTGGCCAAAATACCTTTTATTGGATCAGCTCCTGCATGTTAATCTCTTCAATAATGTAATAATAAGAGGCAACACTGATTTTCTTCAGTTTATCTTATCTGGTTTGATTTTCTTTTATAGCTTTGATATAGATAAAAATGTCCTAGAATTGTCGCCCAGAAATTAAAGCTGGGTAATTCTGTCTGTCATCTTCTTCCGATCGCACTGCACACAGTCCTGATTGTTCTCCCTATGTAACCGCTCGGGACTGAGTTTTCCTCCAGCCGCGGAAAACTGCAGTCGAGCGGTTACATAAGAGAAACAATCAGGAGTCTATATACAAAGATACAGACCCCTGGTATAAATGTTTTTCACTCCGAGTTTTTCATAAATTACTTTACATTTTTGTGATTACATGTATTTGAGACTGAGGAGCAGTACAGTCTGCAGAGTGACGGTCCGGAGAGGAGAGTGGAATTCAAAAATCTGTGAGTTACTATACTTTAGGTTCAGGGAGATGACCGTGGCCAAGGGAAATTTTCAGATCTGACGGTATCGGCCCTTTCTCCGTACTGTGTGTACCCACCTTAGAGCCCATTTGTAATTAGACTTTTGAGTACTTAGCCATGGAATTTCCCCCTGGGGAGGATCACAGCTGTCAGATGGTCCAACATCACAGAAAAGGACTATGTGAGTATTATATGTTACTGCCCTCCAGGCTGTAGCCTATCGTATTACTGTCAAGCAATTATTTAAGAAAAATTTAAGTGGTTAAATTGTCTTTTAAATCCACTCCTAGGACTGCTGTAGAATGTCTATATTCATAACATTAACATTCTGGAGTTTCATTAGAAATGTCAGCTTTGGTGGATAATCATTTTCTACAATTGCAGTTGTATTATTCTTTGGCTTTTTTCCTTGGATTTATTGTGCTATACTGAAAATAGCTACTGGTGTTTCTACCTTTCATATAATAAGGAACATTACTGTCTTCTCTGTATCGTATTAGATTTACGCTACTAAGTCTGGACTATAACATAATCAGGGCAATTTTCCCAGAGCCGCTGCCGCTCTGGGTAAATCTCCCAAACGTGATTCAATATTGCATTTGCGACTGTGAGTAATCCGAAACCGAAAGGGATCTGCTCACAGCGTGATTCTAACGCTAGCCACGAGCTGGCGTTAAAACCCAACGCTAAGAGTAGCACAAACGCCATATTGAATAGCAATAACAATTGCCATATTGAATAGCAATAGCAATAGCAAAACGCCATATTGAATAGCAATAACAATTGCAGTTGTATTATTATTCTTTGGCTTTTTTCCTTGGATTTATTGTGCTATACTGAAAATAGCTACTGGTGTTTCTACCTTTCATATAATAAGGAACATTACTGTCTTCTCTGTATCGTATTAGATTTACGCTACTAAGTCTGGACTATAACATAATCAGGGCAATTTTCCCAGAGCCGCTGCCGCTCTGGGTAAATCTCCCAAACGTGATTCAATATTGCATTTGCGACTGTGAGTAAATCCCGAAAAGGGATCTGCTCACAGCGTGATTCTAACGCTAGCCACGAGCTGGCGTTAAAACCCAACGCTAAGAGTAGCACAAACGCCATATTGAATAGCAAGCGCCGGCTGCGCGGGTATCTTTCCGATTCCTGCCCAGCCGCACAAGGAAGGACTTAAAGTTATGCTAACTGATAGCGAAGCCGTTAGCATGACTTTAACTCCAAAAAAGACCGCAGTGGCTCTCAGCTGGATGTATAGATGAATGAGGCTGAATGTATAGATAATGGCTGTCTGGGCACGGCTGAGGAACATTCTAAAATTAGGAAAATCTTTGCGGCTAATACATTTTCACATTTTATATAAAGCAAAAATAATAGTATATTATTTAAAGGAAACAGCTCAGAATGCACATATCCAACAAATAGGCAACTGTGGGAAGGTAATGTACAGCAACTATATGGAGTAGGTAATATATTGTACTTACTTCTTAATGGCTAATGTACATTTTGTTTAGATGTCTGTAGATTTGATGGTGTTTGCATTGCACTAGGTACAGTTCCTACATGATCGCAAGACTGTCCATCAGCAAGTGCAAATAGAAATCTATGGGATATGTTTGTTTAAATGGCAGGGATCAGGGCTGGCCTTTAAAATGGGAGACCTGTGTGACCGCACGGGTTGCATTACCAGGGGGGTGGCAGCCGGGAGTCTCATATACACAGATACAGACCCCTGGTATATAATGTATTTCACTCCAGATTTAACCCTTGCAAATCACCAATTCCTTTTCCGCATTAGAATCTAAATTCAGTCTGGTTCCATTTATTCAGTGTTGGTGTAACTTGTGCTATGATTTCAATAGATATATCTAGAAGATTTATATTAATATCTTCAATCCAGACATTATGGAAGAAAACTCCATTGATATCTGTCCGTCTGTCTCTCACATTACTGGGCACCAATCAGACCCCATTAACTGGTCCAGGATTTAACGCCATCTTGTAAAATAAGGATTAAAATCCTCACCCTATATGGGAGTTAATACAACTACAACTCCTAGCATCCCCGGTCTGCACCCTGCTGTTGTGAAATGTTTGGGAATTTTAGGACTCTGCCTCCTGTCTCCCCTCCAGGAGAATTTTGCCATGCGCAGAGGAGCCCTCCTCCCCCCCTCCCTCTCCATCCAGTTTTTTTTTTAATTGAACTAATTGCTTTTATTTATCCAGGGTTTAGCAGACTGTTTGTAGTAGCAACCTTATGGAGGTAGCCAATATGCAATTAGAATTGTTTGTGCACTAGAATTCTATATTTTGTATGTATTATATTTTCGGTCTCTAGTTGAACTTTAATATGGATGTACAACAGCCCCATTTTCTATATATTGTGTGTTACATTGAAGGTTTGACCAAGCCTTCTTGGAAATTGTACTCCACCCAGAGTTAGGTCATGTGCTCATTTGAGCAAAGTACTTTAAAATAGAGAGTCAGCTTCAAGCATCCAGGCCACACAGGAGAAGCTGTCAGCTCATGTAGCCAAAAAGGCAAGTACCAGTAGGTTAGGACCCAGTTGTGGAAGCACTCCAATTAGGCTAATTTACAACTACATTTAGCAGAAGTGCTACTGATCTGGTCAAACATTTATACAAACATAGAAAAGATAATCAATGCACATTCCTAGGCCCCATACAATATATTATCTGCACACTGGCATACTTTATAAACAAAGGGGTTTTAGTATACATTACTGTGATCACATGAATGAAAAGCCTTCCAACCACGTCAAGGTAACTCGGGGACGGATTTTCACCTCAGGAGCCTGTAGGTCCAAAGAGCCTGGTGCCCTTAGCCCCACCCCGAAACACAGACCACACCCCTAAACCACACCTACTTTCTCTTTTTGGGGGAAGAAAATAGACTATAAAGGGGTTGGACTGGTGGGAGGAGATTGACAGCCGCCCCTCCAACCTCAGGCGCCCCTAGGTGGGTGCCTAATGGTAAATCCGACCCTGAGGTAAGCCCAATCTGGAAGGTCCTAACTTCTAACCTTTTTTACTTCAATTACCATTAGCAAACTTTTGCATTTCTCATAGCTGTGCACTGGATCCATATAACAGGCTCTCACTTCCCCCCAGCCCTTTGGCTTTTTAAAATGAGGGAAGAGGCCATCCATCCAGTGCTTTATATTAAAGGCACAGGACCTCCCTTAAAAGGGGCGTGTTGGGGGTGCTATTACCACATGGAAGCTTGACCAGGCTTCCCAATAAATACATACAATACAAGGATTGTGGAAGCACTCCAATTAGGCTAATTTACAACTTAATTTAGCAGAAGTGCTACTGATCTGGTCAATATCCTACAACATAAATCATGTAATAAAAGCCCAAGTGTGCGTTCCTGAGTACGTGTGTGTGTCTCTCAGCTCCTGCACATGTGCGTGCGATAATTGACGAAATGCCGAAACGGAAATGACAGAGGAGTTTATATGCTTTACCGAATGTTCAGAACAATACGCATCGGCATCTGAAACTTACATTACAGAGTGTGAAGGGATGACGTACAAGCCTAACTGAAGTAGGTAATGATCAGTGTCTGAAAATGTGTAACCAGTAACGCTGTACACCAGCATTATCTTGCCTTTTCTGGGATGACGCTTGTTTGGTGGTAGGGGCTGCCTCAGGTGCTCCTCAATCAGATAGTGGCGAGTTCCTACCTAGAAATGTGCAAGGAGACACTGCATAGGTTCTTCTCTTCTCCCCACTTGGCTGGACCTTCTAGGAGGGCCTGGCAGTCCGTCTCATTACTTTACGGAGAGAGACGCTGCCCATTAGGTTCTCCTCCTTTAGGAGAGCCTGATAGACCGATTCAACTCTTAAGGGAGAGAGCCGCTGCCACTTAGGTTCTCCTCCTATCATTTCAGGACCTTTTGGGAGGGCCGGGCAGACCGACTCAACTCTTAAGGAAGAGAGCCACTGCCTATTAGGTTCTTCTCCCTTAGGAGGGCCTGGCAGCCCAACTCAACTCTTAAAGGAGAGAGCCGCTGCCTATTTGTAGGTTCTCCTCCTAGCATTGCCCCCACTTGGCTGGACCTTGAGGGAGGGTCTGGCAGACTGACTCAACTGCTCAACTCTTAAGGAAGAGAGCCGCTGCCCATTAGGTTCTCTTCCCCTAGTTTTTTTTTTTGTTTACTTTTTGTTTTGTTTTTTTTGGTCCTTTTTGTGGGGGCTTTTTTTGGGGGGGGGGGGTGGACTTTTGTGTTTTTTTAGGCCGAGCCAGTAGAGGAATAGGATATACCTCATCTATTGAGAACAACTCACCACTACCTGATTTCAGATGGAGGAGAGGATGGCCGCATAAGATAACAGGGAATCCAGTGGAGGTAATACTTATCACCATGAGTGTGTCACCCCAGAAAAGACAAGGCCCTAATTACACACTTACAGATGTTATATATATCAACTTCAGTTGGCCCTGAACAGTGTCAGTCCATATTTTGGCTCCTGGAAAGATTGATAAATTGAGTTGTTGTGTGTCAATTGTTCCGTGGGTCTTGTGATGGGCATGGGGCAGTCTGCACCCAGGCCACTAACGGCTGGTGATGAGTTACTCTTTTGTAAGTGGGTGTTGTGTATATAGTCATTTGTTGTTAATGTGGCTGGCGTTAAAGTCCTAAAACTGTAAGACTCCTAATCCCTAACCCAACTTAACTACAAACCCTTACCTTAACCCTAAACCCAAATCTAACCACTAACCTTAAAGGAGTAGTAAAGCCCATTCCAGCAAAGAGTTGAAAGAAAGGGTTATCATAAAAAAACTAATTAAAAAGCCTCTTACATTCCTTTTTCACTTCTGCACTGAGCAATAAATCTTTAAAGTTCACAGAGCATAGTTCAGTTTTTACTTCCTCCTGGTTTGCAGAAATCCTTGCTCTCACAGATCCGGCGACTTAAGTGGGCACGGCAAGGATAAAAAAAAAAAAAAAACACAATGCAAAGTACTTTGTTTCAGATGCGTGCCCCCATGACCTGAGAGGAATTTTGACAGCTGTTTTGCTACTCTTCTCAGTTCTGCTGTCTTGTCAGAAACTGTCTGTAAACTTGGAAATAGCTGGTTTTGTGTGCTGGGGAGGTATAGTGCCTGTGCTTGGGAGGGGGGGGGGGGGGGGATGTCTAGGAGGGGCAGTGAGGGCATGGTGCCTGTGCTTGGGCGGAGGTTATGGTACCTGTGCTTGGAGGAAGATGGCAAGGGGTTGCAGTGAGGATATAGTGCCTGTGCTTTATAATGAATAATATACCTCTACTACCTCCTTAAGTTATAAGGATATTAGAAATCAAAGAGGATTTGCAATATGCTTGTGAAGGTTCTCATTTATCCAGGTCATGGTATATCTGACAGCCAAGTGTTAGGGACCTTCTGAATGCAAGGCATGAGTGCATTGTGGCTAAGAGGTGTTATAGGAACTGCCCAGGGTAAGGTGTCAAAACAGCATTGTACATAGCAGACAGTTGGTGTCGAACCCCCCACCTCTATTCAGGTTTGGTTTATTTACATATAAATGGCCTCCTTGAACCAGTCATGTTCCTTTACCAAGCTGTTGACATTACAATCTTCAAAGGTATGTCCTTTTTCCTTAAGATGAAGGTACACGGCTGAGTCATTTTGCATTTTGGTATTGGGTCTTTCGGATGTACCAATTGCTGCTTCAGTGTGTTCTTTGGTTTAATGCAGGCAGGGATAGGTGTTTTTTGAAAATTCTTCTTTATTTCTTGGAGACCACTGATATACATGGAATGACCTTGTTCTTTCTCCTGTCTTGCTTTTCCCCTTCACTGTAGATATTCATGTTCTTTTCTTTCTTATACTTCTTTTGACAAATGCCCAGTCTGGATATCCACAAGTTTTAAGGGCTCGTCTGAGATGTTTTATTTCTTTAGCTTTTGCCTCTGTGCTAGTGGGGAAATTCTCTGCTCTGTGTTGCAGGGTTCTGATGACACCCAGCTTGTGATCTAAAGGGTCTAATATCCGTATAACTTAAGAGGGATCATAGGGTGCGTATTATTAAGCGATTTAAGTCCTTTAGGAGAAAGGCGCTTTACAAATGTTATCGTATTGAATTATATTATTCATTATAATGCCACCCTACCCATCACCCCCCCCCCCCAGAACAGGCATCATACCCTCAGTGTCCGCCCATAGCATCACCCTCCTAAGCACAGGCACCATACCCTCACTGCCATCCCTTGCCATCACCCCCCAAGCACATGCACCATACCCTCACTGGCCCCCCTAGTCATCTCCCCTCAAGCACATACTCTCACTTCCCCTCCTTTCCATCACAGCCCCAAGCACAGGCTCCCTACCCTCACTGCCCCACATGCTATCTTCTCCCCAAGCACAGGCACCATTCCCTCACTGCCACTCCTTGCCATTGACACCCCTAAGCACAGGCACCATACTCTCACTGCCCCCTTGCTATTTCCTCCCCAAGCACAGACACCATACCCTCACTGCCCCCCTTCCTCTCCTCGCTCCCTCCCCCTACGTACCGACCCCCACCCCCCCCGCCCCCCCCTCCCTAGCACCACCCCCCAAGCACAGGCACCACACCCTCACTACCCCCCAATCAATGCTGTTTCCATACCACCGAACCACCAAACCATAAACGGCACTTGTTTCAGTCACCAACTACCGATGCGCATTTCGCTTGGCATAACTTTTCCCACAAGCTTCCTCGGGGTCTCATGAGAGTCCAGAACGAGACCTATACTTATGCATATTCAACTAATAGGTGGGTCTTGTTTAGGAAACAAAATTTAAAGGTACAATACACATATATTTACAGTTAAGTTCAAGGTGTCCCAGCATGACGTCCATCACCTCACAGAATGCCCAAAAATACATCAGTTTTCACCATTTTAGCTCAATTAGACAACTGTCAGAAAACTTTTTGTTTTTCCAAAAGAGGTATACAGACAATTGTCAGATATTCATCAATATGAGAAATTGGATGACAACCGAATACAACAAATTCAATGTAAAGCTAAAAGTTTGATTAAAGGGCATGTCCACCCCCAAAACTAAAATTTAACCCCTTACTGGCCACATCAAGTAGTTTAAAACAATCCTTACCTTACATTCCTGCTCAAAATAGTTCCCCTGCTGTGCCCCTCCAAAGTCCAGGAAACTGCTGTGTAGGAGCAGTGTGTGACTCATGCTGTGCCTGAGACTTCCTCAACCTCATCAAGGTTGAGGCATGCTCAGTGCAGCACTCCCTGCCTCTCAGCCAATCACGGACGCGGCTGCCGGTCCCGCCCCCTGCTTTCAATTCCATGCAAGCAGAGGGCCTGAACACTGCAGCAGGGGAGAGAGGGCAGGTAAGTAAGAATCGGGGGACTTTCTAACAATTATATTAATGCGGTTGGGGCTGGGGGAGCATGCCCTACCACATATCAAAAGTTAAATTTTGGGGTGGACATGCCCTTTAATAAAGGATATAATGGTGGTTTAATCAGTCAAGAAGAACGAGATTATCTCTGGGTACAATGCCCTAGGAGCCCTAACTTTTATGTTATTCCTAAAGTACATAAGGATCGACACAATCCTCCTGGTAAGCCGATTGTGTTGGGGATCAATGGACCTACACACATCTGTCAATATATTGATCAGGTATTGAGACCTTTTCTGTATGGTCTTGACTCTTATTTTGGACACAGGAGATGTCCTTAGGAAATTTGATGGCATTGTTATTAATCCAAATGCCATGTTGGTTACTTTAGATGTGGAAGGTTTGTATACATCGATCCCCCACACGATCGGCCTCCAGGCATGTAAAACATTCCTGGATACCCGAGGTGAACAATTTAGGGCCTATACGGAATATATTTTGGAGTTACTTAAGTTTATCTTGGAGAATAATTTATTCCTATTTAATGGGAAATATTATCGCCAGGTGAGAGGCACGGCGATGGGCGCCCACGTATGCGTGCCTCCACCTGGGGATGTGGGAAAAAACAGTTGTAAGTGAGATTATATAACTTATGGGTATTGAACAGAATGTGGCATTATGGGTCCGATTTATGGACGATATTCTAGTGGTGTGGAATGGTCCCGAAGGGGTATTACATGTTTTTATAGACAGACTTAATACCAATGATAAAAATATTAAACTAACTGTACATTGGGACAGTAAATCGGTTATTTTCCTGGATCTTCTGATTATTAAGGAAGATGACACTTTGGTTTACAGAAACATTCATGAAGGACACTGCAGTAAATTCTTTATTATTTGCCACTAGTCACCACCCGTACAACCTGATACAAGGTATACCTATTGGACAATTCCAACGTCCAAAACGTAATTGTTCCTCAGATAGTAAATTTCTTAAAAACTAAGGTTTCAGACGAGGGGCTATAAGAAAAAATTGATCCAAAAAGGTTTTAAGGTAGCCCAACGTAAGCAGAGGGTGGATCTGTTATATAAGAATAATAAAAATGAGGTTCCATCTAGCAATATAAATAAAGTTGGAAAAAATCCCATTCGGTTTATAACCACGTATAATAATGACTGGCCCATGGTGAAGGGTATATTACAAAAATACTGGTTTCTCCTGAGTGATGATGAGGAATTAAAAGACTGTATAGGGACTTATCCTTAGATGACTGTGAGGAGGGGGAGAAATTTGAGGGATCTACTTTTCCCAAGTCATGTGAAACCACGAGAAGTCAATATGCAAAGTTGGCTAGATGTCCCTCAGATAAAAGGGAATAGAATTTGTGGCAAGTGTAAAATGTGTAAATATATGAACCAAGATTCACCAGGAAGTGGTGGTAAACAATATAAAGTAAATGGTTTAATTACTTGCCAAAGCACTCAGATTATCTACTTATTACAATGCAGATGTGGAATCCGATATATTGGCCAGACTAAGAAAAGGCTATCTACTAGAATAGCGGAACATGTGACAGTAACGCAGAATGGCCAGCTAGAGAGAAGTGCTATGGCAAAACATGTTCATAAATATCATAATGAAAAGAGTGTAATTTTCACGTTTATGGGTATTCAAAAAGTGTCTCTGGGACAGAGAGGGGGCAATGTAGCCGAATGGGTTAAATGATGCCATACATTATGGCTGTTTTTTATAATGTTATCAACATCACGCTTGGAAAAACAACAAAAAGTTTTCTAACAGTTGTCTAATTGGTGAAAACTGATGTATTTTTGGGCATTCTGTGAGGTGATGGACGTCATGCTGGGACACCTTGAACTTAACTGTAAATATATGTGTATTGTACCTTTAAATTTTGTTTCCTAAACAAGACCCATCTATTAGTTGAATATGCATAAGTATAGGTCTCGTTCTGGACTCTCGTGAGACCCCGACGAAGCTTGTGGGGCTGTGGGAAAAGTTATGACAAGCGAAACGCGCGTCGGTAGTTGGTGACTGAAACAAGTGCCGTTTTATGGTTCGGTGGTATGGAAACAGCATTGATTGGTGCAGGACAAGTCTAAGAGCTATTTGGACCGGGTGAAGCATGGACAGAGGCTCGACCATTGTAAAAGCTTGTGCAAGTATAGCAACAAGTAGGATGAGTAGCCTCAATGACACCAGGAGATTCCATATCACAAGTCCCGGTAAGGCAGAGACTGATTTTTCATAGCGTCCATGTTGCACTTTGTTTCCAGAGGCTGTTGAGTATACGCGTGGAAGGAGCAGAGGCCATTGTAGGCCTCTGCTCTTCTTGATAAACCACGTATTTGGATTTACAAATACATAACCTCCAACATTTCAAAGACCAAAAAAGGTACTCTTGGACACGCCCCTTGTACCACCCAAACTCCTCCCACACCCAAATTATATTTGGCTCCGCCCCAAATCTGGATATTAATATCGCCAATTATTTCTAAATGTAAATAAGTAGTTAAAAGTTGTTGCCGGCAGACATGTATATTTAAAGAAGGGTTAATATTAGCAGTTGCTGGACCCCTATAAATAGAGCTAAATAGAGATATATAGATGATAGATAGATAGATAGATAATAGATAGATAATAGATAGATGGATAGATAGATAATAGATTGAGATAGATATAGATAGATAGATAGATAGATAGATAGATGATAGATAGATAGATAGATAGATAGATGGATAGATATCCAACCATAGTAACATGTAGAGCACTCTCAGGACTTGTTCAAAAAATCTTTAACTTTTATTCCATAAGCAGCAAACAGATAGCGACGTTTCGGTCTTTGTCTTTCAATCAAAAATCCCCTGATTTTAATTCTAAATAAAAAAGACCCCTCACATTTCAAAGCAACTAACATCCTGTAACCAGCACAACAGTTGGACTCTGTCAGTGCTGAACCTGAGTGTCACTCTCTCCCTAGCCTCTCTTCTCCCCAACCCAGCTGCTGCAGCTTCTCTACTCACTTACAGTGTGTTGGGAATATCTGATTCACCAGCCCTGGCTTTGCCTTTGCTCTTTCCTTACAGCTGCCAGGAGTCCCAGAGACGCTCCTCCCACTAAACGCTGGTAACTAGGTGAGGGGAAGGAAACCTCGGCTGCTGAGAGGGAAGGGGGAGGAAGGGGAGGAGCCAAAGTCCTGTGACAAGGAAAAAAGCTGCACGCTGCTGATAGGATTAATGGGACCCGACCGGTACATTGACAGGAAATCCGGTACAAACCGGTAGGAGCATTTTGGCCGGTACAGTACTTTGAAAAACGGTACAGTACCGGCCAAATCGGTACAGTTGGAGGGTATGCAAATATATCTGGAATGTGATCCAGACTTTGATAATATATACAGCACTAAGCCACTTTACCTAGGAGCACTTTGTTTTTGGGCCATTTAAGAGACCTTTTAGTTGGTACCTACCTGGGGACGCCCAGTTATAAAGATATCAATTATGATGTTTATACTGTGTTTATAATAAGGGGAGGGTTTTTTTTGGAGTGCTTATGGGGATACTAGGGAAGGGTATCTTCCCAACTGTGCGTACTTGATATTAATTATTTATCCCCAGCACTGCCAGATTAGTCTGGTTACACATGTTCTATAGATTAATGTGTTAGTGCATTCAGTCATAGTTAGTATTTATAGTTAGACTCACAGTTACTTTTGTCTCCCCCACTGTTCCCTTCCCTTTCCCTTCCCTTTTTCTCTGTTTGCTTCTGGATCTTTCGAATTCCCGTAGATCCCATAGACTTTCAATCCCCATAGATCTACTCTTTATCATAGAAACCTAGAAAGACCACACATCAATAGTTAAATGAAGAAATATTTAGCGAGATTCCAATTTAAACATTGCAGTTCACATTTATCTCTAAATCACTGAAATAATAATAATAGCATTAACATTTTAATATCAATTCTACCATAGAATTGTTACTCTATGAGGGATTGACGATTGGTTAGAGTTGTGGATGGGAAAAATGTGGCCTAGGGCCCGTGTATTGTACAGATCCAAGCATCACACTGAAAAACTGTGGAGAAGTTTGTACACCACCTGATCTAGCAGTGGGCGAGTGGGCGAGTGGAAGGTAATTCTGGTGGGAGATATTCACAGAAATAGAAGGTGACGCTATAAATCTTAATCTATTCTCGGAACTGCTAAATATATCTCCCTTATCTGTATCCTTATGGGACTATTTTGTGCAATTGATTCTTTTTGTTTTTACGTTCAGAGATGGAGCCGATTTATACATGGATCAAAGCAAACAGAGGAGGAAGGGGGAGAGCTGCCCACAGCAGGGAGAAACTTTACAGGGGGAGAGCTGCCCACAGCAGAGAGAAACTTTACAGGGGGAGAGCAGGTAACAAAGACATTTTTAACAGAGACCGAGCAGAGAACATCCCCACAAGCACAGGGCATTGGGAAATGAAGAGTTCAGAGGATCCCTTAAAACTTGTGGATATCTTGGGCCACTGTCAAAACTAGATAAAGAAAAGAATGTCAATACCACCAGTAAAGGAAAGAAGCACAACAGGAGAAAGAACATGGTTGTCCCATGTTTAGAAAGGATGTCAAAGAAATAGCATCATCATATGTGCCAGGGGTGCCCAACCCATTTGACCTCAAGGGCCTCATTTGCAGCCCCTGACCACCTTTGAGGGCCACACAATAGATTTATAGGCCTATATAAATTTAAATATGTGGCCTCCTAGAAAATACTTATTCCTTTAACTGCAAATACTTATTCCTTCTAGCAGAGGCGGCTTCAGAGCTCACCAAGCATGCCGATATTTGTATAATAATTACAATACATTCCACCAAAACGTTCCAATGACTGACACACAAACTAATCAATAACCTGCCTTCCTATTGGTACAATTGGTCACCTGCAGTTGTTCAATCCCATTGGGTGCAATGAAAATCTTGTTGTAATAGTTAAGTTACAGGTGACAAAAACGGGAAATTCTTAAAGGGTAATCAATATCTAAACTTCCCTAGAGTGATGAAAAGCCCACAGTCTGCACACATATATATTATATATACTGTACCACAGACAGCCCTAAACATGACTGTGTAGAGTCTGACTACTCACCTATGTGCTGTAGGATCAGGTCCTGTGCTTGGCAGGGTCACTGTCCTTGGTGCTGACAGGTAGTTGCAGGACACCTTCTAGAGTCCAGACAGTCAGAGAAGAGGACAGTGGGAATTCCCCGCCTGGTGACTGTCCCCATCCTTCCCTTTGCTGTGCGGAAGGAACTGCTCTTTCAGGTGGCTCAAGGTGCCAGCGACACTGCTGTGGCTGCTTGAAACTTGGGCGGTAACAATACAGTCACGGAGCAGCACAGGTTGGGAAAAAGAAAAAATCCGATCCAGCACTTGGTTTTGTCCCTTGATTCTTCCCCACTGGATCATCCTGGGCACTGTCTCTTCTATCTCAATTATAGCTGGCAGTCCCTGCACTGTGATGTTCGGACCTTGTCCTCCTGCTGTTTCTCTGGGACTTGCCGATTTGGAGGCTCTTTCACAGGTGGGATTGGAGGTAGGAGAAGGTCGGGCTGTCCATCGCACTCCGACCTGAGGACCCTTGCCTGCAGCTGGGATGCTGGTGGAGCCATACGGGGAAGCAACAGGAGAAGGGGAAACACTTGGGGGGTATCACATCAGCAGGAGCCGCAGGTCATGATAAAGGCCGCTACTGATTGTGATCAGGCCACGTGTTGGGCATCACTGGTCCAGACCGTCAGAGAACAGGACAGTGTGGGACAATGGGGGGGTTCCCAGCCTGGTGACTTTCCCCATCCTTCCCTTTTCTGTGTGGCAGGAGCTGCTTTTTCAGGTGGCTCAAGGTGCCAGTGACACTGCGGGGGCTTCTTTAATCTTGGGCGGTAACGATAGCTCCTCCACAGGTGGGATTGGAGGTAGGAGAAGGTCGGGCTGTCCATCGTATTCTGACCTGAGGACCCTTTTCTGATGCTGGGATGGTGGTGGTGCCATTAGATCAGCAGGAACCGAAGGTCAAGATAAGGGCCGCTCCTGATTGCGATCGGGCCACATGTGGCCAGCTGGCTGGGCATCACTAATACATGCGGTGCAGTGTAGTGAAGAGTGCTGTCTCAGAAGAGCCAATTCCTAAAGAAAAAGACACACATTTAAAGACTGTAATGTAAATATATTAGAAAAAGATTACTGGTTTAAATGAGATGGAAATAAAACCAGTTATGTCAAAACAAAGCGACCTGGATAGATGTGCAACCATTCAGGAGGTCCCTGACAGTTACATGCTGATTGGGACATATTCTATGTTGTTTCAGGCTATCGGGCAGGGTGGGAAAGGGGGCGTGGTAAAAGGTACGTGACGTCACATGGGGACGTGTCGTGACGTCACGCGGAGGTATGGCCAGAATGCTAGGGGTGGTGGGAGGTGGGGTTAGGGAGGAGTTAGGGGTGTTCTCAGGGGGTTTCAGGGCGTGGACGTTAAAAGTGGGCGTGGCTGAGGAGGAGACTCTAGGAATACTCTCGGACAATCCGGAGGAGGTGGGATACCTGTGTCTATTTCTCCATGTGCAGTGAAGGAAGCAGGTGAACGAGCAGTCAATCATGGGTTATGATGTCAGCCAACACAGCTTTGTTTGACTGCATGGAGAGAGGAGCGAGCATCCTCTGCCAGAATAGAGGCAATAATTATCCTTAATATCCGGTTGATAATACATCTAATAATGTGCTGACTGTACCAATTGGGGTTGGGGGCAGATAGCCAACATGTGACCAGTTTATTTAAGGGTGGATATGCCCTTTAAACAATAATATACAGTGCTGGTATGTGTAGAATAATAGTTTTATACCAGCACCTGTCATACAATTCACACTCAGTAGATATAGGGATACAATTAAAGGGCAAGTGAAGAATTTGCTCTAAAATTAATAACTTCAATTGCAAAAGCCAAACACATTTGACAGGGGTTTGGACATAATGCTGAAGCAATGACAAGAACCAATTATATATTACAGGCATTATACATGGTAAAGATTAAATGTAAGATTAAATGGGCAAGGTAAATGTTTTTACTTTCTGTTCCAATTGTTACCTAGAATGCACCGAATATTATTTAATCTGATCAGACTATGGTATCAAGTATTGTTAAAAATTACTTGTGTTCACTAATAGATCATATCAGAGGTTCTCATTCATCCAGGACATGGTATATCTGTTATATTCAATTAGATCAACTGGACTTGAAGTTTAGTTCCTCGGTTCAGGACTCAGCAGTGTACCTGCATCTTAAAGATAAAGGACATACCTTTGAAGATTGTAACGTTAACATATTGGCAAAGGAACAGGACTGGTTCAAGAGAGGTGTCAATGAGGCCATTTATGTGAAAATAAAGAAACCAAGCCTAAATAGAGGTGAGGGGTTCGACACCAACTGCCATGTACAGTGCTGTTTTGACACCTTACCCTGGGCGTTCCTATAACACCTCTTAGCTTAGCTACTAATCCCGCCCTTAACACCTGGCTGTGATATGCTAATTGGGACTTTCCAGGGTACATAATTGCCACAGATACTTGTACAAGTCATTCTGAATTGAGAAAGCCAGTCAGATGACTGGTGAAACGTCTTTAAGAACTAAACTTCAAGTCCAGTTGATCTAATTGAATATAACAGATATATTCTGTAAGATTGTAAGAAAAGAAGTTTCATCTTCAGGTTAGGAAAGGTTTACTTACAGTGAGAACGGTGAAACTGTGAAACTGTCTTCCAGCAGCTGTGGTAATGGCAAGTTTACTGAATAGCTTTAAAAGTTGCATAGATAAGTTTCTAAATGAAAAATTACTGGTATTAATACATATACTGTAGTTCTGATTGATCCAGGGATACTTTTCGATTGTCAGTTGGATTCAGGAAGGAATTTTCCTCCCCTTTTTTGCTGGGGTTTATTGCCTTCCTCTGGATCAACTTAAGTAGGGTTAAAAAGGAGGGTTAAAAGGTTGGACTTGATGGACCTATGTCTTTATTCAACCTTATTTACTATGTAACTATGTAATGTCATTTTATTTACATGCAGTCCTGAAAATCAAAGATGACCCCACAATCACAGCAATAACAGGTCTAAGCCATGTACCAAATCATTGGGATGAAGATCAAGCTGGAGGCAAAAATAACTTCAACACTGTGAATCTAGAAACAGAAGTAATACAATAAATGACCATAAGGAGCATGCATTCACTGTCTCTTATTAGGATTAGCAAATGTAGCAGAACTATAACTTCCAATAGCCACTAAGATCCCCTAAAAGTTACAGGAATAGGTTACATACCATATCTCTCATTCTACACTCAATAGTGTTTTCTAAATAAATTGTTTCATTGCTAAAAATATTGTGTGTGTCCCCCATACAGGTGATAGTGGAACATTCCAACTGCCATTTTCATCACCCAGCCCTATGAGGTCACCAAGTACAATTTCTATACCTTGTTATGGGAATAGACAAAAGATTTTTATATTTTCAAAATGAAACACAATTGGCAAAGCAATTGTGCCCAGTTGTATATTTACATGACTATTGTATAATTACCATACGCTATACACATTATTTTTTATCTGTCTATGGCTCATAATATGAACATCACTGTAACCACCATAGGATTAGACATAATAATAAATCAAACCTAATTCCATAATTTCTACCTATAAATATTTTCTCAATGTAATTTATCAGTCTATATTGTTATTTGGGTTTTGTGGTTTTGGGCGTTCCGGCGGCATTTCCGGGAAAGCGTGTGACATGCGCCGTAGCAGCATGATGACCTCGTGCTCACACACGTTCCCGGGAACGGCGCCGGGATGCACGCGCAATGCCGTAACTTTGAGTGCACGCTACACAAAAGCCTTACCTGCACCGACCGCCTGGAGATGGATACCTGAAAGATCTCGTGGGGTGGAGCTCCAGCAGACATACCCAAGAGGAGGAAGCCAGCAACATTTAAGTAGGCAAGGTAGGCTATAGGGAGGGGGTAGAAAAAATGACACACATTTACTCATAAAGCCACAGCTTTAGCCACATTAACATGCTGGGCTCCTCCTTGTTAGTATTTCCCATAGAAAGTTCGAGATTTACAGTGACTTGGGGGTGCAGGATACTGATTAGCTTTATAAGTTATGGGGAAGTTGGGGTTAAAGGAGCTAACAGCTCCCCACAGAGTATAAAATGAAGTAGAGCCTTCTTATAAAAGAAGGTACCTAACAGCCTCATGTTATCAATATATTTATCATGGGAAAAGGGAAAAAAATGGCCATTACTCTAAGAATGCTGGGTAGTTTCCAAAATATGCAAATTAATTTATCATATACAGTCATCACTTCCTGTCTAGCAAACAGAAGCTGGATTGTCTTATTACTTTCTATGGAGAGTGGAGGGGGGAGTAAATGTGAGAATGGGAAGAAGTTGTAATTGGCTAAGACTGTCACATGTTTTATAAACAGCACCTAATTGGGTGTAATACAGGAACTTCTTGTCTTGTCATGTACAATGTCTAAGAGAATTTTTTAATTTGCTAACAGTGTGAAGGCGCAAACAGACGTCCGATTCTGTCCACGACCCACAGAACCTCATTGGATGTTAGTAAATTCCGCCCCCAAGTGGGGCTATATAAATGGAATTAAACATACATACTATACACCCTTTGCTGATGAGGCCCAGCTCTAGGCACAAGTGAGACAGAGTCCCAATCCTGAATTTCTTCATGGAAACCTTTATCCCGCCACTTCGTCTGTCTTTTGGATTTGGGCCCCTCATGTGATTGAGTTTGACACCCCTGATCTAGTCCAACCTACTCAGCAATACCGACATTTCCCAACAGTTCATCCAGAGGAAGGAAAAAACAGTATGAGCGCTAGGCCACACTAGTGCGATTTGTTTGCGTTTGCGCATGAGATTGTGCATCAGATTTTTGCTAACATTGCAGTTGCAGCAATGCATGCGATTGCATTACGCAATCACACGCGATCACCATTTTTATGCGCAATCACATGCAATTTCTTATCTCAAAAGGAGAAACTGCATGCGCAAACCCACCGAAATCAGGGTGCATCAGGCTAGGTGTGGCTTTGTTCTGTACAGGAAAAAAAATTATCCTGACCTCCAACTTCATCTATCAACAATGATTTATACACAGTGACCATATTCCCACACAAGTGCCTTCTCCCTCAAATCCATACCCCTCTTTCTACAAGACAATATATTGCTGGCTCTAGCTGTTACTGTCTGGCACTGCTTGTTACATTCAACTTTCTTATCCACCAAAACTCCAGGATCCTTTCGCAATAGATTCACTGAACACAGAGCCATTCGGAGTATAAGCAGCACAAGATGCATCGCCTTACATTTATCAACCCCTTCTGTAAATTATATAGTGGATAATATACCCCCAACTGTAAATTATAAGGATCATAGAAATATCCAAATTGTGTACATATAAAGGTTCAAGGACACAGGCCAACAGATCGGAAAACCCAGAGTGGCATTCCTGTATTATAAGGAGAAACGTATCCCCTACCATAAATTATAAGGATATTAAAGTCACAGTAGGAGTTCCATATAAAGGTACAAGGACACAGGCTGATTAATAAAGGCGAGGAAACCCTTAGTATGGAGTGAAATGCATTTCTCCAACTAATTATGGCCATATGATTGGGTAAAATAGCTATTCTGCAGCTTTGAATAAGAAACAGAGGATTTTAAAGGATTAAAGGACAACCACCGGAAGGGATTATATTATAATACTGTGTGTGGGATCAATGAGGACATGGGGTTATGTGTGAGGTTGTTAAGTTGGTGTACAATATTTGAAATGTAAAAAAGAAATAGCATTTTCTGTCATAACCTTACAGTATTTAAAGGGAAACTGTGGACCAAAAATGACTTTAGGTAAATTGATAGGTATTGCTCTCCTGAGAAGTTATTTTCATTGTTTATTTTGTATCGTTTTAAAGATATTTACATTTTTGTGTGTGATATGGCAGCAGCATCACCAGGTCCCCTGCACTTACTTCTTCCTGCTCTGAAACCTGTCAGTCAATCTGCCCTGTGTCTCCTCCTCCCCTTTGCAGCCTCCCTGGTCCCTCCTGCTCATGGCCCTCATGGTCCCTCCAGTTGCAGGCCCCCCTTGGCCCATTCCCTTACAGACCCATGTGGCTCCGCCCACTCGCGGTTACCGTGGCCCTGCCCACTTACGGGTGCCATGGCCCCTCCAGCTCACAGGTGCTGTGGGCCACTCTGACACCCCCCCCCCCCCCCCCACCCCCCCCCCCCCCCTGAAAACTCTGTGGAAACAGCCTTTTCAGGCAGAGTGAGAACTCTGCCTGAAAAGGCTGTTTTCACATAGTGAGAGAGAAGGGCTGTAGATTCCCTTACCTTCTCTGAAGCTGCAGGTCCTTCCCACAGCAGAGAGGAGATTCGCTTTTGTCTGGGGATGTGCCGCTGGATTGGAAAAAAGCCAATGTAATACCAATATTCAAAAAAGGTAGTCGTTCACAGCCTGGTAACTATAGACCTGTAAGCCTAACATCAGTGGTAGGGAAGGTGATGGAAACTTTGTTAAGGGATCATATCCTTGACTTTGTCTCCAGAGATCATCTTATTAGTAGTAGTCAGCATGGATTTATGAGAAATAGATCATGCCAGACAAATTTAATTGTTTTTTATGAAGAAGTGAGTAAGAAGTTAGATTCAGGCACAGCTGTGGATGTGGTATATTTGGATTTTGCAAAAGCCTTTGATACTGTGCCACATAGGCGACTAATGTATAAACTGAGGACTGTTGGCCTTGAAGAAAACATTTGTTCATGGATAGAGAACTGGTTATTGGACCGCAAACAGAGAGTGGTGGTTAATGGAGCTACATCTATGTGGGCTAAAGTTCTAAGCGGAGTTCCTCAGGGTTCTGTACTGGGGCCGCTTCTGTTTAATCTGTTTATAAATGACTTAGAAGGGGGCATTGAGAGCAAGGTCTCTGTGTTTGCTGATGACACTAAATTATGCAGAGCTTTGGAAACTTCCAATGATGTGCAAGTGCTGCAAGCAGACCTAGATAGATTATCAAAATGGGCAGCAGAATGGCAGATGAGATTCAATGTTGATAAATGTAAGGTGATGCATTTGGGATTTAATAATCCCTGTGCCACCTACACCATAAATAACTCTGTGTTAAGTGCATCTGAAATGGAAAAAGATTTGGGGGTTCTGGTAGATAACAGACTTAGCTGTAGCAAACAATGCCAGGTAGCAACAGCTAGAGCTAGCAAGATATTGTCTTGTATAAAGAGGGGAGTGGAATCAAGAGAGAAAAATATTATTCTCCCTCTTTACAAGGCACTGGTAAGGCCACATTTGGAATATGCGGTGCAGTTTTGGAATCCCATATACAAAAGGGACATCTTGGAAATTGAGGCAGTTCAGAGAAGGGCAACTAAATTAATAAGGGGAATGGAGGGGCTTGAATATGCAGGCAGATTAGACAAGTTAGGGCTGTTTACATTGGAGAAGCGGCGGTTACGTGGGGACATGATAACCTTATACAAATATATTAATGGCCCATACAGTGAACTCTCTGGTGCATTGTTCACTAATAGGTCATATCAGAGGACTCGTGGACATCCTTTAAGGTTGGAAGAAAAGAAGTTTCATCTTCAAGTTAGGAGAGGTTTCTTTACAGTGAGAACGGTGAAACTGTGGAACTGTCTTCCAGCAGAGGTGGTAATGGCAAGTTCATTGAATAACTTTAAAAAAGGCCTGGATAAGTTTCTAAAACTAAAAAATATTGAGAATTACTGGTATTAATGCATATAGATCTGGTTGATCCAGGGATACTTTCCGATTGCCGTTTGGAGTCAGGAAGGAATTTTTTCCCCCCTTTTTTAGCTGGGGTTTTTTGCCTTCCTCTGGATCAACTGTTAGGTAGGTTTAAAAAAAAAAAAAAAAAAAAAAAAAAAAGTGAATAGGTTGGACTTGATGGACGAATGTCTTTATTCAACCTTAATTAATTAATTACTATGAGGGACTTCCTGTCTCCCTCACACACTGAGGGAGTCTGAGGCTGTGCTCGCCGGCGGCACTGTGCAGGAGAAGCCTCAGGAATGTCACATGTCAGCCTCTCACCCATTAACTTTCTGGTCAGTCATTTCTGTGTATGTTGAGCACGTAGAGAGGTGGTTGATGGCTCATTTTAAAGGTAGGAAACTGGCCTTTCATTTAAACTCAACTTGTTTGGAGACCACAGTTCCCCTTTAATACAAACAGTAATAATTTACGCTGCGCTTTTCTTAATATATTATTTTGTTCTTCTCCAGAGACCTGAAACTTGCTAGTACATAATAGGGTAGTTAAAAATAACTAGTTTTCTGATGTGCAAAGAAGGCAAGATTCCTGGTACTATTACACAGACTATAAAGTATCATTTTATGATTATAATTTATGAGTTAATGTGACGTTTATTTTTAGGAATTTGCTACGGAGAGAATATTTATGAAAGATTTGGAAGTGTTATATATCAGAAACCAGCCACATGATTAATAGACTGGTGGGTTGTAAGCCTAAACATTAATCGCATACTGTTTGGTCAGGGAAGCGTGAAATGTTTATAATAGAACAAAAATATATTTTCATATTACCTGTAGGACAATAAATACTGTTTACTAGCATCCCCATAAATTTCAGACCTGTATATAGCTTTTGCACCTTTAAATGGACAGACATCATAGCAACATTGTCTATAATTGTCAAAATTACCAAGTCTACCATCTTGTAATTTAACGTGCCATTTACCTAGTTATAATTTTGTATTGGAGACTAGGGCAAAACTGCGGTTCTAATTATTTAGTTGTTGTTTCTTAGTAGAAATAAATAAATACATTTTAAAAAGTGGTTTTGCCAGGAGTATAAATATGGCCACCAGAAATGTTTTATATAGGGTAAGTTATCAGAGGGGTATTGTTACTGTAACACCTGCTTGGAAACCAACCAAATTCTGGGGTTACAAGTTGTTTTGTTATTGTCGCTTTTAGATAAAAGTAGTATTACCTGCTTTGGGGCAAACTATTATGGAATGGAGCAGAAAAATAATGGGGCATATATTTTTTGAGGTATGTTTGTATGTCTGCCAATTTACCTGAGAGCCATTAGCCAAGGGATCGGTCTGTCACTTAGAAAGGATACATGGAGATTGGATTTGCCTTCAGTTCTGATCCATTACAAATGTGAGCTAATCAGCAACTTTCATTGTAAACTGCTGAGAACTAAAGAAAGCTAACCTAGATTACGGTAAGGAATAAACTGTTCATTGTTCCTCCGAAAGTTGCAGTTTAAGATTTTATACTGGATAAGGCCAGGGGAGCAGGGGAAGCAACCACAGGGGGGCCTGGGAGCCAAGGGAGATCCATCTTTTTATATTTCCTATGACAGATATAGCCTCCTCCAAGAAAACCACTTTGGATAAAGCATGAATGGGGGCCCCATCATAGTTTTGCTGGTGAGCCCAGTGATTCCTAGTTAAGCCACTGGATAAGGCACTTAAATTCTTTCAAAATTAAGCATAACAAAATATCATCATTGCTGTTATATTTGTGTCCTATTTTTCCCTAAGGGTAACTGCCATAGAAGAGTTTATTTAAACAGCATAGTGCTTTTAAAAACTAACAGGGTTATTTAATAAAAGTTCTTATCATTAAAAATGGTGCTAATTTTGCCCCAACCAATCAGATGTTAGCTTTCAAATGTTAAACAATATCTGATTGGTTGGGGCAAAATTATCACCATTTTTAACGGCATGAACTTTTATTGAATCTGCCTGTTAAGTATATGATTGAGCATTTTCCCAAAAACACCCTCAAATATGTTCCAAAATGTATGTAGAATGTTCCACTCTAAACAAATAATTGTGAGATAATAAAATGTGTTTCTTATTTAAGAATCTCAGTTCATACTCTGAAAAGACAGTGAATATTTTACTGCTTAAACTGCTAAACTGGTATGGACCAAGAACTTCCCATGGTAAGACTTTCTACCTCTTGCTACACCTATAGACAACCATTGTCTGGGTTCTGGTTCATATTCTGAAAGGTCCTGGATCTCGCTGTGCTTAGGAATATCTGCTAAAATTGGACCACCAGCAGTTTTCTTGCCCCTCAAGTGATTTAGGGGCCCCAGCAAGCTGTGTTTCAGAGGTTTTTTTTTGAAGGTTTTTACTGGCCTGGGCAGGCTGCATTGCAGGGAAATTTTGACAGATGTTGGTTAATGGCAGATGGATGGTTGTTTGGCCACATTTGGTTCAGTGACCAAGCAAACAGCAGTGGTCCAGCTTTTTAATCAAAACTTGATTTGGTCAGGGTTTAGGCAGACTGAATATAAGCTATTTGTGAAAGGAAAGTAACAAAAGTCATGTAATCTGGCCCCATTGAGCACAGCTTGCTGCTGTGAGGTATTTGACTTTCATATGCTAGAATTCAGAACCACCATCTGCTAATGCCCTAACTAACCACTCCCAATAACTTGAGCAGAACATCCTTTTTGTACTGACAGTAAACTTTGGTTTAGACTTAGCCTTTATTCAATGTAAAATTGAATTGTAATTGTAATACTTTGTAAGTAGAGCCAAATCCATCAATTGACCTCATAATGGTTGGCAGCTAATGTCTCTAACCAAGTCTTTACTATAATGTCTATGTATTATATTAAATAACATTATATATGTCGGTTTTCCAAGATCTTTGAGGTTGAGGTTGAGGGGGCTGCACTGGGTGAGATTGGAATGCAATGCACTATTCTCCATTACTAGGATATGGAGTTGCTATGGCTAGTATTCTTTTAAATAAGAATAAATTGCACTTGTTAAGTAGAGTCTGCATATTTAAAGGGAATGTCCACCCTTAAAAAAAAAACTGGTGACTTATCAGTTATTTGTTCACAACCTGCTACTTTTCCTAGTTTATTACATGAATTTGTAGCCAGATATATAATGATAAGTTATATTCCTAAAAATATCTGCCTCCTCCCTCTTCTCTAAAAGCTTTTCATATGCTTGCGCATGTGCAAAGAGGCAGCAGGTGAAACAGCCGTGAATCATTGGTTGTGATGTCAGCAGTGACAGCCTTGACTGACTGGATGGAGGGAGGGGCCAGCTTACTCTGCCAGAATGGGGACAATAATAATCCCACCGGTTAGTAATGCAGGTAATAATGCACAAAATATATCCATTGGTGTTGGATCCAAGGTAAATTGTTAGGACCTTCCATACTGGGGCTACTTTGGCGTGGTTGGAAGGCTTTTCACTTTTATGCATAAAATTGTAACTAAAACCCCCCATGTTTTTACTGTTTGCACTAGCATAATTATTATGATATATGGGGCCCAGGAATGTGCATTGATCATCTCTTTTCTTGTTTGTTCTAATGTTTTGGTCAGATCAGTAGCACTTCCACTATTTGTTATAAAGTAATTTTGCCACAGGAGTGCTCCCACAGACCCCTTTTGTGTATATAATGTAGCAGAGTTTCTCTGCAGGAAGATTTACCAAGCTTCCATGTGGTAGTAGCACCCCCAACACGTCCCTTTAATTGGAGGTCTTATGCCTTGAATACTAGCATTGGATGAGAGGCCTCTTCCCTCCTTGTTAAAAGTCAGTAGGCGGGGAGTGATAGCCTTTAATACTATCCAATGCAAGGTCAGGGAGACAACCTTCCCAAGAAAATTCACCACAGGAAGGTCAGCCCAGATAAATGACCAAGGTAAATTGTTAGGACCTTCCATATTGGGGTTACCTTGACGTGATTGGAAGGCTTTTCACTTTTATGCATAAAATTGTACTAAAACCCATGTTTTACGTTTGCACTAGCATAGTTATTATGATATATGGGGCACAGGAATGTGCATTGATCATCTCTTTTCTTGTTTGTTCTAATGTTTGGGTCAGATCAGTAGCACTTCCACTATTTGTTTATAATTTTTTGCCACAGGAGTGCTCCCACAGCCTCCCTTTTGTCCATTGGTGTTGGGAGCAGGTAACTGACAATTGACCAGTTTTTTTTTTTTAATGGTGAACATGCCCTTTAAAACATAAGTATTAAACTTTTCTTTTCTTTAAAGACAGGTTTTTTAATGATTTTCTAAATTAAAACAGTTTTTTATCACATCTAAGAGCACATCAGAGATGAGATCCTCTGAAAACACACACACACACACACACACCCACACACACACACACCACATTCCTTTCCACAACATTTCTTGATCTTTCTAGACAAACTTACATAGGTGATTTCATACTGTATGTTCTTCTGCTGCTACATTTTACATTTATTTCCAGTACACTAAATGATTAAAAAAATAGTATTTTGCATTAACAGAAGTGCTCAAATTTTTCAAAAGACACTTTTACTCATCCTTTTTTTTCTCATTGTACTTAAGGGCATGTCCACCCTTAAAAAAAAAATTGTCACTCGCAATTTACTTGTCCCTAACACCAAATGCTATTTTAGCATTTATAACATGCATTTTTATTCAGATATTTAATCACAAGTATTGCCCCGTTCCCTCCATTTCTGGCAGAGGTTCCGCCACCTCCCCCTGGTCAATGCTCTTTAAGGAACTTGAGCATGCCAATCATTGGCTGTGATGTCAGCACTCAATTGAACTCAACTGCATTGAAAAAGGAGATGGCTTCCTGTGCAAGAATAGGGGCAATAATTCCTTGAATATCTGGTTAGTATACTATATAATGTGGTGAATAATTAGTTGGAATTGGGGCAAGTAACTTAAAGGACCATTTTTTGTTTAAATGGTGGACATGCTCTTTAAAAGGTATCTAAATTGCCCCTATCCCCTGAAATTATCTAGGAGTAAGGACATCACCCATCAGTTCCAAACCCCTGCTTTGAGAGTGTGACTTTGGAGGACTGAGGATGGGGAATCTAGGTCAAAACCACAGGTGAAACCTAGCAGTGGTCCTCATTCTAAGACAGCAAAAATGGTAACGTTGCACCACCCTATCAAAACCTGATGAAGGGACAAGGTGATCCTTGAAACAATGTGTATGTGATTCAAAATAAATTAAGAGTTTGGAGTAGTGTGTACCTTTACCTTTTTCTGCTTGTGCTATACTTGAGTCCTAAGGTAGAGGATGATGAAGGTTGCACCTACACCTTACCTCTCCTCCATTCCACCCTTTAATTATACCCGATGAGGACTTAAACTGCTAAGTTCTCAACCATGATACTGAATTTACATGAAGGTCCCCCTCCGGCCCTCTGTTACTGTCATTAGCAGACATTGCCATTTGGAAGACATTGCACACTATAGTAAACTAAACCAGGAAGCGGCCTGCATTTTTCTACTGAGCTCGGTGGATTATGCACAAGGTAAATATACTTACCTTCGATCCTGGATCCTGGTCAAGTGATTGAAGAATGGAAGGTAAGGAATAGGTCTTCATTCACTACTTTAAAGGAATAGTTCACTTTTCATGTGAACTATTCCTTAATGGATAAGGAGTTGTTTGTGGGCATTAGGAAGACTATACTTCTCTATTAATCATACATATTCGAAATATGTCCAACAAACATACCTAATATGTCCAACAAACATACCTAATATGTCCAAAAAACATACCTAATATGTCCAACAAACATACCACGTCTAAACTAATCCTCATATGAATAAAAATATAAAATATTTACAGAAGGTAAGGCTGCAGCAACCCAAAACCTTCAGTCACTGCTTTATTTTTTGTATGAAAACAGGTGTCATGTGCTATAAATCAAAGAGGGGAAGAAAATATGACAATGAGTCGGCTGGAAACTCACGCTCGCTGACCAATATACTTTCTAACATATATCCTAATTTGTGCTGAGTGAAGCTGTTAAAATGATGCCCAAACATGTAACATTGGCTTCTTAAAATCCGGTATAAAACATGGACCTTTTTTGGAATAGGGCTAAAAAAAGCACATTGTTCTGCTTATCTCCTCCTCTCCCTTATCAGAGTATTTGCCTAATTTGTATCAAAAATATGGCTGGTCTTGTATGTCCTAACTATTAACCAGAGTTCAATGGCAACTATACTGTAAAAAGGCCTTTGCCCATTTAATCCATAAATAATTCATGTAAGAAGCCCTTTCTCTAAAGTGTGAACGTTACTGCATGCCTCAATCCAGTACTTGTTTTTTCTCAGCCCAAGTATTCCCCATACCACTCCTAGCCAACCAATCCTTCCATCTGTCATACTTTCTGGTCAGCAAGCTTATTAATCACCATGAGTCACTGTCACTTTGAAGGCAAATTTCAAACCGTGCAATTCACAAATTCTTACTCTCACTATTTCAGTTGCAGCAAAACTGCACACAGCAGAAGAGTTTAATGATAATAAAACTTTTGATTGACAGCTTAAATGTATGCTGTATGTTTCTTAAAGGTAACGTGTGTCTCAAATTCTTCCAAACTAGTAAGAATTATATAAAATCCTTCCATCACACCCTTCAAAATAAACCTACATCATATCTCTAGATAAAATATGTTATTGCTGGAAAGGTTCGCAAAGTAACTTCCTGGTTGAACTCTTCCTTTTTTTAGCCATGTGACCAGCTTGTAGTTATGTTACCAGCCTGTCTGCATTAATAGGCTCCCTTCTCAACTGTCAAGATTCCCCCAGCAATAAGTCTTAACTGAGCATGCTTCTCCCCCCGGGAAAAGGGCCGGCAAAGGTCAGGTGATGTCACTAAACCTACTGGAAGCAGGACGTTTGAACATTCACCCCAATGTAATTTCTCACAGGCTCCAGCCAGAGATGTGATTGTGGGCTCAGTTTAAAGGAAATAACAGGCTTACATTTAACCCTAACTTGTTTTGAGACCACAGTTGCCCTTTAAGATATCTAAAGAAATAGATCAACAAAAAATGGTACAGTAATAGTCGTGAAGGATAGTTTTCAGTAATGGCAATGGGAAACATTTTTTTAAAAAAGCCAAGCAACATCTGTAAAAATTGCAAAACCGTAACCTTGATATTTATCCCTAAATGCTAGGAATACATTGTTTAAAGGTAGCATAAAGATAAGGTGCATGCGTAAGAATAAAAAAGAGACTTAAGGCAAATCTTTCAATGTAACCAGAAAAAAGCAATAGAATGACCTATTCTGTCACTATGGCTAATTAAGAACAACTGACAAACCTGTGTAAACATACAGCTTGACATTTTAGCACAACACTGAAAGTCTCAATTCAGGAATCCAATGGTTGATTTGCCCCACAAGGGTAGTTGATTTATTGGAAGCACGTCAGCCTTTGTTTAGGGAAAAAAAATTGATGCCAGGTATATTCCACAAAAATGTAGTAAATAGTATGTATAATAATTTTTCTCACAATGCTTGTTAGAAATATTTCTTAACTTACGTGTTCTGCAAAAGAGAACTTGGTGAGAATCTTTAGAGCTAGACAGACTGACTTTCTACACTGATCCACCTTCGAGTGATATCCCTAATACCACAATACCTGTTATCGATGTGTCTACCTGTCAGGTGCTACCACAGATTTAGGATACAACAACAATCAGACAAACTGAGCACTCCAGGGTCTTCATTCAAAAATCCTTTATTGGGTATATAAATAGCATTTTGGACCTTGTCTCTGACCTTTTTCAAGCTATTGACCGAAACATCGCTATTGCTCTGTTTACACCCAGTAAAGGTTTTTTTGAACGAAGACCCTGAAAGCATCACTTTGCCTGATTGTTGTTTGAGAGTGCCCATGCACAGTGAATATATATACAGTAAACGGCAATTTATACATTACACAAAAGACACCAGCACTCAACTACACATACAATTATTAATGAATAGGGTAAAAGAATTAGACATGCATGCAAGCAATGAAGGGTAATCACCTGTTTTAAAGTTCAAATGGATTCCTTTAGTTACATACAAACATGTTCAAGCTGATGCCAACTCCAAGGCAGTATCCAAGCATCAGTCTACCCTAGTGAAACAAATATATATTCCCTGGGGCAACAAGACCATACCTGCTTCTCTCATTATTTAGTACGTCCTCTTCCAGGGCATCATGTGAGCTTACAGAGCTTATATACCTTCTTTACTTTCTATAGGACTGCCTTAAGGAGGGGGGAGAAATACATTTAGGGCTAGGCCACACTGCTGCGTTTTTTTTTTGCGATTGCGCTTGCGATTTTCCAAAATCATTGAAAACGTGGCAACGCAAAAAAAGCGCGTTTTTCGGTGCGATTGCGTTTTGCATTTTTAATCACAATCGCATGCGTTTTCCTATACTTATTGAAGAAATCGCAAACGCAACAAAAATCGCACATGAATCGCATGCTATTGCGTTTGCGTTGCAGTGTGGCCGTGCCCTTACTCAGGGAGCAAAGCATACAATAGGGTTTTGACTGCACTGCCCTTATTAAATACATATACAAAACTATGCTGCTCAAACCTTTATTCAAAAATACTTTCAGGTGCGTTACAATGGAGGACCCGCAATTTCTACATTACACAAAAGACTCCAGCACTCAAACAAAAGGTTTGACAAACAATGTACTAAAGATATCCATTTGAACTTCAGTGCAGGTGATTACCCTTCATTGCTTGCATACATGTTTATTTCTTTTACTCCATTCATTTATAATTGTATGTGGAGTTGAGTGCTGGAGTCTTTTATGTATCTGTGTATATATATATATATTATATATATATATATATATATATATATATATATATATATAATATTATAATAAAGTCTGAAAAATATGGAGCACTCAACTGGATTTTTCAAAAAGAACAAACAGTAATTTATTAGGTTGATCTTACATCGACGCGTTTCAGTCCACCTGGGACCGTCATCAGGATTACAGATACCTCATTCCTCGTGAAATTTAAGGTGAAATGACACACAACAATTAAACCAATTAACTCAGTTAACACTGAGTTGTCCACCCCCCAGACTCACTGTGATTACACCTTCCCCAAGGTTATGTTTAAATTTACTCACATATCTGTGATAAACACCAACATCTTAATAGTGTCCTATCTAATATTCCAAACATAGTTAACATAATACATAGGTTAAACCGTAGTTAAATATTAGGTTAAGGTGCCCTAGATTCCTTTTTAGCCGAACAGTATAAAATCACTATAGTAAAATAATGTAAATCTACAAAGTGTCAAAGTACTAAAAAACAATTTCCTCACCCACACAGTGGAAAAAGAATCTCCATCAACTACAAATTGAGCTGTCTTAGCTCATATGTTATATATTTTATATCATGCCCCTGCGGACTATATTACGTAGGAAAAACGACCACATCAATAAGGGAGCGGATGGCGAATCACAGGCAAGCCATCAGATCAGCCCTTAACACAAAAGAGATGGATACAAAGGAACCCAAATCAAAAGGGAACAACAAAGTGATGACCGAACAACCTGTAGCTCGCCATTTCAAGGAGGCCAGACACACTCTAGCCAATTTCCGTTGGATGGCCATCGACCACATCAAACTTACTGAGGGCATGGATAGACACAAGAGGCTATTACAAAAGGAGGCATGGTGGATAAAGTACTTGGACACTGTTTCCCCTAAAGGACTTAATGAAATCCTCCCTTTGTCTTGCTTTCTATGATAGAGTGGTATAGAACAGATATTGTTATAATTAGGATGTACCCGTTCGTATTGCTATTTGCTATGAAGTATAGTTTTACCCATATTGAAGTAGTATAATCGTTGGCCACCTATAATAATATAGTTATAATGGTTTAGCAAACTGTTTTGTAGTATCTTCTCCATAGCAATTAGAATTGTTAGTTACTAGAATTCTATTTTTTTGTATGTACAATTTCTCATATACTGGTAGCAAAGTGGCATTTCATTACTACTGGTAGCAAATGGCAATTCATACATCACTACGAAGTGCAACTGGCAATTTCATCACATACTAGTAGCAAACTGGCAATTTCATCATATACTGGGGAAAACCAGTACCCAATGAAAATTCATTATATACTGGTACAAACTGGCAATTTTATCACCTACTAGTAGCAAACTGGGAATCTTCAATACTGGTAGCAAACTGCAATTTCATTACTACTGGTACCATGGAAATTTCATCACATAACTGGTAGCAAACTGACAATTTCATAATGTACTGGTAGCAAATAGTAATTTCATTATAAAGTGTTAGCAACTGCAATTTTCATCACATACTATAGTGGCAACTCTATCAATTTCATCATATACTGGTAGCAAACTGGTAATATCATTACATACTAGTAGCCATTGAAATTTCATTACATTGGGGCAACTGGCATTTTCATCCTATACTGTTAGCAAACGGCAATTTCATTAAAAAACTGCTAGCATGGAAATTTCAACACGTACTGGTAGCAAAGTGCCATTCATCACATACTATAGAAACTGGGAATTTCATCATATACTGGGAAAACCAGTACCCATGGAAATTTCATTATATACTGTTAGAAAACTGGCAATTGTATCACCCTACTAGTAGCTAACTGGCCAATTGTTTTCATACACTGGTGGAAAAACTGGCAATTTCATTATATAGTAGTAGCAAACTGGCAATTTCATCACATACTAGTAGCAAACTGGGAATTTTTATCAGACTATACTGGTGGTAACTGGCAATTTCATTATATACTGGTAGCAAACTGGCAATTTCATCACATACTAGTAGAAAACTGGGAATTTTTATATATACTGGGCAACTGCAATTTTCTCACATACTAGCAGCAAACTGGCAGTTCATCACTTACGTGTAGAAAACTTGCAATTTCGTCACATACTAGTAGCAAACTGGGAATTTTTATCATAATACTGGTGGCAAACTGGCAATTTCCTCCATACTAGCAGCAAACTGCATTTCCATCACTACTGGTAGAAAACTGCCAATTTCATCACATATTGATGGCAAACTGGCAATTTAATCAAATACTGGTTGCAAACTGTCAGTTTCATCACATCTAGTACTGGGATTTTATCATATACTGGTGGCAAACTGGCAATTTCATTATATACTGGTAGCACACTGGTAATTCCATCACATACTAGTAGCAAACTGAGAATTGTTATCATATACTGTACCAAACTGGCAATTTCATCATATACTGGTAGCAAACTGGCAATTTCATGGCATACTAGTAGCAAACTGGAAATTTTTATCACATACTAGTGGTAAACTGGCAATTTCATCACTATGCAATACAGTAATAGTTCCATTAGCCTATTACCTACCTCATGTGCAGTGTAATCCACTCACTATAACAGGGCAGTCAGTAGCAGCATTTGGTAATATGGACTCACTAGGACAGAAAGGCACTACTTGGTCCTTGGAATTCGTGCAGAGTATAAAAAAACAGGGATATTCAATATCACATTAATGCCGGCGTTAAATATGCGCTAAAGGTAGCGCAACGAGTAGTGAATTGCACTAATATGGATTTAAGGTCGCGCCTAACCGGTACGTACCTGTTAACTCCATATAATGCCCGTACCGCTGGGTAAACCACCTAATATTTAAAAACGGTGAATTTGCCCCAACAAATCAGATCTTATTTAAAGGACAATATACAACTTTCCCCGATCCATGCAGCTAGTACCCAGGGTGAGGACACCAAAATCGCTAAGTCCTCACCCTGGGTACTCCCTAACCCTGCACTACTTACCGCAAATCTGCTTCGCCGATCCACACTGTTCCACCTCTCTTCTACGTCAGTGACAGTCGCGAGGCAGCCAATGGAAGACACGCCTCCTTGCAGAGCGTATCTTCCTATTGGCTGCCTCACGATCTGTCACTGAAGCAGGAAGAGCGGAGGAAGGAGCGATCGGCGAAGCAGATTTGCGGTAGTAGTGCAGGAGTTAGGAAAGTACCCGGTGAGGACTTAGCGATTTTAGGTCCTCACCCTGGGTACTATGCAGCTATGGAGGAAGAGGAGCGAGGGTGAGGTGAGTATAGTTGTCCTTTAATATTTGAAAGCCAACATCTGATTGCTTGGGTAAAATTAGCACCATTTTTAATGATAAGAACTTTTATTGAATCTCCCTGAGAAAAAAAAAAAAAAGCTGCCACTGCCTTTCCTGTTATAGGGAGTGGATTGCACTGCACATAGGTAATAGCCTAATGGGACTAGTGTAGTGCAATACACTCACTATAACGCACTCACTAGAGTATACAGGCACTTTTGGAATTGTGTGTATCGATGGCAGCAACTTATTCTACTTACGTTACTATTGTTCCCAGCACAAGATGGTAAAGTGCAGGCAAGGTTGCGCAGGTGGTGTTTTCCTAATAGTGCAATGTTGTTGCGTGATAGCGGAGATTCGGTGTCCTATTAGGTAGGTTTGTTAAAACATCGGGGCACTTTGTCAAAGGTCTGGGGCACGTGTCCCAAATGTTTTAACATAGTGACGCCACTGGGGAGGTAATACACAGCTACTTTACCTCGTTCTTCATTTAAACTGAAAAAGCTTAGTTTTTTAAGAGTGGAGATACCCTTTAATATAGCTTTGCTCTACTTTTCTGTGAAAGTTTAAGGCCAGCTATGTATGTTAAACTTTGCAGACCTGTTCCCATTTACAGAGAGCCGCAAATGCTAAAAATGCTGTATTAAGGGTATACATATTTTCGGATGTAGGGCACTCTAGCCCACCAGCAAAAATTGATGCAAGGGGCCACTTAAAGTATAAGTGAATTTTATTTAAATCACATCTATATACTGTATGTAGATGTGATTTAAATAAATATTCACTTGCATCAATTTTACTTGTGCTATAGCTAAGGGTCATTGGTAGAAGAACTGGCAAGGGAGCACCTTACGAAACATTGGCAATAGCCACAAAGAGAGTGCCTAGGTCCGAAACCAGTTTGCTGCAACCTAGCACACCCCAACTGCCATATTTATGAAGTTAAAAAAGTTGTCAGAAATGTACTTACATGCCTTTTGTCCCCAGCGCTCTGGTCCAAGCCCTCGCTTGCTGGAACGCAAGCAGGGGGCCAAACAGCAGCAGCATCTGTGATTAGCTGAGAGGCAGGAAATTTACAGTATGCGCTTTTTTATCTAAAACTAACTGGCTATTGTGGGTGTGCTAGGGTTCCCTATATACAGAAAAACTCTTTTAATGGTAGGGGGTCAAGGAGACAGAGGGGATCCGGAGGGATGGAGGGGCATCCCCTGCGTGTGCCAGAACAATCTCAGGAGGACAGAGAGGAAGCAAGGACCGGATTGCCCACTGACACCTCCTACTCTTCACTTTTCTTAACTTTGGATTGGCAATGCAGGAGAACCATAAGGACAGGTAAGGATTTTTTAACCACACCAGTGGGGGCAGTAATGGGTTTATTTAGTTTGAGAGTGGACATGCCCTTTAAATCAGCGACTGCAGTCTGTGAATAAGCCAGGTTATGTTTCAATGCACATGGTCACAACTGGTTGTGACACACACACACACACACACCACAACACACACACACACACACACACACCACACGCAATCTGGTAACACAAATGTTACATTAAACACATTTAAAAAATGTTCAAAAACCTTGTTATAGACTTTAAGCCTCATTTGTTTTTACTTTCTAAACAGCCTCCTAACCAAATCAACACAATCTCTCTTGTCTATGAAGAAGGAATGCCAAGGTCTCCATAGATTGAGATTCAGGCACAACGCTCCTGCAGCCATTGGCTGGGACAGGATCACACAGAACATCTCATTGGATCTCACAGCGACTACTGCAAAGTGGTGTTTTCTGTTCCCCTCATAGAACTGCAGACAATGAGCTCACTGAGCAGAACCTACACAGACCCAGCTCCCCCTGGGAACACTACACCATTAGTAACATGTGAACGTACCTTATGATCTCCGTTTCCAGTAGAATAAGAACAGTGTCAGTACTCTTGTCAGCTTCCAGAAGTTATGCTCATTCATTATGTCTGCCCCACTTCCCGTTAGACAGCCCCGCCCCTGTGTTTAATTTTGAGCAGTTGTGCCCCACTTCCTGTTGATGATACATAACTCCCATTTGCTCCTTACAGTAACTAGTTATTGATAGAAGCTGTGTGCTCGGTGTTGTGCAATCTGTCCATTTAGCATTAAATAGGTGCAGTGATTAACTCTTGGTGAGGCCATTCCTGTCTGCTTACCTTAATTGTGTAGGTGAATGAATGGTGGGGCTGCTACCACACTATCAACTGACGGTGCGGGAAAAGCATGATTGCAATGGATGCATTTGTGCTGTGTTTTCACAATACTCCATTATCAGAATGCATGCTACTTGCACAAAAAAAAAGGCATTCCGCCATTGAAAATCATTTTCCGGGACCTAACCATCCAACCACCCCCGGTAGTAACACGACTTCCCCCACCAGGTCTTTCGGCTAGGCCACACTATTGCATTTTTGGTGCGTCTATGACCTGCTATTTTATGCGCAATCGCATAAATATCCCTATCTCTAAAGAAAAATCGCAAGCGCTAACACATTAAATAACTTGCGATTGCGTGTGCAGTGTGGCCTTGCCCTTTATTAATTAAAAAAATGCAGTGTTCGCATTCTCAGGAGTTTCCTATTAGTCTTGCAGCTTTGCAGGGATTTTACTGACTGCAGGTATGCGGGAGACCGTCAGGGAAATCGTGAGCTTGCGGAGAAGGGGATATCTGGAAAATAGAGATTGCATGCATCCTTAAAACAACGTGCAGCACTAAATTGTGGCCACACCATTAAAATGCACTGGCATGCGATTCTCACTCGCTAACGGAGCACAAAAAACAAGAGTGTGAGAAACGTGCCAGAGTGGCCAGCCTAAGGCAGCAGACATAATAGAACACATAGTAACGTGTAAAACACTTGATCACAATGCAGCGCCTTTCACATGCATTACTATGCATTTGCATTGCAATTTCGGCAATAATCTCCTAATGGAGTGCACAAAAACTGGCGATCGCATGTGCTCCGACAACAGAGAGCAGTGCATACTGTGTGTCCACCTACATTAAAAGCACTGGCATGCAATTCTCACGTTTAATGGAACGCAAACGTGAACAGAAGCACATGAGATTTAACCCATCTGGTCTAGCTCTTATGTTGAGATGCTACACGTTGCAAGTCAGGACTGTCACAGTCCCACTTCCTCTTCCTAGTGCAAAGTACGTGAGGCTGTCTGTCTATTTGATCACTGCTCAGTGCTGCAGGAAAGAGAGGTCTAAACTGTGAGGTTCCGGGAATGGCTATATATTTTAAAGTTACATACACCAGTGGCATCACTAGGAATCACATGCACGCAGCTGTGGATCACGGGACATTTACCTGAGATACAGGGATGTCCCTACGGTTTTTGGCACCTGAACAACTTTTGCATGGTGCTTATAGGCAGGGCGGTGAATGGAAAAGCGAACGGAAGTTTTGGTGCAACTGCTACTTTATATTAGAATTCCTACCGTACTTTCTTTATAGAAAAGATGTTGGCCAAAATATTTGGAAGCCTGCCACCATGTCAAGGTAAACTCTTTCAGCAGGGCCCTAACAAACCTAACTAGTCTAACCTAACAAACTCTATCCAAGCTAACCTAACTATATGAAGCAACATCCAACACATCCTTAGAGAAAGAAAAATATTTAAAAAACATCTGCAACAAAGTAAAGGTTGGTATAACAATCTGGTAAAATCTGTAGTCCTCATCAGATACCGTATGTTATTTAGGCAAATTTATTAAGAGCCATTTAGTTCTTTAGGTCTTCTGGTCAAAATCACACTTGGTATGTTCTAAACAAAAAATGTGTCTTCTATATCACAAAAGCAGCTGTCACTTGCCCAAAACAGATTCGCAACACCTATAGAAGAGGCACAACTTGGCGAATTACCTGGTGCAAACGGACATTGAACGACCTCAGCGTAATAGCAACCATGGGATATGGGGCCCGGTTAAGCTGGGCTGCTATCGTTGTTCGATTGCGTTACGTGTAATTCTATGCTTACGGGCAAAGATTTCGCTCACCCACATAACCGTAAACGTATTCCAATTAAACATCACTTCTCGTGCAGCAGCAAATTTGTGGTGTATTTTTCAGTCTGCCCGTGTGGGTATTATTATGTGGGTAAAACACAAAACACAATTTAAGGAGCGTATGGCCAACCATTGCGCGTCTATAAACAGGCATTGGGGCCACGGAAATGGCACTATAACGTCAAAGTTTGGTGGACTTGGCGCTTGCCCGACATTTTTAAATTGGGGCAATACCTTGTCCAGTCTAAAATGTATGATTATGGATGGTTAAAGTGAAAATCACAAAAACTAATGTGGACAAAGACAAACTGTTATTACAACTGAGGCCAAGTGGATTTACCACTTGGATACACCTGTCCCCGAGGGGTTTGAACGAAGAGTGGTCGCTACATTGTTTTTATATGAGTGGTCTTTATGTTGCAGTTGAAAATTGTTTAACAGTAAATGTTACATGATTACAAGAATAACTAGGTCAGGTGTGTTTGATATATATGTGAACTGTGTGATATACAAATGAGTTGCCTTACATATATTCTAAGGTAATATGTGTCTCATGTGTAATACTTGTCTTGCTACTTTAAATAGTTGTTCCATGTCTGCTATCCAGTATGTGCTGATGCTATGCTGTGTCATACAATTGGTTTTAATTGGTTTTAACTCATGGTGAGGGTGTGATTTGTGTTTAAAATTGTGTATAAAGACAAATGGACTGTGGATGCAGTATCCTGACAATGGCACCACTGTGCTGAAACGCGTAGATAACGCTCTTTTTATTATGTATAATAAATATATGTTTTATGAAAGTCCTGTGAGTGCTACCATCTTTATGAAATATATATATATATTACTGTACAACTGCAAGGTAGGAAGCACTCATGGGACTTCTTTTCAAAACAAACAACAGTTTAATCAAAACACATCTAGGCGTTTCGGCTTTAACAAAAGCTGTCCTCAGGATGTGACATCAGTATGTACACTCATTTTTATAACGTGATGAACCCTCCCCCCACAAACTCCCATCCTTCCCCAGTTACCCATGCCCTCAATGAAGTGCAAATGACAAACGAAACTACCAGCAACATGTATATAATACATTAAGTAAATTAGAAACAAATAAATAACACTATAATAAAACCAGTGTCAAACCAGCAACCATCAAAGTAAGTGAACACATGTGTCTTTCCATCATAGATACAATGTGCAAAAAAACTTTTTTTGAGGGAATATACCCTTTTAACACACCTACAAAAATGCTCACCCAGAATATATAAATAAACACTCCTCTGATAATAAAAATACATACTGCTTAAACTCCAATATCTAGAAATGTTAAAAACCTAATTATCCAATTACTACGCTGTACTGTGTAATATCTCTATCAGAGAAAAAAATCTCAATTGTAACCTGAAACGAGACTATTCAAGGAAGCTATCCTAATGAAACACTATAAATATAATATAATATACTCTACCCCATTATAAAAGGGGACATCTAGAATTATAAAAAGCAAGACAGCGCTAGTTGCTCATTAAAGGACAACTCCACCCTCATAAGAACATCTTTAGAAAGAATGGCCTCTTTAAAATATGGATATCATAGTTTGTCCTTGAATTCATTACTGTAAGCCTGCTATGCTTCTGGATGCCATGGAAACTGAGCAATTTAGAAACCTGTACTGAGCGTGTACGAGCCTGGGCATGCTCAGAAGAGGCAGACAGGGAATTAACATTCAGTCATTGGCTGTGATGTCAACTGTCAAATCCTAACTGACAGTTCTAACTGGAAAAACCAGGAAGCAGAAACAGGGGAAACAGGACATTGTGCAGGATTTCAGTTAGACTTATATATTTGACATTTCAAACTATTACCGTTAGGGTTTTGGGGGTGATTTATCTGTATGTAAGTTTTCATTTTAGGCAGGACTTGCCCTTTAAGGCCTCGAGGGGACAAAGTGTCCAGTCTATTAATCCATATGGCCTCACACTGTACAATTTTCTCCTTTATATGAGTGCCCGTGGAAATAGTTACCTGGTCTATTGCCATCCATCTTAGGGTAGCCAAGGGATGTCCCCTCTCCCAAGTGTCGAGCTACTGACTGTTCTCCAAATTATTCTCTAAGTTTGTCTTTCTAAGGACCATTAGCAGCAATTGCCGTGCGAATGGATGAACGATGGTTGGCCATCCGTTCGCGTAGTGTAGTCATAGTTTACCAATATAATAAAGGCCACAGGGGCACGTAATGTAATATGGCGTCCATACTCATACACATTAATCTCTGTCTAATTTATACCTGCAGCCTGTATGGGGATGGGAAAAATCAGTCCCCACCGCCATGTAACTCAAGTTGGCAGCCACTGGATTTTCCCCATTTTTACATTGAAATAATGTAAGCACTCACACAAAGAAAGGAGGTTGCAAATAGTTGCCATAAATGTCTCTCATGTAGGTACATGACTGCAGAATCACATTTGCACATCCACATACGGGGAAAAGGTTTGAAATTAAATTTCCAATCACATGTATTACCACTCATGTGGTTTCTGATCATATGTCCTTGTCGATTACCCTATGTGGGGAAAACTGACCTAACCCTGCGGCTCTGAATGGATGGACACTGTTCAGCTATAACACCGCTTATAGAGACGGAAAGACCGTTAAACCTGGATAAAAACTTAGGACACTATTAGCCCTAGAGGATTAAATGAGTACTGATCATATAAATTTTTTTTACAGGAACGAAGTGAGACAAATGGATATAAACATAGCATCAGTTGTAGGAATATTTATGCTCATATATATTAATACGGTCTTCTTAAATGGTTACAATTTGATTTATAGCATATCAGTTTTGGAAAAGTAAAACTTACTTAGATTCTTTAGGTAATATTATTCTATTTCAGACTTTTAAGTGTTCTTTTAGTATAAATGTATTCACGTATGCACTTAGTACATAGCACTTTATAACTTGCACTAAAGGCACTGTGCAGAATAGATTAGCATTATTTTGATTTTTTTAATATATGGCACTATAATATGTGTATATATTGTCGGATTATGGGTTTGAAGAATTCTGTATTTATCCATAGAGTTAAACAAATTGTTGAGTAACAGGAAATGATGCACTAAGCACTTTATTTAGTTAGTCACACCCACTATTGACTGTTATTTGACTGACAAAGGCCTCACATACAGGGCCAAACGTTGCCTGTTTTCACAATGGCCAATTAAAGGCATTTGTTTGAGAATAAATCCCATGAGTGTACTGGAGTTTTTTCAAGTATCTTCCATATACTCTTGCTGGTCACACTGGGGTATCAGTGTGAGAAGGATTTACATATAAGGGAGAGTGCCACATTCGCACTGTATATATATATATATAAATGTCCATAGACACTGCACTCAAATATACTGCTTCAAATGATTTATTGTTAGCAAAAATTCAGATACATCACAACATTTCGGGGAAACAAAGTCCCCTTCATCAGGTGAAAAATTGTTTGTTACAACATACATCAGGTACATACACATTTATAGAGTATAATAGGAAATGACCTATATCTAACTCCTCCCACTACTACACCACTCCATCTTTACACAAGCTGTAACCCTACACAATTCATGAACCACCCTCTAGTGGTGGTACCAACAAAGGACAACACATTCGGAACCCATTAAGACAGTTCAAATGAACACTAAAGGTCATAGTCCCTGTTAAGACCATTAGGGGCAAGAGACTTCAGCCGATGGATCCATCACACCTCTTTTGGCGGAGCCTCAGCTTACAGTCTCCCCCCTCAACTGAACAGGGACCACTTCCAGTACCATAAACTTGAGACAATCCGCATCAGGTCTCTTGTATATGCAATGTTTCGAGACCAGCAATTTGCCGTCCTTAAGTCTGATGCTCGATCTATGTTGGGAGATCCTCGACTTATGGACTGAGTGGTCTCTCCCAAATACAGGAGCCCACAGGGGCACCACAAAACATACACCAAAAATTGGCTGCCACACGTGTATAAACCTCTAAGTAAATTCTTCACCTGTGTTAGGGTGAACAAAGGAGGTTCCTTTTAACAAATTTACACTGTTTCATCTCAGGCATGGATACATGCCCTTACGCTCACTTCTCACCCGGGACTGTGTGTACTCACTACCGGTCCTCATCGTAGATCTCACCAAGTTGCTGCCGATGGTGCGTCCCCTACGAAAAGAAATAAGGGGCTCACTGGTAAACTCTGGGATATCCAGATAGGCTTGCCCGAGTATATGCCAGTGTCTCCACACCACCCCAGCAACTCTGTTGGCTCCAATGCCATAGTTTAAACAAAGGGCAGACAGGGTTCTTTTGCCACTTTTCCCGTTCTTTTTTGCCAGCTTTAGCTAGAGCTCATTTAGTACACTCCTGACGCTAGTTTTTACAAACTATGTAACCAAATGTACCATTTTAACTTTAGTGAAGGTAATTACCATCGTGCTTGCATAATTTTGATCGTGATATCTAATTAATTTTTGCTATATGTATAGTTGAGTGCTGGAGACTTTTGTGTAATATATTATATATACTTTCGATACGATCCTCTGCACTCCCTCTCCGTAAACATTCATCCCGTGCTTCCGATAAGGAAGGATACAAGATAGCGAACTCGGGAGCACACGTGGGATTCAACAAACAGTTCGTTTTATAAACAAAGTGCAATCAACGCGTTCAGCCATATTGGATGGCTGTCGTCAAGATTTCAGAAACACGTAAAGGTAAGTTTAAATACAACAAAGCACACCCCTAACCCGCCCCTCCAAGGCATTGTCAAATCTATGCAAATCTTTTCTCTTAGTACATCTACTTTTTTCAGTTGTTTTAGTTACCATAGCAACACCATAAAGAAATTATAGGAAATATGGTAATTATCAGTGGATGGATGAAATAAACCAGCTCTTCCATGGAAGTAAGTTCTTAAAAATCATGGATAAAGAATTTACTCAAGATGACTCTAACAGCTGGGTCACTCCTTTGAAACTGCCCAAAAATATACAACAAGCAGTTTCTAGATTTGCTTCTGTGAAGCGCACATTAAATAAAAACCCTGAGATGAAAGAACACTTTTGGCTTTTATCCAGAAGGTTTTGACAATGATCATGCTGAACCACCTACCATTAAAGGAAGAAAAGAATGCTGGTATCTTCCATTGTTTGGAGTGTACCACCCTTGGAAACCCTAACCAACTCATGTTGTCTTCGGTTCAAGTGCCAATATAAAGGTATCTCTGTAAATTACATTTTATTTCCCGGACCCAATTTCAATAACAGCCTTATAGGGGTTTTAAACATTTTAGACAAGAACCATTGCAGTAATGGCTAACATTCAGCAAATGCCACTGCTGGATCGTGAGGACAGGAACTTTCAAGATTTGTGGCATGTAACAATGATGTGATGAGAAGTCATAGTCACATGAAGGTTCACATGTATGGACATATATATGGACTGAAAAAAGCAACTCAGGAGTGCCAAGGAATATGGACTAGATGAATGACAGTTTGTAGAGAGGAATTTTTTATGTTGATGAAGGTCTCAAGTCCTTATCAATCAAAGAAGAGGCAATTGATCTCACCGGGAAGCAAGAATGTTATCAATATCCAACCTTAGACTACATAAGATTATTTCTAAGGCAGCAAATAATGCAAGCTTTCCATGTAGATGATTTGCTATAAGCTTGAAGAACTAGATCTTAGATATAGGGACTGAAAATCTCATCTGCAACAGAGTCTCAGCTTGGAATATAAACAGATGTATTCACATTTCAAGATAAATCTTTATCAAACAAGGATTATTATCCATTGTAAATAGTATATATGACCCTCTTGGGTTTGTGGCATCAAACAGTCCAAACTGTGGCATCAGAATGTACAGACTGGGATGCACTTTAAAAAATCGGTAACTTGGAGAAGTTCTTTAAGGCACTTGAACACCTGAAAATACCATGCTATTCTTCTTTGGTTGCTGCAAAGAGAAAGGAAATTCATGTCTTTTCAGATAGCCATTGCTGCTGTGGCTTTTCTCAAAGGAAGACAAGCTGACAAAAAACTTTACGTCGGATTTGTTCTTGGAAAAGATAAGCTGACTCTCAAAACCTGAATATACTGTCCCAAGACTTTGTCGGTTGTGTTAGCTGTAGAAATTGCAGAAATCATATGAGTGAAATGGACATTAAAATTGATTCCTTTGACTTCTACACTGACAGCAATGTAGTATTGAGTTACGTAAACCATCAACTAAAAGATTTTATATGGATGTCAGAAACCCTTTGAGACCTCCTGTTCCTGTCATAGGAAACGCCCATTCCCCTTCTCACACAGGTGCACCCATATTATTAAAGGTATGTATTATGTTACATGTGCCACTAAATGTACTCATAAATAAATATTCCATGTTTCCATAACAGGACTATAAATAGCTTGGTAGAGAATGCGATTATTCAACATAGTATAAGTTGATCTGCGCACTCAGAATGCAGGGGCAGGCAATTGTTCTTAAATTAGTTGCTAATCACTTAACTCTATATCACTCTTGAGAGATATAAAATATATTATATATATATATATATATTATAATATATATATTAGAAATACAGTCAGGGCCAATTGCACCCACTTCCACTGTATCAATGACCAGGGTGCTAACTCCAAAATCGGTACATAAAAAGTCTGAAAAATATGGAGCACTCAACTGGATTTTTCAAAAAGAACACAGTAATTTATTAGGTTGATCTTAACTCGACGCGTTTCAGTCGACCTGGGACCGTCATCAGGATTACAGATACCTCATTTCCTGTGAAATTTAAGGTGAAATGACACACAACAATTAAACAATTAACTCAGTTAACACTGAGTTGTCCACCCCCCAGACTCACTGTGATTACACCTTCCCCAAGGTTATGTTATAATTTCTCACTATACGTGTGATAAACACACACATCTAATAGTGTCCTATCTAATATTCCAAACATAGTTAACATAAATACATAGGTTATAACCGTAGTTAAATATTAGGTTAAGGTGCCCTAGATTCCCTTTTTAGCCGAACAGTAATAAAATCACTATAGTAAAATAATGTAAATCTACAAAGTGTCAAAGTACTAAAAAACAAGTCCAGAAAATTCTATTGGATGATAGGTTAATGTAACCTCAAGTTACTATAAAGTGACAGTGTTAAATATAATATACACGGTGCCTTAAAGTGACATATACTAACAATATTAAATTTAAAATCCTATTAAATCTCCGTTAGTGTATACGAGGAGGCAAGATCTATACATGTTAAATTCCTGATGGCTTGAAATAACACATGGATGTATAGGTTAAAACATTAAAAAATAAAATCTGTGAGTACTAAAATTTGGTGTATCCAAAACCTCTCGGTGTCCAATCTTCATGGGGCCATAAGGACTATTATTATTATAGGGGCCAACGATTATACACTTCAATATGGGTAAAACTATACTTCATAGCAAATAGCAATACGAATGGGTACATCCTAATTATAACAATATTGTTTATATACACTCTATCATAGAAAGCAAGACAAAGGGAGGATTATTAAGTCCTTTAGGGGAACAGTGTCCAGTACTTTATCACCCATGCCTCTTTGTAATAGCCTCTTGTGTCTCTTCATGCCCTCAGTAAGTTTGATGTGGTCGATGGCCATCCAACGGAAATTGGTGCTAGAGTGTGTCTGGCCTCCTTGAAATGGCGAGCTACAGGTTGTTCGGTCATCACTTTGTTGTTCCTTTGATTTGGGTTCCTTTGTATCCATCTTTTTGTGTTAAGGGTGATTGATGCGCTTGCCTGTGATTCGCCATCCGCTCCCTTATTGATGTGGTCGTTTTTCCTACGTAATATAGTCCGCAGGGGCATGATATAAATATATAACATATGAGCTAAGACAGCTCAATTGTTAGTTGATGGAGATTCTTTTTCCACTGTGTGGGTGAGGAAATTGTTTTTTAGTAATGACACTTTGTAGATTTACATTATTTACTATAGTGATTTTATTACTGTCGGCTAAAAAGGGAATTAGGGCACCTTAACCTAATATTTAACTACGGTTTATAACCTATGTATTTATGTTAACTATGTTTGGAATATTAGATGGACACTATTAAGATGTTGGGTTTATCACACGTAATGTGAGTAAATTTAAACATAACCTTGGGGAAGGTGTAATCACAGTGAGTCTGGGGGTGGACAACTCAGTGTAACTGAGTTAATTGGTTTAATTGTTGTGTGTCATTTCACCTTAAATTTCACAGGAAATGAGGTATCTGTAATCCTGATGAGGTCCCAGGTGGACTGAAACGCGTCGATGTAAGATCAACCTAATAAATTAGTTTGTTCTTTTTGAAAAATCCAGTTGAGTGCTCCATATTTTTCAGACTTTATATATATTATATATAATATATATATATATAATATATATATATATATATATATATATATATATATACACAGATTACATAAAGACTCCAGCACCAACTCCACAACAATTATAAATGAATGGAGTAAAAGAAATAAACATGTATGAAGCAATGAAGGGTAATCACCTGCACTGAAGTTCAAATGGATATCTTTAGTTACATTGTTTTTCAAACCTTTTTGTTTGAGTGCTGGAGTCTTTTGTGTAAGTGAGAAATTGCGGGTCCTCCATTGTAACGCAACTGAAAGTATTTTTGAATAAAGGTTTGAGAGCATAGTTTTGTATATGTATTTAATTAAGGGCAGTGCAGTCAAACCCTATTGTATGCTTTGCTCCCTGAGTAAGGGCACGGCCACACTGCAAAGCAAACGCAATAGCATGCGATTCATGTGCGATTTTGTTTGCGTTTGCGATTTTTCAATAAGTATAGGAAAACGCATGCGCTTGTGATTAAAAATGCAAAACGCAATCGCACCGAAAAACGCGCTTTTTTTGGTTGCCACGTTTTCAATGATTTTGGAAAATCGCAAGCGCAATCGCAAAAAAAACGCAGCAGTGTGGCCTAGCCCTAAAGTATTCTCTCCCCCCTCCTTAAGGCAGTCCTATAGAAAGTAAAGAAGGTATATAAGCTCTGTAAGCTCACATGATGCCCTGGAAGAGGACGTACTAAATAAGAGAAGCAGGTATGGTCTTGTGCCCCAGGGAATATAATTTGTTTCCATAGGTTAGAACTGAGCTTGGATCTGCCTTGGAGTTGCGCATCAGCTTGAACATGTTTGTATGTAACTAAAGGAATCCCTTTGAACTTTAAAACAGGTGATTACCCTCATTGCTTGCATGCATGTCTAATTCTTTTACCCTATTCATTAATAATTGTATGTGTAGTTGAGTGCTGGTGTCTTTTGTGTAATGTATAAATTGCCGTTTACTGTATATATATTCAATGGCATGGGCACTCTCAAACAACACATCAGGCAAAGTGATGCATTTCAGGGTCTTCGTTCAAAAAACCTTTACTGGGTGTAAACAGAGCAATAGCGATGTTTCGGTCCGCTTGAAAAGGTCAGAGACAAGGTCCAAAATTCTATTATATACCCAATAAAGGATTTTGAATGAAGACCCTGGAGTGCTCCAGTTTGTTGATTGTTGTTTGATTCTAAATCTTGTGGTAGCACCTGACAGGTAGACACATCGATAACAGACTATTGTGGTATTAGGGATATCACTGCCAAGGTGGATCAGTTAGAAAGATCAGTCTGTCTAGCTCTAAAGATTTCCCAAGTTCTCTTTTGCAGAACACGTAAGTTTAAGAAAATATCTAACAAGCATGTGAGAAAAATTATTATACATACTATACTACATTTTGTGGAATATACCTGGCATCAATTTTTTTTCCCTAAACAAAGGCTGACGTGCTTCCAATAAATCAACTACCTTTGTGGGCAAATCAACCATTGATTCTGAATTGAGACTTTCAGTGTTGTGGCTAAAATGTCAAGCTGTATGTTTACACAGGTTTGTCAGTTGTTCTTAATTAGCCATAGTGACAGAATAGGTCATTCCTATTGCTTTTTTCTGGTTACATTGAAAGATTTGCCTTAAGTCTCTTTTTTATTCTTACGCATGCACCTTATCTTTATGCTACCTTTAACCAATGTATTTCCTAGCATTTAGGGATAAATATCAAGGTTACGGTTTGCAATTTTTACAGATGTTGCTTGGCTTTTTTAAAAAAATGTTTCCAATTGCCCATACTGAAAACTATCCTTCACGACTATTACTGTACCATTTTTGTTGATTTCTATTTCTTAGATATCTTAAAGGGCAACTGTGGTCTCAAAACAAGTTAGGGTTAAATGTAAGCCTGTAGTATTTCCTTTAAACTGAGCCAACAATACAATCTCTGGCTGGAGCGTGGAGAAATTACATTGGGGTGAATGTTCAAACGCCTGCTTCCAGTAGGTTTAGTGACATCACCTGACCCTTGCCGGCCCTTTTCCCGGGGGAGAAGCATGCTCAGTTAAGACTTATGCTGGGGAAATTTGACAGTTGAGAAGGGGAGCCTATTAATGCAGACAGGCTGGTAACATAACTACAAGCTGGGCACATGGCTAAAAACAGGAAGAGTTCAACAGGAAGTTACTTTGCTGAACCTTTCCAGAATAACATATTTTATCTAGAGGATATGATGTAGGTTTATTTGAAGGTGTGATGGAAGGATTTTTATATAATTCTTACTAGTTTGGAAGAATTTGAGCCACAGTACCCTTAAGAAAACATACAGCATTACATTTAAGAGGTCAATCAAAAGTTTTTATTATCTAAACTCTTTCTGTGTGCAGTTTTGCTGCAACTGAAATAGTGAGAGAGAGAATTTGTGAATTTGCACGGTTTGAATTTGCCTTCAAAGTGACAGTTGACTCATGGTGATTAATAAGCTTGCTTGACTCAGAAAGTCATGACAGATGGAAGGATTGGTTGGCTAGGAGTGGTTGGGGAAACTTGGGGCTGAGCAAAACAAGTACTGGATTGAGGCATGCAGTAACGTCACCACTTTAGAGAAAGGGCTTCTACATGAATTATATGGATTAAAATGAGGCAAAGGCCTTTTTACAGTATAGTTGCCCTGAACTTGGTTAATTGTTAGGACATACATAGACCAGCATATTTTTGGATACAAATTAGGACAAATACTTGTGAAGGGAGAGGAGAGAGATAAGCAGAACAATGTGCTTTTTAGCCCTTATTCCAAAAAAGGTCCATGTTTTATACCGGATTTTAAGAAGCCAATGTTACATGTTTGGGCATCATTTTAACAGCTTCACTCAGCACCAAATTAGGATATGTTAGAAAGTATATTGGTCAGGAGCGTGAGTGTCCAGCCGACTCCATTGTCTATATTTTCTTCCCCTCTTTGATTTATAGCACATGACACCTGTTTTCACATAAAAAATAAGCAGTGATGAAGGTTTGGGTTGCTGCAGCCTTACCTTCTGTAAATATTTATATTTTTATTCATATGAGGATTAGTTTAGACGTGGTATGTTTGTTGGACATATTAGGTATGTTTTTGGACATATTGGTATGTTTGTTGGACATATTAGGTATGTTTTGGACATATTTCGAATATGTATGATTAATAGAGAAGTATAGTCTTCAAAATGCCACACAACACTCTTATCCATTAAAGGAATAGTTCACATGAAAAGTGAACTATCTTTAAAGTAGTGAATGAAGACCTATTCCTTACCTTCCCTTCTTCAATCACTTGACCAGGTCCAGGATCGAAGGTAAGTATATTTACCTTGTGAATATCCACCGCAGCTCAGTAGAAAATTGCAGGCGCTTCCTGGTTAGTTTATAAGTGTGCATGTCTTCCAATGGCAATGTCTGTACTGACAGTAACAAGAGGCCGGAGGGGGACCTTCATGTAAATCAGTACTCATGGTTGAGAACTTAGCAGTTTAAGTCCTCATCCTGGGTATAATTAAAGGGTGGAATGGAGGAGAGGTAAGGTTGTAGGTGCAACTTCATCACTCCTTACCTTAGGACTCAAGTTATAGCACAAGCAGAAAAAGGTAAAGGTACACACTACTCCAAACTCTTAATTTATTTTGAATCACATAAACATGTTTCAAGGATCACCTTGTCCCCTTCATCAGGTTTTGATAGGTAGTGTGTGCAACGTTACATTTTTTGCTTGTCCTTAGAATGAGGACCTAAACTGCTAGGTTTCACCTGTGGTTTTGACCTAGATTCCCCATCCTCAGTCTCAAAGTCCACACTCTCAAATGCAGGGGTTTGGACCTGATGGTTGATGTCCTTACTTAGATAATTTCAGGGGATAGGGGCAATTTAGATACCTTTTAAAGAGCATGTCCACCATTTAAACAAAATGGTCCTTGTAAGTTACTTGCCCCCAATTCCAACTAATTTATCACCACATTATTATATGTATTACTAACCAGATATTCAGGCTAATTATTGCCCCTATTCTTGCACAGAAGCCATCTCCTTTTTCAATGCAGTTGAGTTCAATTGAGTGCTGACATCAACAGCCAATGATTGGCATGCTCAGTTCCTAAAGAGCATTGACCAGGGGGAGGGTGGCGGCAACCTCTGCCAGAAATGGAGGGAACGGGGGGCAATACTTGTGATTAATATCTGAAAAAAATGCATGTTTATAAATGCTAAAATTAGCATTGGTGTTAGGGACAAGTAAATTGCGAGTGACCAATTTTTTTTTTAAGGGTGGACATGCCTTTAAGTACAATGGAGAAAAAAAAGGATGAGTAAAAGTGTCTTGTAAAAATTTGAGCACTTCTGTTAATGCAAAATTACTATTTTTTTAACATTTAGGTGTACTGGAAATAAATGTAAAATGTGCAGCAGAAAGAACATACAGTATGAAATCACCTATGTAAGTTTGTCTAGAAAGATCAAGAAATGTTGTGGAAAGGAATGTGTGTGTGTGTGTGTGTGTGTGTGGTGTGTGTTGTGTTTTCAGAGGATCTCATCTCTGATGTGTCTTCTTAGATGTGATAAATAAAAGCTGTTTAATTTAGAAAATCATTAAAAAACCGTCTTAAAGAAAGAAAAAGTTTAATACTTATGTTTTAAAGGGCATGTTCACCATTAAAAAAAAAAAAACTGGTCATTGTCAGTTACCTGCTCCCAACACCAATGGACAAAAGGGAGGCTGTGGGAGCACTCCTGTGGCAAAATTACTTTATAACAAATAGTGGAAGTGTACTGATCTGACCAAAACTTAGAACAAACAAGAAAAGAGATGATCAATGCACTTCCTGTGCCCCCTATATCATAATAACTATGCTAGTGCAAACAGTAAAAACATGGGTTTATTTACAATTTTATGCATAAAGTGAAAAGCCTTCCAATCACGTCAAGGTAACCCCATAATGGAAGGTCCTAACATTACCTTGGGGTCATTTATCTGGGCTGACACTTCCCTGCTTGGTTGAATTTTCTTGGGAAGGTTGTCTCCCTGACCTTGCATTGGATTAGATTAAAGGCTATCACTTCCCCCGCCTACTGACTTTTAACAAGGAGGGAAGAGGCCTTCATCCAATGCTTAGTATTCAAGGCATAAGACCTCCAATTAAAGGGACGTGTTGGGGTGCTACTACCACATGGAAGCTTGGTAAATCTTCCTGCAGAGAAAATCTGCTACATTATATACACAAAAGGGGTCTGTGGGAGCACTCCTGTGGCAAAATTACTTTATAACAAATAGTGGAAGTGCTACTGATCTGACCAAAACATAGAACAACAAGAAAAGAGATGATCAATGCACTTCCTGGGCCCCATATATCAAATAATTATGCTAGTGCAAACAGTAAAAACATGGGGGGTTTTAGTTACAATTTTATGCATAAAAGTGAAAAGCCTTCCAACCACGCCAAAGTAGCCCCAGTATGGAAGGTCCTAAACAATTACCTTGGATCCAACACCAATGGATATATTTTGGGCATTATTACTGCATTACTAACCGGTGGGATTTATATTTGTCCCCATTCTGGCAAGAGTAAGCGGCCCCTCCCTCCATCCAGTCAGTCAAGGCTGTCACTGCTGACATCACAACCAATTGATCAGGCTGTTTCACCTGCTGCCTCTTTGACATGCGCAAGCATATGAAAAGCTTTTAGAGAAGAGGGAGGAGCAGATATTTTAGGATATAACTATCATTATATATCTGGCTACAAATTCATGTAATAAACTAGGAAAAGTAGCAGGTTGTGAAAAAATAACGATAGTCACCAGTTTTTTTTAAGGGGGGACATTCCCTTTAAATATGCAGACTCTACTTAACAAGTGCAATTTATCTATTTAAAAGATACTAGCCATAGCAACTCCATATCCTAGTAATGGAGAATAGTGCTTGCATTCCAATCTCACCAGTGGCAGCCCCCTCAACCTCAACCTCAAAGATCTTGGAAAACCGACTATATATGTATTTAATATAATACATAGACATTATAGTAAAGACTTGGTTGAGGACATTAGCTGCCAACCATTATGAGGGTCATTGATGGATTTGGCTCTACTTACAAAGTATTACAATTACAATTCAATTTTACATTGAATAAAGGCTAAGTCTAAACCAAAGTTTACTGCAGTCTACAAAAAGGATGTTCTGCCTCAAGTTATTGGGAGTGGTTAGTTGGGCATTAGCAGATGGTGGTTCTGAATTTAGCATATGAAAGTCAAATACCCTCACAGCGCAGAAGTGTGCTCATGGGGCCAGATTACGACTTTTGTTACTTTCCTTTCACAAATAGCTTATATTCAGTCTGCCTAAACCCTGACCAAATCAAGTTTGATTAAAAAGCTGGACCACTGCTGTTTGTTGGTCACTGAACCAAATGTGGCCAAACAACCATCCATCTGCCATTAACCAACATCTGTCAAAATTTCCCTGCAATGCAGCCTGCCCAGGCCAGTAAAAACCTTCAAAAAAAAACCTCTGAACACAGCTTGGGGGCCCCTAAATCACTTGAGGGGCAAGAAAACTGCTGGTGGTCCAATTTAGCAGAAGTATTCCTAAGCACAGCGAGATCCAGGACCTTTCAGAATATGAACCAGAACCCAGACAATGGTTGTCTATAGGTGTAGCAGAGGTAGAAAGTCTACCATGGGAAGTTCTTGTGTCCTACCAGTTTAGCAGTTTAAGCAGTAAATATTCACTGTCTTTTCAGAGTATGAACTGAGATTCTTAAATAAGAAACACATTTTATTATCCACAATTATTTGTAGAGTGGAACATTCTACATACATTTTGGAACACTATTTGAGGGTTGTTTTGGGAAAATGCTCAATCAATACTTAACAGGCGATTCAATAAAAGTTCATGCCGTAAAAATGGTGATAATTTTGCCCCAACCAATCAGATATTGTTTACATTGAAAGCTAAATCATCTGATTGGTTGGGGCAAAATTAGCACCATTTTTAATGATAAGAACTTTTATTAAATAACCCTGTTAGTTTTTAAAAGCACTATGCTGTTTAAATAAACTCTTCTATGGCAGTTACCCTTAGGGAAAAAAGGACCACAAATATACAGCTGATGATATTTTGTTATGCTTAATTTTGAAAGAATTTAAGTGCCTTATCCAGGTGGCTTAACTAGAATCACTGGGCTCACCGCAAACTATGATGGGCCCCCATTCATGCTTTATCCAAAGTGGTTTTCTTGGAGGAGGCTATATCTGTCATAGGAAATATAAAAAGATGGATCTCCCTTGGCTCCCAGGCCCCCTGTGGTTGCTTCCCCTGCTCCCTGGCTTATCCAGTATAAAATCTTAAACTGCAACTTTCGGAGGAACAATGAACAGTTTATTCCTTACCGTAATCTAGGTTAGCTTTCTTTAGTTCTCAGCAGTTACATGAAAGTTGCTGATTAGCTCACATTTGTAATGGATCAGAACTGAAGGCAAATCCAATCTCCATGTATCCTTTCTAAGTGACAGACCGATCCCTTGGCTAATGGCTCTCAGGTAATTGGCAGACCATACAAACATACCTCAAAATATATTGCCCCATTATTTTTCTGCTCCATTCCATAATAGTTTGCCCCAAAGGCAGGTAATCTACTTTATCTAAAAGCGACAATAACAAAACAACTTGTAACCCCAGAATTTGGTTGGTTTCCAAGCAGGTGGTACAGTAACAATACCCTCGATAACTTACCCTATATAAAACATTTCTGGTGGCCATATTTATACTCCTGGCAAAACCACTTTTTAAAATGTATTTATTATTCTCTAAGAAAACAACACTAAATAATTAGAACCGCAGTTTTGCCTATCTCCAATACAAAATTAAACTAGGTAAATGGCAGTTAAATACAAGATGGTGAGACTTGGTAATTGACAATTATAGACAATGTGCTATGATGTTGTCCTATTTAAAGGTGCACAGTATATACAGGTCTGAAATTATGGGGATGCTAGTAAACATATTATTGTCCTACAGGTATATGAAAATATATTTTTTTTCTATTATAAACATTCACGCTTCTGACCAAAACGTATGCGATTAATGTTTAGGCTTACAACCCACCAGTCTATTAATCATGTGGCTGGTTTCTGATTTATAACACTTCCAAATCTTTCATAAATATTCTCTCCGTAGCAAATTCCTAAAAATAAACGTCACATAAATCTCATAAATTATAATCATAAATGATACTTTATAGTCTGTGTAATAGTACCAGGAATCTTGCCTTCTTTGCACATCAGAAAACTAGTTATTTTAACTACCCTATTATGTACTAGCAAGTTTCAGGTCTCTGAGGAAGAACAAAATATATTTAAGAAAAGCGCAGCGTAAATTATTACTGTTTGTATTAAAGGGGAACGTGGTCTCAAAACAGTTGAGTTTAAATGAAAGGCCAGTTTCCTACCTTTAAAATGGAGCCATCAACCACCTCTCTACGTGCTAACATACACAGAAATGACTGACCAGAAAGTTAATGGGTGGAGGCTGACATGTGACATTCTGAGGCTTCTCCTGCACAGTGCCGCCGGCGAGCACAGCCTCAGACTCCCTCAGTGTGTGAGGGAGACAGGAAGTCCCTCATAGTAATTAATTAATTAAGTTGTGAATAAAGACATTCGTCATCAAGTCCAACCTATTCACTCTTTTTTTTTTTTTTTTTTTTTTTTTAAACCTACTAAAGTTGATCCAGAGGAAGGCAAAAAACCCCAGCTAAAAAAGGGGGGAAAAAATTCCTTCCTGACTCCAAACGGCAATCGGAAAGTATCCCTGGATCAACCCGATCTTAGCATTAATACCAGTAATTCTCAATATTTTTAGTTTTAGAAACTTATCCAGGCCTTTTTTAAGTTATTCAATGAATTGCCATTACCACCTCTGCTGGAAGACAGTTCCACAGTTTCACCGTTCTCACTGGAAAGAAACCTCTCCTAACTTGAAGATGAAACTTCTTTTCTTCCAACCTTAAAGGATGTCCACGAGTCCTCTGAATGATACCTATTAGTGAACAATGCCACCAGAGAGTTCACTGTATGGGCCATTAATATATTTGTATAAGGTTATCATGTCCCCACGTAACCGCCGTTCTCCAATGTAAACAGCCCTAACTTGTCTAATCTGCCTGCCTATTAGCCCCTCCATCCCCTTATTAATTTAGTTGCCCTTCTCTGAACTGCCTCATTTCCAAGATGTCCCTTTTGTATATGGGATTCCAAAACTGCACCGCATATTCCAATGTGGCCTTACCAGTGCCTTGTAAAGAGGGGAATAATATTTTTCTCTCTGTTCACTCCCTTTTATACAAGACAATATCTGCTAGCTCTAGTTTTGCACTGGCATTGTTTGCTACAGCTAAGTCTGTTATCTACCAGAACCCCCAAATCTTTTCCATTTCAGATGCACTTAACACAGAGTTATTTATGGTGTAGGTGGCACAGGGATTATTAAATCCCAAATGCATCACCTTACATTTATCAACATTGAATCTCATCTGCCATTCTGCTGCCCATTTTGATAATCATCTAGGTCTGCTTGCAGCACTTGCACATCATTGGAAGTTTCCAAAGCTCTGCATAATTAGTGTCATCAGCAAACACAGAGACCTTGTCTAATGCCCCCTTCTAAGTATTTATAAACAGATTAAACAGAAGCGGCCCCAGTACAGAACCCTGAGGAACTCCGCTTAGAACTTTAGCCACATAGATGTAGCTCCATTAACCACCACTCTCTGTTTGCGGTCCAATAACCAGTTCTCTATCCATGAACAAATGTTTTCTTCAAGGCCAACAGTCCTCAGTTTATACATTATGCCCTATGTGGCACAGATCAAAGGCTTTTGCAAAATCCAAATATACCACATCCACAGCTGGGCCTGAATCTAACTTCTTACTCACTTCTTCATAAAAAACAATTAAATTTGTCTGGCATGATCATTTTTCATAAATCCATGCTGACTACTACTAATAAGATGATCTCTGGAGACAAAGTCAAGGATATGATCCTTAACAAAGTTCCCATCACCTTCCTACCACTGATGTTAGGCTTACAGGTCTATAGTTACCAGGCTGTGAACGACTACCTTTTTTGAATATTGGTATTACATTGGCTTTTTTTCCAATCAGCGGCACATCCCAGACAAAAGCGAATCTCTCTCTGCTGTGGGAAGGAACTGCAGCTTCAGAGAAGGTAAGGGAATCTACAGCCCTTCTCTCTCACTATGTGAAAACAGCCTTTTCAGCAGAGTTCTCACTCTGCCTGAAAAGGCTGTTTCCACGAGTTTTCAGGGGGGGGGGGGGGGGTTTGCAGGGTGGGGGGGTGTCAGAGTGGCCCACAGCACCGTGAGCTGGAGGGGCCAGGCACCCGTAAGTGGGCAGGGCCACGGTAACCGCGAGTGGGCGGAGCCACATGGGTCTGTAAGGGAATGGGCCAAGGGGGGCCTGCAACTGGAGGGACCATGAGGGCCATGAGCAGGAGGGACCAGGGAGGCTGCAAAGGGGAGGGAGGAGGGACACAGGGCAGATTGACTGACAGGTTTCAGAGAGGAAGAAGTAAGTGCAGGGGACCTGGTGATGCTGCGTGCCATATACACACAAAAATGTAAATATCTTTAAAACGATACAAAATAAACAATGAAATAACTCTTCTCAGGAGAGCAATACCTATCAATTTACCTAAAGTCATTTTGGTCCACAGTTTCCTTTAAATACGAAGGTTATGACAGAAAATGCTATTTCTTTTTTACAATTTCAAATATTGTACACCAAACTAACAACCTCACACATAACCCCATGTCCTCATTGATCCCACACACATCGTATTATAATATAATCCCTTCGTGGTTGTCCTTTAATCCTTAAAATCCGTTTCTTATTCAAAGCTGCAGAATAGCTATTTACCCAATCATATGGCCATAATTAGTTGGAGAAATGCATTTCACTCCATACTAGGGTTTCCTCGCCTTATTAATCAGCCTGTGTCCTTGTATTTATTGGAACTCCTACTGTGACTTAATATCCTTATAATTTATGGTAGGGGATACGTTTCTATAATAACAGGAATGTCCACTCGGGTTTTCCGATCGTTGGCCTGTGTCCTTGAACCTTTATATGTACACAATTTGGATATTCTATGATCTTATAATTACAGTTGGGGGTATAATATCCACTATATAATTTACAGAAGGGGTTGATAAATGTAAGGCGATGCATCTTGTGCTGCTTATACTCCGAATGGCTCTGTGTTCAGTGAATCTATTGCGAAAGGATCCTGGAGTTTTGGTGGATAAGAAAGTTGAATGTAACAAGCAGTGCCAGACAGTAACAGCTAGAGCCAGCAATATTGGTCTTGTAGAAAGAGGGTATGGATTTGAGGGAAAGGCATGTGTGGGAATATGGTACTGTGTAAAATCATTGTTGATAGAGAAGTGGAGGTCAGGATAATTTTTTTTCCTGTACAAACAAAGCCACCACTAGCCTGATGCACCCTGATTCGGTGGGTTTGCGCATGCAGTTTTCCTTTTGAGTAAGAAAATTGCATGTGATTGCGATAAAAATGGTGATGCGTGTGATTGCGTAATGCAATCGCATGCAGCTGCCAACTGCAATGTTAGCAAAAATCTGATGCACAATCTCATGCGCAAACGCAAAAAAATCGCACTAGTGTGGCCTAGCGCTCATACTGTTTTTTTTCCTTCCTGGATGAACTGTTGGGAAATGTCGGTATTGCTGAGTAGGTTGGACTAGATCAGGGTGGGTCAAACTCAATCAACATGAGGGGCCAAATCCAAAAGACAGACGTAAGTGGGCGGGATAAAGGTTCCATGAAGAAATTCAGGATGGGACTCTGTCTCACTTGTGCCTAGAGCTGGGCTCTCATCGCAAAGGGTGATAGTATGGATGTTTAATTCCATTTATATAGCCCCACTTGGGGGCGGAATTACTAACATCCAATGAGGTTCTGTGGGTCGTGGACAGAATCGGACGTCTGTTTGCGCCTTCACACTGTTAGAAATTAAAAAATTCTCTAGACCATTGTGACCTGACAAGACAAGAAGTTCCTGTATTACACCCAATTAGGTGCTTGGTTATAAAAACATGTGACAGTCTTAGCCAATTACAACTTCTTCCCATTCTCACATTTACATCCCCCCTCCACTCTCCATAGAAAGTAATAAGACAATCCAGCTTCTGTTTGCTAGACAGGAAGTGATGACTGTATATGATAAATTAATTTGCATATTTTGGAAACTACCCAGCATTCTTAGAGTATGGCCATTTTTTTCCCTTTTCCATGATAAATATATTGATAACATGAGGCTGTTAGGTACCTTCTTTATAAGAAGGCTCTACTTCATTTTATACTCTGTGGGGAGCTGTTTAGCTCCTTAACCCCAACTTCCCCATAACTTATAAAGCTAATCAGATCCTGCACCCCAAGTCACTGTAAATCTCGAATTCTATGGGAAATACTAACAAGGAGGAGCCCAGAGACACAAGAGGCTATTACAAAAGGAGGCATGGTGGATAAAGTACTTGGACACTGTTTCCCCTAAAGGACTTAATGAAATCCTCCCTTTGTCTTGCTTTCTATGATAGAGTGGTATAGAACAGATATTGTTATAATTAGGATGTACCCATTCGTATTGCTATTTGCTATGAAGTATAGTTTTACCCATATTGAAGTAGTATAATCGTTGGCCACCTATAATAATATATAGTCCTTAGTGGCCCCATGACAGATGTGGACACCGAGAGGTTTTGGATACACCAAATATTTAGTACTCACAGATTTTATTGTTTCAAATGTCAAAGTACAAAAAACAATTTCCTCACCCCACAGTGGAAAAAGAATCTCCATCAACTACAAATTGAGCTGTCTTAGCTCATATTTATATATTTATATCATGCCCCTGCGGACTATATTACTTAGGAAAAACGACCACATCATAAGGGAGCGGATGGCGAATCACAGGCAGCCATCAGATCAGCCCTTAACACAAAAGAGATGGATACAAAGGAACCCAAATCAAAAGGGAACAACAAAGTGATGACCGAACAACCTGTAGCTCGCCATTTCAAGGAGGCCAGACACACTCTAGCCAATTTCCGTTGGATGGCCATCGACCACATCAAACTTACTGAGGGCATGGATAGACACAAGAGGCTATTACAAAAGGAGGCATGGTGGATAAAGTACTTGGACACTGTTTCCCCTAAAGGACTTAATGAAATCCTCCCTTTGTCTTGCTTTCTATGATAGAGTGGTATAACAGATATTGTTATAATTAGGATGTACCCATTCGTATTGCTATTGCTTGAAGTATAGTTTTACCCATATTGAATTGTAATCGTTGGCCACCTATAATAATATATAGTCCTTAGTGGCCCCATGATAGATGTGGACACCGAGAGGTTTTGGATACACCAAATATTAGTACTCACAGATTTATTGTTTTTAATGTTTTAACCTATACATCCAGTTGTTATTTCAACCATCAGAATTTTACATGTATAGATCTTGCCTGCCTCGTATACACAACGGAGATTTAATAGGATTTTAAATTTTAATATTGTTAGTATATGTCACTTTAAGGCACCGTGTCTATATTTATATTAACACTGTCACTTTATATAACTTGAGGTTACATTAACCTATTCAATTCCAGAATTTTCTTGGACTTGTTTTTGTTAAGTACTTTGACACTTTGTAGATTTACATTATTTTACTATAGTGATTTTATTACTGTTCGGCTAAAAAGGGAATCTAGGGCACCTTAACCTAATATTTAACTACGGTTTATAACCTATGTATTTATGTTAACTATGTTTGGAATATTAGATAGGACACTATTAAGATGTTGGTGTTTATCACACGTATATGTGAGTAAATTTATAACATAACCTTGGGGAAGGTGTAATCACAGTGAGTCTGGGGGGTGGACAACTCAGTGTTAACTGAGTTAATTGGTTTAATTGTTGTGTGTCATTTCACCTTAAATTTCACAGGAAATGAGGTATCTGTAATCCTGATGACGGTCCCAGGTGGACTGAAACGCGTCGATGTAAGATCAACCTAATAAATTACTGTTTGTTCTTTTTGAAAAATCCAGTTGAGTGCTCCATATTTTTCAGACTTTTTATGTACCGATTTTGGAGTTAGCACCCTGGTCATTGATACAGTGGAAGTGGAGTGCAATTGGCCCTGACTGTATTTCCTATATATATATATATATATATATATATATATATATATATATATATATTTTATATCTCTCAAGAGTTATAGATATTAGAGTTAAGTGATTAGCAACTAATATTAAGAACAATTTGCCTGCCCCTGCATTCTGATGTGCGCAGATCAACTTATTACTATGTTGAATAATCGCATTCTCTACCAAGCTATTTATAGTCCTGTTATGGAAACATGGAATATTTATTTATGAGTACATTTAGTGGCACATGTAACATAATACATACCTTTAATAATATGGGTGCACCTGTGTGAGAAGGGGAATGGGCGTTTCCTATGACAGGAACAGGAGGTCTCAAAGGGTTTCTGACATCCATATAAAATCTTTTAGTTTGATGGTTTACGTAACTCAATACTACCTTGCTGTCAGTGTAGAAGTCAAAGGAATCAATTTTAATGTCCATTTCACTCATTATGATTTCTGCAATTTCTACAGCTAACACAACCGCACAAAGTCTTGGGACAGTATATTCAGGTTTTGGAGTCAGCTTATCTTTTCCAAGAACAAATCCGACGTAAGATTTTTTGTCAGCTTGTCTTCCTTTGAGAAAAGCCACAGCAGCAATGGCTATCTGAAAAGACATGAATTTCCTTTCTCTTTGCAGCAACCAAAGAAGAATAGCATGGTATTTTCAGGTGTTCAAGTGCCTTTAAAGAACTTCTCCAAGTTACCGATTTTTTAAAGGGCTATCCCAGTCTGTACATTCTGATGCCACAGTTTGGACTGTTATTGATGCCACAAACCCAAGAGGGTCATATATACTATTTACAATGGATAATAATCCTTGTTTGATAAAGATTTATCTTGAAATGTGAATACATCATGTTTTATATTCCAAGCTGAGACTCTGTTGCATAGAAGGATTTTCAGTCCCTATATCTAAGATCTAAGTTCTTCAAGCTTATAGCATAATCATCTACATGGAAAGCTTGCATTACTTTGCTGCCTTTAGAAATAATCTTATGTAGTCTAAGGTTGGATATTGATAACATTTCTTGCTTCCTGGTGAGATCAATTGCCTCTTCTTTGATTGATAAGGACTTGAGACCTTCATCAACATAAAAAATTCCTCTCTACAAACTGTCATTCATCTAGTCCATATTCCTTTTGGCACTCCTGAGTTGCTTTTTTCAGTCCATATATATGTCCATACATGTGAACCTTCATGTGACTATGACTTCATCATTCACATCATTGTTACAATGCCACAAATCTTAGAAAGTTCCTGTCCTCACGATCCAGCAGTGGAACATTTGCTGAATGTTAGCCATTACTGCAATTGGTTCTTGTCTAAAATGTATTAAAACCCCTATAAGGCTGTTATTGAAATTGGGTCCGGGAAATAAAATGTAATTTACAGAGATACCTTTATATTTGGCACTTGAACCGAAGACAACCATGAGTTGGTTAGGGTTTCCAAGGGTGGTACACTCCAAACAATGGAAGATACCAGCATTCTTTTCCTTCCTTTAATGGTAGGTCTGGTTCAGCATGATCATTGTCAAAACCCTTCTGGATAAAAGCCACAAAGTGTTCTTTCATCTCAGGGTTTTTATTTAATGTGCGCTTCACAGAAGCAAATCTAGAAACTGCTTGTTGTATATTTTTGGGCAGTTTCAAAGGAGTGACCCAGCTGTTAGAGTCATCTTGAGTAAATTCTTTATCCATGATTTTTAAGAACTTATCTTCCATGGAAAGAGCTGGTTTATTATCATCATCCACTGTATTAATTACCATATTTCCTATAATTTCTTTATTGGTGTTGCTATGGTAACTAAAACAACTGAAAACAGTAGATGTACTAAGAGAAAAGATTTGCATAGATTTGACAATGCCTTGGAGGGGCGGGTTAGGGGTGTGCTTTGTTGTTATTTAAACTTACCTTGTACGTGTTTCTGAAATCTTGACGACAGCCATCCAATATGGCTGAAACGCGTTGATTGCACTTTGTTTAATAAAACGAACTGTTTGTTGAAATCCCACGTGTGCTCCCGAGTTCGCTATCTTGTATCCTTCCTTATCGGAAGCACCGGGATGAATGTTTACGGAGAGGGAGTGCAGAGGATCGATATCGAAAGTATATATATATATATTACACAAAAGTCTCCAGCACTCAACTATACATATAAGCATAAATTAATTAGATATCACGATCAAACATATATGCAAGCAACGAATGGTAATTACCTTCACTAAAGTTAAAATGGATACATTTGGTTACATAGTTTGTAAAAACTAGCGTCAGGAGTGTACTAAATGATGCTCTAGCTAAAGCTGGCAAAAAAGAACGGGAAAAAGTGGCAAAAGAACCCTGTCTGCCCTTTGTTTTAAACTATGGCATTGGAGCCAACAGAGTTGCTGGGGTGGTGTGGAGACACTGGCATATACTCGGGCAAGCCTATCTGGATATCCCAGAGTTTACCAGTGAGCCCCTTATTTCTTTTCGTAGGGGACGCACCATCGGCAGCAACTTGGTGAGATCTACGATGAGGACCGGTAGTGAGTACACACAGTCCCGGGTGAGAAGTGAGCGTAAGGGCATGTATCCATGCCTGAGATGTAAACAGTGTAAATTTGTTAAAAAGGGAACCTCCTTTGTTCACCCTAACACAGGTGAAGAATTTACTTAGAGGTTATTACACGTGTGGCAGCCAATTTTTGGTGTATGTTTTGTGGTGCCCCTGTGGGCTCCTGTATTTTGGAGAGACCACTCAGTCCATAAAGTCGAGGATCTCCCAACATAGATCGAGCATCAGACTTAAGGACGGCAAATTGCTGGTCTCGAAACATTGCATATACAAGAGACCTGATGCGGATTGTCTCAAGTTTATGGTACTGGAAGTGGTCCCTGTTCAGTTGAGGGGGGGAGACTGTAAGCTGAGGCTCCGCCAACGAGAGGTGTGATGGATCCATCGGCTGAAGTCTCTTGCCCCTAATGGTCTTAACAGGGACTATGACCTTTATGTGTTCATTTGAACTGTCTTAATGGGTCCGAATGTGTTGTCCTTTGTTGGTACCACCACTAGAGGGTGGTTCATGAATTGTGTAGGGTTACAGCTTGTGTAAAGATGGGAGTGGTGTAGTAGTGGGAGGAGTTAGATATAGGTCATTTCCTATTATACTCTATAAATGTGTATGTACCTGATGTATGTTGTAACAAACAATTTTTCACCTGATGAAGGGGACTTTGTTTCCCCGAAATGTTGTGATGTATCTGAATTTTTGCTAACAATAAATCATTTGAAGCAGTATATTTGAGTGCAGTGTCTATGGACATTTATATATATATATATACAGTGCAGAATGTGGGCACTCTCCCTTAATATGTAAATCCTTTCTTATTCACTGATACCCCAGTGTGACCAGCAAAGAGATATATGGAAGATACTTGAAAAAACTCCAGTACACTCATGGGATTTATTCTCAAACAAATGCCTTTAATTGGCCATTGTGAAAACAGGCAACGTTTCGGCCCTGTATGTGAGGCCTTTGTCAAGTCAAATAACAGTCAATAGTGGGTGTGACTAACATAAATAAAGTGCTTAGTGCATCATTTCCTGTGACATCAACAATTTGTTTAACTCTATGGATAAATACAGAATTCTTCAAACCACATGAATCCGACAATATATACACATATTATAGTGCCATATATTAAAAAATACAAAATAAGTGCTAATCTATTCTGCACAGTGCCTTTAGTGCAAGTTATAAAGTGCTATGTACTAAAGTGCATACTGTGAATACATTTTTATACTAAAAGAAACAGCTTAAAAGTCTGAAATAGAATAATATTACCTAAAGAATCTAACGTAAGTGTTACGTTTTCCAAAACTAGATATGCTATAAAAATCAAATTGTAACCATTTAAAGAAGACCGTATTAATATATATGAGCATAAATATTCCTACAACTGATGAACTAATGTTATATATCCATTTGTCTCACTATCGTTCCTGTAAAAAACATTTATATGATCAGTACTCATTTAATCCTCTAGGGCTAATAGTGTCCTAAGTTTTTATCCAGGTTTAACGGTCTTTCCGTCTCTATAAGCGGTGTTAATAGCTGAACAGTGTCCATCCATTCAGAGCCGCAGGGTTAGGTCAGTTTTCCCCACATAGGGTAATCGACAAGGACATATGATCAGATAAACCACATGAGTGGTAATACATGTGATTGGAAATTTAATTTCAAACCTTTTCCCCGTATGTGGATGTGCAAATGTTGATTCTGCAGTCATGTACCTACATGAGAGACATTTATGGCAACTATTTGCAACCTCCTTTCTTTTGTGTGAGTGCTTACATTATTTCAATGTAAAAATGGGGAAAATCCAGTGGCTGCCAAACTTGTAGTTACATGGCGGTGGGGACTGATTTTTCCCATCCCCATACAGGCTGCAGGTATAAAATTAGACAGAGATTAATGTGTATGAGTATGGACGCCATATATTACATTACGTGCCCCTGTGGCCTTTATTATATTGGTAAAACTATGACTACACTACGCGAACGGATGGCCAACCATCGTTCATCCATTCGCACGGCAATTGCTGCTAATGGTCCTTAGAAAGACAATACTGATAAAGAGAATAAATTTGGAGAACAGTCAGTAGCTCGACACTTTAGGGAGAGGGGACATCCCTTGGCTACCCTAAGATGGATGGCAATAGACCAGGTAACTATTTCCACGGGCACTCATAATAAAGGGAGAAAATTGTTACAGTGTGAGGCCATATGGATTAATAGACTGGACACTTTGTCCCCTCGAGGCCTTAAAGGGCAAGTCCTGCCTTAAAATGAAAACTTACATACAGATAAATCACCCCCCAAAACCCTAAACGGTAATAGTTTGAAATGTCAAATATATAAGTCTAACCTGAAATCCTGCACAATGTCCTGTTTCCCCTGTTTCTGCTTCCTGGTTTTTCCAGTTAGTAACTGTCAGTTATGGATTTGACAGTTGACATCACAGCCAATGACTGAATGTTAATTCCCTGTCTGCCTCTTCTGAGCATGCCCAGGCTCAGTACACGCTCAGTACAGGTTTCTAAATTGCTCAGTTTCCATGAGGCATCCAGAAGCATAGCAGGCTTACAGTAATGAATTCATAGGACAAACTATGATATATCAACATATTTTAAAGAGGCCATTCTTTCTAAAAGATGTTCTTATGAGGGTGGAGTTGTCCTTTAATGAGCAACTAGCGCTGTCTTGCTTTTTATAATTCTAGATGTCCCCTTTTATAATTGGGGTAGAGTATTTATATTATATTTATAGTGTTTCATTAGGATAGCTTCCTTGAATAAAGTATCTGTTTCAGGTTACAATTGAGATTTTTTTCTCTGATAGAGATATTACACAGTACAGCGTAGTAATTGGATAATTAGGTTTTTAACATTTCTAGATATTGGAGTTTAAGCAGTATGTATTTTTATTGATACAGAGGAGTGTTTATTTATATATTCTGGGTGAGCATTTTATGTAGGTGTGTTAAAAAGGGTATATTCACCTCAAAAAAATGTTTTTTTGCACATTGTATCTATGATGGAAAGACACATGTGTTCACTTACTTTGATGGTTGCTGGTTTGACACATGGTTTTATTATAGTGTTATTTATTATGTTTCTAATTTTACTTAATGTATTATATACATGTTGCTGCTAGTATTCGTTTGTCTATTTGCACTTCATTGAGGGCATGGGTAACATGGGGAAGGATGGGAGTTTGTTGTGGGGGAGGGTTCATCACGTTATAAAAATGAGTGTTACATACTGATGTCACATCCTGAGGACAGCTTTTGTTAAAGCCGAAACGCCTAGATGTGTTTTGATTAAACTGTTGTTTGTTTTGAAAAAGAAGTCCCATGAGTGCTTCCTACCTTGCAGTTGTACAGTATATATATATATATATTTCATAAAGATGGTAGCACTCACAGGACTTTCATAAAACATATATTTTATTATACATAATTAAAAAGATGCGTTATCTACGCGTTTCAGCACAGTGTGTGCCATTGTCAGGATACTGCATCCAGCAGTCCATTTGTCTTTATACACAATTTTAAACACAAATCACACCCTCACCATGAGTTAAAACCAATTAAAACCAATTGTATGACACAGCATAGCATCAGCACATATACGGATAGCAGCATGGAACCAACTAGTTAAAGTAGCAAGACAAGTATTACACATGAGACACATATTACCTTAGAATATATTGTAAGGCAACTCATTTGATATATCACAAGTTCACATATATATCAAAACACCCTGACCTAGTTATTCTGTAATCATGTAACATTTACTGTTAAACAATTTTCAACTGCAACATAAAGACCACTCATAAAAAACAATGTAGCGACCACTCTTCGTTCAAACCCCTCGGGGACAGTGTATCCAAGTGGTAAATCCACTTGGCCTCCAGTTGTAATAACAGTTTGTCTTTGTCCACATTAGATTTTTGTGTATTTTCACTTTACCCATCAATAATCATACATTTTAGACTGGACAAGGTATGCCCCAATTTTTAAAAATGTCGGGCAAGCGCCAAGTCACCAAACTTTGACGTTATAGCTGCCATTTCAGTGGCCCCCAATGCCTGTCTTATAGACGCGCAATGGTTGGCCATACGCTCCTTAAATTGTGTTTTGTGTTTTACCCACATAATAATACCCACACGGGCAGACTGAAAAATACACCACAAATTTGCTGCTGCACGAGAAGTGATGTTTAATTGGAATACGTTTACGGTTATGTGGGTGAGCGAAATCTTTGCCCGTAAGCATAGAATTACACGTAACGCAATTCGAACAACGATAGCAGCCCAGCTTAACCGGGCCCCATATCCCATGGTTGCTATTACGCTGAGGTCGTTCAATGTCCGTTTGCACCAGGTAATTCGCCAAGTTGTGACCTCTTCTATAGGTGTTGCGAATCCTGTTTTGGGCAAGTGACAGCTGCTTTGTTATGATATAGTAAGACACATTTTTTCTGTTTAGAACATACCAAGTGTGATTTTGACCAGAAGACCTAAAGAACTAAATGGCTCTTAATAAATTTGCCTAAATAACATACGGTATCTGATGAGGACTACAGATTTTACCAGATTGTTATACCAACCTTTTACTTTGTTGCAGATGTTTTTTAAATATTTTTCTTTCTCTAAGGATGTGTTGGATGTTGCTTCATATAGTTAGGTTAGCTTTGGATAGAGTTTGTTAGGTTAGACTAGTTAGGTTTGTTAGGGCCCTGCTGAAAGAGTTTACCTTGACATGGTGGCAGGCTTCCAAATATTTTGGCCAACATCTTTTCTATAAAGAAAGTACGGTAGGAATTTCTAATATAAAGTAGCAGTTGCACCAAAACTTTCCGTTCGCTTTTCCATTCACGCCCTGCCTATAAGCACCATGCAAAAGTTGTTTCAGGTGCCAAAAACCGTAGGGACATCCCTGTATCTCAGGTAAATGTCCCGTGATCCACAGCTGCGTGCATGTGATTCCTAGTGATGCCACTGGTGTATGTAACTTTAAAATATATAGCCATTCCCGGAACCCTCATCAGTTTAGATCCTCTCTTTCCTGCAGCACTGAGCAGTGATCAAATTAGACAGACAGCCTCACGTACTTTGCACATTAGGAAGAGGAAGTGGGACTGTAGACAGTATCCTGACTTGCAACGTGTTAGCATCTCAACATTAAGAGCTAGACCAGATTGGGTTAAATCTCATGTGCTTCTGTTCACGTTTTGCGTTCCATTAAACGTGAGAATTGCATGCCAGTGCTTTTTAATGTAGGTGGACACACAGTATGCACTGCTCTCTGTTGTCGGAGCACATGCGATCGCCAGTTTTTGTGCACTCCATTAGGAGATTATTGCCGAAATTGCAATGCAAATGCATAGTAATGCATGTGAAAGGCGCTGCATTGTGATCAAGTGTTTTACACGTTACTATGTGTTCTATTATGTCTGCTGCCTTAGGCTAGGCCACTCTGGCACGTTTCTCACACTCTTGTTTTTTGTGCTCCGTTAGCGAGTGAGAATCGCATGCCAGTGCATTTTAATGTGTGTGGCCACAATTTATGTGCTGCACGTTGTTTTAAGGATGCATGCAATCTCTATTTTCCAGATATCCCACTTCTCCTGCAAGCTCACGATTTCCCTGACGGTCTCCCGCATACCTGCAAGTCAGTAAAATCCCTGCAAAGCTGCAAGACTAATAGGAAACTCCTGCAAGAATGCAGAACACTGCATTTTTTTAATTATATAAAGGGCAAGGCCACACTGCACACGCAATCGCAAGTTATTTTAATGTGTTAGCGCTTGCGATTTTTTCTTTAGAGATAGGGATATTTATGCGATTGCGCATAAAAATGCAGGTCATAGACGCACCAAAAATGCAATAGTGTGGCCTAGCCGAAAGACCTGGTTGGGGGGAAGTCGTGTTACTACCGGGGGTGGTTGGATGGTTAGGTCCCGGAAAATGATTTTTCAATGGCGGAATGCCTTATTTTTTTGTGCAAGTAGCATGCATTCTGATAATGGAGTATTGTGAAAACACAGCACAAATGCATCCATTGCAATCATGCTTTTCCCGCACCGTCAGTTGATAGTGTGGTAGCAGCCCACACCATTCATTCACCTACACAATTAAGGTAAAGCAGACAGGAATGGCCTCACCAAGAGTTAATTCACTGCACCTATTTAATGCTAAATGGACAGATTGCACAACACCGAGCACACAGCTTCTATCAATAACTAGTTACTGTAAGGAGCAAATGGGAAGTTATGATCATCATCAGACAGGAAGTGGGGCACAACTGCTCAAAATTAAACACAGGGGGCGGGGCTGTCTAACGGGAAGTGGGGCAGACATAATGAATGAGCATAACTTCTGGAAGCTGACAGAGTACTGACACTGTTCTTATTCTACTGGAAAACGGAGATCATAAGGTACGTTCACATGTTACTAATGGTGTAGTGTTCCCAGGGGGAGCTGGGTCTGTGTAGGTTCTGCTCAGTGAGCTCATTGTCTGTCAGTTCTATGAGGGGAACAGAAAACACCACTTTGCAGTAGTCGCTGTGAGATCCAATGAGATGTTCTGTGTGATCCTGTCCCAGCCAATGGCTGCAGGAGCGTTGTGCCTGAATCTCAATCTATGGAGACCTTGGCATTCCTTCTTCATAGACAAGAGAGATTGTGTTGATTTGGTTAGGAGGCTGTTTAGAAAGTAAAAACAAATAGAGGCTTAAAGTCTATAACAAGGTTTTTGAACATTTTCTAAATGTGTTTAATGTAACATTTGTGTATTAACCAGATTGCGTGTGTGTGTGTGTGTGTGTGTGTGTGTGTGTGTGTGTGTGTGTGTGTGTGTGTCACAACCAGTTGTGACCATGTGCATTGAAACATAACCTGGCTTATTCACAGAGCTGCAGTCGCTGATTTAAAGGGCATGTCCACTCTCAAAACTAAAATTTAACCCCATACTGCCCCCACTGTGTAGTGGTAAAAAATCCTTACCTTGCTCCTTATGGTTCTCCTGCATTGCCAATCCAAAGTTAAGAAAAGTGAAGAGTAGGAGGTGTCAGTGGGCAATCCGGTCCTTGCTTCCTCTCTGTCCTCCTGAGATGTTTCTGGCACACGCAGGGGATGCCCCTCCATCCCTCCGGATCCCCTCTGTCTCCTTGACCCCCTACCATTAAAAGAGTTTTTCTGTAGTATAGGGAACCCTAGCACACCCACAATAGCCAAGTTAGTTTAGATAAAAAAGCTGCATACTGTAAATTTCCTGCCTCTCAGCTAATCACAGATGCTGCTGCTGGTTTGGCCCCCTGCTTGCGGTTCCAGCAAGCAGAGGGCTTGGACCAGAGCGCTGGGGGAACAAAGGCATGTAAGTACATTTCTGACACTTTTTTAACTTCATAAATATGGCAGTTGGGGGTGTGCTAGGTTGCAGCAAACTGGTTTCGGACCTAGGCACTCTCTTTGTGGCTATTAGCCAATGTTTCGTAAGGTGCTCCCTTGCCAGTTCTTCTACCAATGACCCTTAGCTATAGCACAAGTAAAAATTGATGCAAGTGAATATTTATTTAAATCACATCTACATACAGTATATAGATGTGATTTAAATAAATATTCACTTATACTTTAAGTGTGCCCCTTGCATCAATTTTTGCTGGTGGGCTAGAGTGCCCTACACTACAGAAAATATGTATACCCTTTAATACAGCATTTTTAGCATTTGCGGCTCTCTGTAAATGGGAACAGGTCTGCAAAAGTTTAACACTACATAGCTGGCCTTAAACTTTCACAGAAAAGTAGAGCAAAAGCTATATTAAAGGGTATCTCCACTCTTAAAATAAACTAAGCTTTTTTCAGTTTAAATGAAGAACGGGAGGTAAAGTAGCTGTGTATTACCTCCCCAGTGGCGTCACTATGTTAAAACATTTGGGACACGTGCCCCAGACCTTTGACAAAGTGCCCCGAATGTTTTAACAAACCTACCTAATAGGACACCGAATCTCCGCTATCACGCAACAACATTGCACTATTAGGAAAACACCACCTGCGCTACCCTTGCCTGCACTTTACCATCTTGTGCTGGGAACAATAGTAACTGTAAGTAGATAAGTTGCTGCCATCGATACACACAATTCCAAAAGTGCCTGTATACTCTAGTGAGTGGCGTTATAGTGAGTGTATTGCACTACACTAGTCCCATTAGGCTATTACCTATGTGCAGTGCAATCCACTCCCTATAACAGGAAAGGCAGTGGCAGCTTTTTTTTTTTTTTTCTCAGGGAGATTCAATAAAAGTTCTTATCATTAAAAATGGTGCTAATTTTACCCCAAGCAATCAGATGTTGGCTTTCAAATATTAAAGGACAACTATACTCACCTCACCCTCGCTCCTCTTCCTCCATAGCTGCATAGTACCCAGGGTGAGGACCTAAAATCGCTAAGTCCTCACCCTGGGTACTTTCCCTAACTCCTGCACTACTTACCGCAAATCTGCTTCGCGATCGCTCCATTCCTCCGCTCTTCCTGCTTCAGTGACAGATCGTGAGGCAGCCAATAGGAAGATACGCTCTGCAAGGAGGCGTGTCTTCAATTGGCTGCCTCGCGACTGTCACTGACAGTAGAAGAGAGGTGGACAGTGTGGATCGGCGAAGCAGATTTGCGGTAAGTAGTGCAGGAGTTAGGGAAGTACCCAGGGTAGTACTTAGGATTTTTAAGCGATTTTAGGTCCTCACCCTGGGTACTATGCTGCAGTGGATCGGGGAAAAGGTGAGTATAATTGTCCTTTAAATAAGATCTGATTGGTTGGGGCAAAATTAGCACCGTTTTTAACAATAATTAGGGTGGTTTACCCAGCGGTACTGGGCAATTATATGGAGTTAACAGGTACGCTACCGGTTAGCGCGACCTTAAACTCCATATTAGTGCAATTCACTATCTCGTTTGCGCTACCTTTAGCGCATATTTTAACGCCGGCATTAATGTGATATTGAATATCCCTGTTTTTTATACTCTGCACAGAATTCCAAGGACCAAGTAGTGCCTTTCTGTCCTAGTGAGTCCATATTACCAAATGCTGCTACTGACTGCCCTGTTATAGTGAGTGGATTACACTGCACATGAGGTAGGTAATAGGCTAATGGAACTATTACTGTATTGCTATATGTGATGAAATTGCCAGTTTACCACTAGTATGTGATAAAAATTTCCAGTTTGCTACTAGTATGCCATGAAATTGCCAGTTTGCTACCAGTATATGATGAAATTGCCAGTTTGGTACCAGTATATGATAACAATTCTCAGTTTGCTACTAGTATGTGATGGAATTACCAGTGTGCTACCAGTATATAATGAAATTGCCAGTTTGCCACCAGTATATGATAAAATTCCCAGTACTAGTATGTGATGAAACTGACAGTTTGCAACCAGTATTTGATTAAATTGCCAGTTTGCCATCAATATGTGATGAAATTGGCAGTTTTCTACCAGTAAGTGATGGAACTGCCAGTTTGCTGCTAGTATGTGAGGAAATTGCCAGTTTGCCACCAGTATATGATAAAAATTCCCAGTTTGCTACTAGTATGTGACGAAATTGCAAGTTTTCTACACGTAAGTGATGAAACTGCCAGTTTGCTGCTAGTATGTGAGAAAATTGCCAGTTTGCCACCAGTATATGATAAAAATTCCCAGTTTGCTACTAGTATGTGATGAAATTGCCAGTTTGCTACCAGTATATAATGAAATTGCCAGTTTACCACCAGTATGTCTGATAAAAATTCCCAGTTTGCTACTAGTATGTGATGAAATTGCCAGTTTGCTACTACTATATAATGAAATTGCCAGTTTTCCACCAGTGTATGATAACAATTGCCAGTTAGCTACTAGTAGGTGATACAATTGCCAGTTTTCTAACAGTATATAATGAAATTTCCATTGGGTACTGGTTTTCCCCAGTATATGATGAAATTCCCAGTTTCTACTAGTATGTGATGAAATTGGCACTTTGCTACCAGTACGTGTTGAAATTTCCATTGCTAGCAGTTTTTAATGAAATTGCCAGTTTGCTAACAGTATAGGATGAAAATGCCAGTTTGCTACCAGTATGTAATGAAATTTCAATGGCTACTAGTATGTAATGATATTACCAGTTTGCTACCAGTATATGATGAAATTGATAGTTTGCCACTAGTATGTGATGAAATTGCCAGTTTGCTAACACTTTATAATGAAATTACTATTTGCTACCAGTACATTATGAAATTGTCAGTTTGCTACCAGTATGTGATGAAATTTCCATGGCTACCAGTATGTAATGAAATTGCCAGTTTGCTACCAGTATATGAAGAAATTCCCAGTTTGCTACTAGTAGGTGATAAAATTGCCAGTTTGCTACCAGTATATAATGAAATTTTCATTGGGTACTGGTTTTCCCCAGTATATGATGAAATTGCCAGTTTGCTACTAGTATGTGATGAAATTGCCAGTTTGCTACTAGTATGTGATGAAATTGCCATTTGCTACCAGTAGGTAATGAAATTGCCACTTTGCTACCAGTATATGATGAAATTGTACATACAAAAAAATAGAATTCTAGTAAACTAACAATTCTAATTGCATATTGGCATAAGATTGCTACTACAAAAAGTCTGCTAAACCCTGGATAAATAAAAGCAATTAGTTCAATAAATTGGCCAAATTATTTTAAGCCCAGTCACCACGTCAAGGTTGCTTTCTTTAAAGAGTATCTCCACTGTAAAAAATGACATTGGCTATTATAGCAGTTTTATAGCTAAACTTAGTCATACCCGGAATCTTAGGTCACTCTGTTCCATATGTGCTCCGATCTGCTGCCTTTACACTGTACAGCCGCAAGATTCCTCTGCCGATATGCCCGCCTGCCTCCTATTTTGCCGACGTGCCCGCTCCCGTTGGACATGCATACTAAGTCCCTTCCGTAGTAGGGACTAGCTGACCCCGCGTTTACTGCCGACAGCCATTGGGAACGTAGGCGTCATGTTCCCATGGCAGCAAGAGATATCGGCACGAGCTCCTCTGGGAGGTAGGTGTGTGTGTGTGTGTGTTCCAGACAGATATAGATAGATAGATGGTATTGGCTTTTTGTTTCTTGCTCCAAGGAATAGCATCTCCCAGGCCCCCCTGCAATACAGCTAATGACAATTCCAGCATCCCCTCTGAAATACACCTTCTGTCCCCCAGGCCCCCCTGCAATACAGCTAGTGACAATCCCAGCATCCCCTCTGAAATACACCTTCTGTCTCCCAAAGGATGCAGGTTAAAACACAGCTTTATTTTTCATAGGTGAAAAAAAATATATATGAAACATCCAAGATAAAGTGCAATGTGCATATTGCAAATAGGTAAAAAATGTGGGTTAAAAAGTAGGGGATCCTTTACCTTCTAGGGTAAAGGATCTTATCCAATGATATTGAGGGTGCTACCCTACTGATTTGTACTAGTCCCAACGTGTTTCGCTATCTCCTATAGCTTTTTCAAGGGCATACCTGTTATATGCTACTTCTTGTCTCAAATAATTCCTATTTCGCGGGGTTTCTTTCTTCCGGGATTTGCCTAACGTCTTGACGTCATGACGTCTTTGCGTATCCTTCGCGCATGCGCGAGATACATTTCTGATCATTGGTCTTTATCTATTTCTGGGTGAGAGGAGGACAGCGCAGCTACCAGACTTAACCTTGCAAGATATCTGTATTTAATTCAGGGTTATTTAAGTCTTGATACTTTTTGTAGTTTTGGAGAATGGATAGCAAGGGATATTTCTTAACAATTGCTTAGCATTATCTTTGCACATCTCTCCTACCTAGATATGTAGATGGCTCGCATTGATATATCTTTCCTTTTAATTTACCATCCTTGCAGAGCTAATTTGGTGCAAAGTCTTATTCCTATTTATGTGAACTTTAAAAAGTTAACAAATCCAAATAGATGAGCTTTTGGTTAAAGGGTATCTCCACTGTAAAAAATGACATTGGCTATTATAGCAGTTTATAGCTAAACTAAGTCATACCCGGAATCTTAGGTCACTCTGTTCCATATGTGCTACAATTTGCTGCCTTTACACTGTAGAGCGGCAAGATTCCTCTGCCGATATGCCCGCCTGCCTCCTATTTTGCCGACACGTGCGCTCCCGTTGGACATGCGTACTAAGTCCCTTCCGTAGTCGGGACTAGCTGATCCCGCATCTACTGCCGACAGCCAATGGGAACGTAGGCATCATGTTCCCATGGCAGATATCGGCACGAGCTCCTCCGGGAGAGAGAGAGAGTGGGGTGTGTGTGTGTGTCCAGACAGATATGGATAGATAGACAGACAGATATAGATAGATAAATAGATGATAGACAGACAGATATAGATAGATGATAGATAGATAGATGGTATTGGCTTTTTGTTTCTTGCTCCAAGGAATAGCATCTCCCAGATCCCTCTGCAATACAGCTAATGACACTCCCAGCATCCCCTCTGAAATACACCTTCTGTCTCCCAGGCCCCCCTGCAATACAGCTAATGACAATCCCAGCATCCCCTCTGAAATACACCTTCTGTCTCCCAGGCCCCCCTGCAATACAGCTAGTGACACTCCCAGCATCCCCTCTGAAATACACTTTCTGTCTCCCAGGCCCCCCTGCAATACAACTAATGACACTCCCAGCATCCCCTCTGAAATACACCTTCTGTCTCCCAGGCCCCCCTGCAATACAGCTAGTGACACTCCCAGCATCCCCTCTGAAATACACCTGTCTCCCAGGCCCCCCTGCAATACAACCAGTGACAGTCCCAGCATCTCCTCTGAAATACACCTTCTGTCTCCCTTACAAACACACACACCTCCCCCCCATTTGATTCCTATAAAGTCTATTACTTTTGCAATTGTTAAAAAAAGTCTCCTTACATAAAGCTGTGTGGCTGAACCTTATAACTTCCCCCCTCTGTCTCTCCCTGCACTATCAGCTGTGAATAGATTGTGCAGAGACAGGGAGGAAAGGCTTTGTTTACATCAGGCATCACTGGGGTCAAGTGGGTGTGGCAGAAATCATGAATATGCATGTGATGATGCACATTGACTGACAGCCTGCCCAGCACAGTAGCAGACACACCCCCAGGAGCTACACAGCTTCCAGAGGCTGCTGCAAAGGAACAGAGCTGAATTTTGGGGAAAAAAGGTAGGAGGGGGGTTGGGGGAAGGTGAACTTTCATATAGGGGGAAAAAAAACTTTTTCCATCAGTGGAGATACCCTTTAAAGGGTATGTCCACCCTTAAAAAAAAAATTCCTCCAAAGATTCCCACTGTCCCCCCCAGCCCCAACCGCTATGTTAATATTATTAAAAAATGCTCCAAACTTTACTTACCTCCCCTCTTGCCCCCGCAGCGCTGCCAGGCCCTCTGCTTGCGAGTAAATGCAAGCAGAGGGGCGGGACCGGCAGTTGCGTCTGTGATTGGCTGAGCGGCTGGGAGTTCAGTGCGGCGGAAGCAAGAGGGAAGGTAAGTAATGTTTCGGGCATTTTCTAATAATATTAACATAGCGGTTGGGGCTGCTGGGGACATGGGGAATCTTTGGATAAAAGGGATTTACACTAGGGGGAGGGAATCCTAATCGGGAGGGAGAGGGAGGGGGAGAAGGGCTGCAGTATGCATGCCAAACTTCTCCCGGAGGCCATCCTCCTGGTGGGCAGTTTTTGGGACTTTGGGGGGGAAGTACAGGAGAACCTTATGGAGCTGGGATGTGAGGTAAGGATTAAACTACACTACATGATGGGGCCAGTAGTGGGGGGGATTATAGTTTTGGGGGTGGACATGCCCTTTAAGATAAAACAGCAATCCAGCATTTGAACTTTCCAAAAAGTAAAAAGGCCAATGCAATATGCCCAAGCCAAACTTCTTATCTGCCTGAGATCCTGCAATGCAATAACCTCTTTGTGAGAATTACAGGCAAGAAGCATCAACTTAACTTAGCCTGTATTGCACCAGCTACACTGTGCTATTTCCAAAAAGTTTCTGAATCACCCCCAATATTTTCTTCTTTGCTGTCTTAGTTATGCTGGTCAGCAGAACTCCCACACCAGAGTATTTTTAACAGAACCCTATAAAGTTCCAGTTAGAATTCATACATAATTACCTTATGGGCCATAGCCCATAGCCCCTTAGTGCCCCAAGGCCATAGCCCTCCTCCATGTCTCAAGGCCAGAGTCCCCCCTCTGTCCCAAGGCCAGAGTCCCCCCTCTGTCCCAAATCCAGCCCCCCCCCCCCCCCCATTTGATTCCTATAAATTCTATTACTTTTGCAATTGTTAAAAAAAGTCTCCTTACATAAAGCTGTGTGGCTGAACCTTATAACTTCCCCCCTTTGTCTCTCCCTGCACTATCAGCTGTGAATAGATTGTGCAGAGACAGGGAGGAAAGGCTTTGTTTACATCAGGCATCACTGGGGTCAAGTGGGTGTGGCAGAAATCATGAATATGCATGTGATGATGCACATTGACTGACAGCCTGCCCAGCACAGTAGCAAACACACCCAGGAGCTACACAGCTTCCAGAGGCTGCTGCAAAGGAACAGAGCTGATTTTCGGGGAACTTTCATATAGGGGAAAAAAAAAAGTTTTTCCATCAGTGGAGATACCCTTTAACTGGGTCCTAACCTACTGGTTACTTTTCCATTTTGTGGGCAATGTTATTCATATAGCATGAAACTGCAAGATGTCTTCTGTTATAAGAAGGTGTTTCTCCATTTTTATGCTCAGTGGAGGGCTTTTTGCTCCTTTTGGCCCCCCTCTCCCTAAGCTTTCTAGCTGCCTTTTCTAATAACTTGTTTTAAATAATAACGCATATTTAAGACAGGCTTTCCGCCCAGCGCCTGTGGGTTAATGAGGCCCAACATGTTCCTTATGGTATTTAGAATTATTAAATAGTTTCTCGTATGCTCCATATAATGTGTTTATTTACAATACTATACATTTTCTTTTTTTACATATTTGTATATTCAGAAACCTTACCTTGTGGACCATACATCTCTTTGTAAAGAAATGTGTAGCAGTGAGAAGTTATTTTAGATTGGCTCCTTCCTTCTTCCTTCCTGTTTTGTGGTTGTTTTCACTGGCGCTGTGTATGCATTTTGTTATATTTAACACTGTAATATATTATTTCTTCATGTTGGGCAAGTGTTTAATCTGATACATGCAGCTCATTTTGTTGCAGTCCATGGCTCTCCCAGAGGGAATGGTTCTGTTGGCAGTCCTTCCTCATGTCTAATACATGAAGATGCCCTTGAAATGTTTCATGTATATCAGTGACGGCAAATCTGCGGCACTCCAGATGTTTGGAAACTAAGCATGGTTTTTTCTATATAATAGGGTTAAATAGGAGCTTTTTGAAGATTTTTTTTATGGGGAAGCTCACAAAGTGCACTGGGAAATTCCTGGGGCGTGGGGTTATTGCAGTGATACAAAGTAGCTCTTTGGACACTTTCTCTCTTGCTCTCTGGATAAAGCACACTGAGCAAACCTAAACTAGTGGCATAAGCTCTATATTCACACTACTGTGTTTTGTTACTCACTGCTTGCAGCAGCTTTTGTGTGATGACGCTCTCAATGAAAGTCTGTGGGGAAGAGGGGAAAAAACACGTGTTAGGGCACAGCCACACTGCGCCGCAAATGCGAGCGCACACGATTGCGTGTGCGATTCCGCTGAGTTTGCGCATGTGATTTCTTCATTTGAGATACGAAATAGCATGCGATTGCGCTTTAAAATGGTGATCGTGTGCGATTGCGTATCGGAAACGGAATCGAAATCGCACGTGTTGCCACGATTGCTGTTATTAAAAAAAAAACGCATGCGCAATCGCGAAAAACAAAACTCAACAGTGTTGCCGAGCCCTAAACGCATTATACCCCGCATTCTTATGAGGTTTGGCATTAACCCAAAAAATCAAAAGTACAACTGTAATAAGACAGGAACCCTTTTGGGTTAGTTACCTTTGAAAAATGACAAAAATTAAACTCACAGAGAAAAAAAGCCTTTTTGAAAAGCAAGAAGAAAAAGTTACCATGCAAAACGCGTGCAATAATTAGATAGACTGATTTGAATTTGCATTGTGCTCTGAAATTATGTTCGTGGCTACTAATTTGTACTGTTATATGGTCAGGGGAGGACTGGGACCTTTTGGCCAAGGGGGCAAATACAACCAAGTGGCCCTTTCACAGTCGATCTCAACATATTTGACCAATCCCACTTTACTAACAATACTAGCTAATGAACTGGAGGGCTGACGACACTAGCTAAGGAACTGGAGGGCTGACAACACTGGCTAAGGATCTGAAGGGCTGACGACACTGGCTAATGAACTGGAGGGCTGGCAATACTGGCTAATGAACTGGAGGGCTGACTTACACTGTCTAATAATTTGAAGGACTGACAACACTGGTTAATGATCTGGAGAGCTGATAACACTTGCTGATGACACTGGATAATGAACTGGAGGGCCGGCGAACACTGCTAATGGACTTGTGGGCTGACTGTTAAATGAAATGAAGGATGAGGAGTTTCCTTTTCCTTGCCTATGTTAACACTAGAGGCATGTGTTGTGCCTTTCAAGCACATAACTTACTAAGAGCTTCTGTGGCAGCCCAAATTTTTCATTGGAGACCAGCCCGGGGGGCATTTGCCCCTCAGCCTATTGGGCCAGTCCTCCCCTGTATTTCGTTCATATGTTTAGTTGAAAGTTGGTGTCATGGTTTTTGTGACATTTGAATTGCAGGAAATACTGCTTACTCAACATGAGTATTTATCTAATGCAACTAGATAAACATATGCATAATGATTTACGTACCAGCCTACATACTAGATAAACATATGCATAATGCTTTATGTACCAGCCTACATACTAGATAAACATATGCATAATGCTTTATGTACCAGCCTACATACTAGATAAACATATGCATAATGCTTTATGTACCAGCCTACATACTAGATAAACATATGCATAATGCTTTATGTACCAGCCTACATACTAGATAAACATATGCATAATGCTTTATGTACCAGCCTACATACTAGGTAAACATATGCATAATGTTTTATGTACCAGCAACTATTTGACCAGGTAACTTCAAAGTGCGCTCCGTCACTGCGGTCAGATATTAATGCCTAAAGCTTTAATGCACAATATCCCCCGTTGTTGTGAGGTTATGACACACAGGGTAGTGTAGGTCAAGGAGCCACTGGTCCAGAAGTAAAGTAACATAAAATTAACTTAAAGGGCATGTCCATCCCCAAAACTAAAATTTAACCCACTACTGGCCCCACTGAATCCGTAGTAATAAAGGATTTAGTTGCACTCCAAAATAGGAGTGCGACTACATCATTTATTACTGAAGATTTTGTCTTTTCCATTGGAAGAGGGAATAAACTTTGTAGTCAGCACTCACGTCTTGTGTGCATAAGGACTGTTTGTGCTTCACAAATCCTTACCTCACTCCTCTGCTCCAAATGGTTCTCCTGCAGTGCATGTCCAAAGTTCCAGAAAGTGAAGAGTAGGAGCCTGTCTGTGTGTCATCCAGTCCCAGTTATTTCCTTGTCTTCCGGGAGGACACCGACATGCACAACTTCTGGCAAATGGAGCCGGGAGCAGAGCGCAGAGGGAACAATCTGTGGTAAGTCTGTTTATGGAACTTGTTTACAAATCTAACACAGAGGTTGGGGGTGGGCTGTGGTACCCAACACTTATTGTTATTTTGTGTAATGCCTTCTTAGTTATTCTACATATTCTCTCCCATTTTGAAAAATCAGTTGATTTCATACCCTTTTCTGTTCCCTGCTAGTGAGCTGACATTTCAGGTTCTAACAGTCCTTCTTCTTCCCAGGATGCACCACTTCCTTGGAATGTTGCTAACAGTAATTTTTACTTATTGGCTGTTGGATGGGTCAAAGATGCTCAGATCTCTACTGAGCAACTGAATCAACCCAGGCGCTGGGTCAAGGGCAAGACTATAACGATCTCTACTAGGGGTCCTGCAAACAGAAAGTTAGCCATTTCGGTTGCATTTATTTATACACAGACATAATGCTGAATTGGCAGATTGAGGTCATTGGGATGAAAAAATTCTGCTCTTTTTTCTGAAAAGCATATGTATTTGCACTGAACTTCCCCTTTAAGCAGGAAGTTGCAGCTTTTATTAATTTATTTACATGTCTGTAGTGGGGCACTTGTTTTACTATTCTCTGTTTAAGAGCACTTATATTACCATTCTATGTTTTGGGGTACTCACATTAACATTTTGTTTGGGGGGGCATATAAATTACCATTTTCTGTGGAAGCAATTATATTACTATTTTCTGGGTGTGGGGGGCACCTCTGTGGGGGTGCACTTATTTTACCATTTTCTGTGGGGGCATTTATTGCATTTATCTGCTTGTGGGCAATTATATTACTATTATCTCTGTGGGGGCACCTTTATTGCCATTCTCTCAGTCTGTGTGGCACAAACATTGCCTTTGTTTAGCATAAATATAACCAGTATAACACTTGACAAAGGCCTGCAAGCCGAAACGTTTTGTTTTTCTGCTGTGTCTGCACAAATAAATGGGAGCGCCCCTGTTTGCATTATAAAGACTGGACAGCCCTTATTTTATATTGGTTGGTTTTAAAGGGCATGTCCACTCCCCAAACTAAAATTTTACCAACTACTGACCCCACTGTAAAAAATAAAAAAAATCCTTACCTTACATCCCTGCTCCTTGTGGTTCTCCTGTTCTGCCTCTTCAAAGTGCAGGAAACTGCTGGGTAGGAGCTGTCAGTGCCTCTTCCTGTGCCTGTAGCTTGGCTAGCCTCATCAAGGTATAAGGCATGCTCAGTAGAACCCTTTCCCCCCTCTCCCTCCCCCCTTCCCGATCCCTCTGTGGTTGGCAGTAGTGTAGCTTTAAAAGCTTGAGCCACAATGCAAGGGATACCCTCCCATTCCCAACCACTCTATTTATTACTTCAAAATCGCTCTCCTTCTTTACTTACACCTCCTCGTTTCAGCGCCGTTTTCATTACTGGCAGCCGTGGCTGTGATTGGCTGCCTCTCAGCCAATCACAGCCGCGGCTGTAGGTCCTGCCCCCTGCTTGCAGTTCCGGGGGGCAGGGGAGCTGGACCAGAACAGCGGAGGATGGAAGAGGTGTAAGTAAAGAAGGAGAGCGATTTTGAAGTTATAAATATAGCGGTTGGGGGTGGGATGGTATCCACTACATTGTCTAAAAAGTTTTTAGAAGGGGTGGACATGCCCTTTAAATACTGGCAGTGAGGTGGCCAGGGAGGAACTGGACGCCTGGTGGGTACCCAGATCTGAATTTATGTTTGGTTTCACAAATATAACCAGTCTTTGTTTGGCACAAATATTACCAGTCCCTGTAGGGCATATTTGTCGGCCCTCCAGTTTAACAGCCACTGTTAAAGGGACAGTTCAGTGGAAATTATCAATATTTGGTAAATTGTTAGTTTGTGTAATGTCTTCTTAGTTATTCTACATATTCTCTCCCATTTTGACAAATTAGTTGATTTCATACCCTTTGCTGTTCCCTGCTGTTGACATTAGTAAGCTGCCATTTCAGGTTCCAACGGTCCTTCTTCTTCCCAGGATGCACCACTTCCTTGAAATGTTCCTTCTACTGATTTGGCTGATGCATGGGTCAAACCTGCTCAGATCTCTACTGAGCAATTGAATCAATCCAGGCGCTGGGTCAAGGGCAAGACCATAACGGTCTCTAATAGGGGTCCTGCAAACAGGAAGTCTGTATTTTGGTTGCATTTATTTATACACAGCCAATATGCTGAATGGACAGGTTAAGGTCATTAGGATGAAAAAATACTGCTCTTCCCCTTTAATTCATCCTTCCTGTTTACCAGACACTGTTACTTCAACCATTGGCGTAACTAGGAATCCCTGGTCCCCCTAGCAAAACTATGATGGGGCCCCTATTCATGCTTCACCCACAGGTTTTTTGGGAGAAGGCTATATCTGCCATAAGAATAATAAGAAGATGGGGCCCCCTTATCTCTCAGGCCCCCCTACTCCCCTGTAGTTACGCCCGTGAATTCAACCCTTTTGTTTACTACCCACTGTTAATTCAACTTTCCTTTGCACTAACCACTGTTAAAAATCAATTATACTCACCTCCCCTCCCCCTTTAAGTCAGACCTGTTCACCAGCCACTGTTAGGTCAAGCCCCCAGTTTACCAATTAATGTTACAGTCAGGCTTTCAGTTCACCAGTTACTGTTATAGTCATCTCTCCCGTTCACCAGCTGCTGTTATAGGCAGCCCTTCAGTTTACCAGCCAGTGTTAGTCAGTCCTCTGTTTCACTAGGACTGTGAAACAGTGCAACTGTGGCCTAAATACTTTCTGCCCCCTAATGTGCCTAACCAAAGGATTTAGAAAATCCTATTCCCACCTTCCTGGGTGGCTTCATCTACGAGCTTTGAGCTGTCAAAATCCAGTTCGTACAGTGTCTAACAACTTACTGCTCACTTTACTGCATGGACTGTGTCACCTAGCTTTTGTATTTGGCATTTGGTTGCAAATTACAGACTGATTCAATTGTATTCTCTCTGCATATATCCAGCATAGGGTGTCTGGATGTCCTAGGCAAGGCCTATTTAAGCTTCATCCTGCCCCCAGACTGGCACCTCTCAACCATATCCCTGACCACCCAAGGTCAGACCTGGCCTGTCTCTGAAAACCAGGATTGTTTGGAGATATGTGCCTGTAATTGGCGACAGACTGCATCTTATACAGTCCAGGCATGATCTTAAACTCTGTATAGCAGGCAACCCACCTCTCCCTGAAGTTCAGGGAGTCTCTCTGATATTAATCTTAGAGGTTAACAAGTGACATGACTTGTATGCATGTGTGTCTGACTATTTTCATGAGTGTGTGTCTGTTGGAATTCATGTTTTTGTATGCATGTGTCTGACTGTATACATGTGTGTGTGTGTGTCTGTATGCATGGGTTATGTGTTAATCTTGTTGTGGGACTTTAGGGGGTGTTGTGGGTACCCTCCCTGAAGTAAGTTTTGGCAGGGTGGGATATTGATATTGTCTTACTGAACTAAAGTGAAGCCTTGTACATGCTAGGTAATTGTTGCACAATTATCTACTAACTATCGTTTATGTTCAAATGTAGTATGTACAGGCGTTGGTGGTGGAACTACAGTATAGCGACCCATTTACAGAACGTTCGTCGGTCACATTGTGCAGCAAACTAAAGCGTTTCTAAGCCTGATGTTTTGACAGAAACAGGATTTGATAGTTTTTTGACACACACATGGTGTGTATTCATAACTCTTAATACCATACTATTCTATAATCATCTATATAATAACCCCATATTCTTTTGTCTCATCTTACTATGATATACATCAATTAAGCTGTCTTGCTTTGTTGTTATCTTTAATCTATTTTAACTAATTGGATTGCTTCCTTACTAAAGACTGTTAAAGTTTCTAAATACACATGAACAGATCCTTCATCCCTACCAACTATTCTGCACTTCTGACCTGTTGGCCAGGACGAAGAACCTTCAGTAGTTTTGGCCGAGCGGGCATTCCATAGACGGCGCAGACGCGTCGGATCGCCAATTCGGACGACCGGTCAGAGGTCGGTTGCTTCCTGTCGAAAACCCATGCAGTGTTTTCAGCCCGATTGAGCCAATACACTGAACTATTGGTCGATCGGGCCCAAAAAGTTGCATAGTGTGTACACAGCCTTCCTCTTAAGCTGTGAAGGGGCTTTCTGTAGTGAAAGATATTATTTTATTTTAAAGGCCTTTATATTTATGATGTTTATTGACCTGGCTGGCTACATCAGTTCAATGTACCATACCTGCAACATCTATCACAAAGCAATTGGGACAGGCATTTTTGGCCAGAATGTCAGAGCTGAAGACCTGTACACATGTAGAATTTAATGCGTGTATGGGTTCTTGACCAGCTACCGAGCGCCCATTCTCAGGCTGGACACACAGTTTGTGGTCATCCCTCGGTCGTTTTGTCAGAGTAAATTTCTGTGTATGTACTTACCTTAAGTCATTAGGTCTATGGCCACCTTTAGGTAGGAGTTACATAGAAGATGAGTGATAAATCCTTTATATCTACAGTTTCTGACATTTATGGGTTGGGTGAACTGCTTTAACCTATTTACATTTGATCGCTAGCTGATCATTTTAAAAATACTCTTTAAAACCAATACACTTCTTTTAATCATGTTTTTGTTCACCCCAACCCATGTGCCAATGGATTTTTTCTTATCAAATTAAAATTTTTATTTTATTACATTAATCTTGGTTAATCCACTGTGTAATATATAATTTAAGGGCATGTCCACCCCCCCATATAATATATTCCCCACTGTGTAGTGGTAAAAATCCTTAGCTTTCTCCTCTGATCCATATGGTTGTCCTGCAGGGCCTGATGAAATTTCAGAAAAGTGAAGAGTAGTCCATGTGTAATCTGGTGTCTGCTACTTCCTGCTTCTCTTAGAGGACTCTGGCATGTGCAATGAAGCGAATTGTGGGATAGTATAATGTTTGAGGTTGAATAAAGACATATGTCCTTCCAGTCCAACCTACTCAGCAATTTCCTGCCTAACTGTTGATCCAGAGGAAGGCAAAAAAAACCCCACCAGAATTATGAAGGGGAAAAAAACTCCTTCCTGGCTCCAAGTGGCAATCTGAAATAGCCCTGAATCAACTCTACTTTATGCATAAATACCAGTAATCTAAAAAAGTTTGAGAACCACTGCTTGACTCAATGTCAGGGTAAATAAAATCCCCCATGATCTGATCATGCCCTGGACCTGCAGCCTTTGGCATCTCCTTAAATGTCTTCTTCCCCATTAACATTTAGTACCTTGTAACGGACACCTACAATTATATACCACCTTCCCTTTTTTTAATCCCCTTTAAGTGGAGAAACTGTTAGAGAAAATTCCAAAATAAACAATACAGAATGTGCAATGAATAATAATGTAATAATATGTACTAAACAGTACTGTTCGTCAGGGACATGCAGTCAAAATCATGGAGTTGGAAGCAATTTCTGGGTTGCTAGTCCTTTATCAAAAATGTACTGACTTGAAATCCTTAGTACAAATTTTAATAAAAAACATGTTAAAATGTCCTATTTCACAGATTAGTCATAGGTAGTAAAGTACTTTTATGTTGTGTTTTCCCACGCACTCCTGGTTACTTGTATGTGATTGGGCTGTTTCCCTCAAACTGCTAACCACCTTGCAGTAGATACTTATTTTTATGAAATTTTGGTAGAGAAATGCACTATTTCAGATTTTTACATTTTTATTGTGACATGCTGGATTGCACGAAGTTTCGGGTCCTCCCCCTTCCTCAGGTGCATAAACAACACACATTGTGCAAACTTAAATACTGTAGTCTCCTCCCCTTTCAGGGTGGAGTTTACAACTTGTGAGTGACTGGTTAAAACATCCTTATCTGTGATTAAAACATTCTGTGACTTAAACATACTATGTTAAAATTTGCTTTCCATCTTTAGTCATTATTAAAATACATACATACATATGTGCAAATTATTATAGCGTTTTGTCCAACTTTTAGTGATATTTCTTAAGAACAACCCCCTTTAAAGTGCTAGACTAGAACCATCTTGTTCTTTTACCTTTTTTTCTTTAAAGTGCTTATAGTTTAATTATTAAAAAATAACAGGGAGATTCAATAAAAGTTCTTATCGTTTAAAATGGTGCTAATTTTGCCCCAACCAATCAGATCTTATTTAAAGGGTATCTCCACTGAGGAAAAAGCATTTTTTTTCCTTTGGTTTATTTTAAAGTACACCATCCCCCAACCCTCCCCCTACCTTTTTTTTCCCAGAATTCCTTTTCGTTTGATTGCAGCAGCATGGGAAAGTTGTGCAGGTTCCTGGGGGTGTGTCTTCCCCTGTGCTGGGAGTGCTGTCACTCAATGTGCATCATCATGGTAGCAGACACACCCACTTGGCTGCAGTAAGAAATCCTTTCCTCCCTGACTCTCTAAGTTCATTTTTCCAGCTGATTATGCAGAGAGAGACAGGGGAGGAAAAGTTAAACCCTCTTCCCACACTACTGTAACAAATACAGGGGAACTTGTGTTGTTTTTAATAAAGATTTGTTTGTGTCTAACTCTAAGATTGATTTCATAGGGGATGCTGGGAATATCAGGCAATCTGGTATGGGAGGGAGTGGGAGAGAGAAAAAGGAAGTACCTGATTACTCCTCCATTAATTAGTGAGGTCAGCAAGCTGCTGTGATGGTCATGTGATTATTCCTCCATTTAGCAGTGAACTCAGTAGCTTGGAGAGGTGTGTGTGTGCGTGTGTGTGTGTATAGAATCGACCAGACAGCAGTCCCGATGGATCCTCTCACATTCTGCGCATGCACTAAAGGAAAACACGCGTCGGACATTTTACATGCAAGCAGTCAATGAAAGTGGGCGGACCTGCACCATCCACAGCGTTCTGGGACAAACTCATTAGATTTCTTCTAAACTACTGCTCAAAGACACAGGATACTGCAGGTACATTTCCACCATCCACATATCTATCCTTACAACCCAGGTGACTTTTAGCAGTCGAGATACCCTTTAACATTTGTAAGCTTACATCTGATTGGTTGGGGAAAAATTAGCACCATTTTAAACGATAAGAACTTTTATTGAATAACCCTGTAAGTGTTTATTTATTAGTGCTATAAATAGTGTAATAAAACCAATTATATATACACGTTCTTTAAAAGAATACCTCTATATTAACTATGCTTAAAGGACAACTCCACCCTCATAAGAACATCTTTTAGAAAGAATGGCCTCTTTAAAATATGTTGATATATCATAGTTTGTCCTATGAATTCATTACTGTATGCCTACTATGCTTCTGGATGCCTCATGGAAACTGAGCAATTTAGGAACCTGTACTGAGCCTGGGCATGCTCAGAAGAGGCAGACAGGGGATTAACATTCAGTCATTGGCTGTGATGTCAACTGTCAAATCCACAACTGACAGTTACTAACTGGAAGAACCAGGAAGCAGAAACATGGGAAACAGGACATTGTGCGGGATTTCAGATTAGACTTATATATTTCAGATTTCAAACTATTACGTTTAGGGTTTTGGGGGGTGATTTACCTGTATGTAAGTTTTCATTTTGGGGCTGGACTTGCCCTTTAATTCACTTTATTTTCTGTACCTTATTTTTTTCTCTTTTTGTGTCTATTTGTTTTCCTTAGTTTTCTGTATCATTTATTTATTTGTTTCAATTGTTTCTTTTGTTTCATTTTCTTTCAGGGGCTCTTCTTGTGTGGACCTCCTGTGAACTGAACAGATTAGGTAAGTATGAGTTAGGACCTTTTTTGTATTATTTTAACTTTCATTCTATTTTATTTATAGGAAGCATTTAAAGTTAATTTCCTCATTGAGTCCCTTTGGATGCATGGTGTTTAAGTGGTGTATCCAATATATCTCCCTTTGCAGGAGTATTTTTGTCATAATTTCTACCCCTTGGGGGCTTGTTTACCACTTCTAACACCAACCATCTGACTTGGGCAGCATTGTGTCCTTGTTGTTTGAAGTGTCTGGACACTGATGTTATTCTTTCATTTTTTTGTTGCATTTGGTTATATCTTGCTTATGTTCTCCTATACGGGTTCTAATTTGTCTTTTCATTTTCCCCACATATGTGAGTCCACAGGGGCATTTCAGCATGTATATTACCCCTGTGGTTATGCAACTTGCAAAATGCCTTAATTTGATCAGCGTGCCTTGTGAGGGATGAGCTACACTCTCCTTTAATAATTGCCGTGCATACAATTTAAGCATGGGAAAGTGCCTTTTTCTTAGTGCTTTTTTTTACTACATTCTTTCATTATCCCTCCTAAAGTCCGAATGGACTAATTGGCTACCCAAATTACTGCTGTTTTTATAGGCAAATATGGGTTTTTGTTTGAATAAAGCTCCTATCTTTTCGTCATTGCTCAATATGCTCCAATATTTATTCACAATCCTCTTGACTTTTTGTGATTGTGTATTATATGTAGATACATATAATACATAAGGTATTCGATTCTCATTTGTATGGTTTCTTTATTGAGCAATGCGGTTCTAGGAGTTTCTATAGCTTTTTTTAGCTGCTTCACTAAACTCTTTTCCATGTTATCCTCTTTGTTTGAATTTATCTGCACTTATCTTATCTGCTATAACAGTAATGTGCAGCGCAGAAAAGATTCACTTGTTTAACGGTTAATTAAACCCTGTAGATAAAGGCAACTTGGAGGCCACCACTTGTGTCACTGGTTGTACCTTGAATAGGGAGAAAAGTGTGTCCCCCTTTTTTTTACAGGCACTTTTCACAACTTTTGCAATTCACAAAGATGACCTTTAGAACACTTTTGGGAAGTGTTCAAAATCAAAATCCTAACAGAAAGATCACTGTTCAATGAAGTGATTTTTTTTTTCTCTCTTTTGGCACATCAGATAATTACTGATCACCTAGTATTGTACTGTGCCTTTAATTGTTTCTTACTAGCAAAGTTTTAATGCTCATATAGTCGTGTGATAGTGTACAAAAGGCCCACACCACAGTTTCAGCTGATAATCACACGTGTGTGGTTGTTTGGTTGAGCGTCATTGGTGATCTGACATCCAACTGAACGGCCACACACAACCACAGGATTTTTGCCTGAAATTAAATGTTCATTCAAAGTTATGAACCAAAAAGTCACAACCAGAATTGTGGAGTAAAAGGCTGGAAGCAATTATTCAGTACCTGGTGTTGGAGAAAAATGTACTGAGTCCAAAACATACATTTAAATTGTAATGAAAAAGTTCTTATTGAATAAAGCTCAGTGTGTAGTTTCAATACTGTAGTTTACTATTTATCTGAGCTATTATGTAACCTGACATTCATACGGTACATCATTTTAATCCTGGATTATAGTACTTTGCATTACGTTTGAGATGTTTATTTGAACATAAACACGTCTTTTTTTTTTTTTTTGATTTAGAAATAATTTCCAAATGAATAGCTATGAAAACTATATCATTAAGTTATGCCTTAGAATAAATATAATTTAATCAATATTAAACCATACTTCTTTATCCTGTGTCTACATAGTTCAGATCTGTTGTGAATAAACTGAGGGTGTTGTCAAAATCAAGTGGGTAGGTGTTTTCTCTCATATGCAAACACGGATTAACCTAATTTCCCCTGCACATTAACTGTACACTATTCTTAGAGTTCGATTGCTCATACAGGAAGAATATAGTGTATATATTATAAATAGAGGGGTATGAGTTATAGGGGAACTAAAGTCACCTATAGCACATTCACAAAAATTCAACAAGCTGTGTCTCTCCTCCTATTTGATCACATGTACAAATAGGTGAAGTGGCGGAGCATAAAGACTCATCAGTGCACTCTACATAAGCATTAATGCACTTTATACATCTCAACTTGGATGTATGAGTATTGTTTAAATACCTTTTGTTGTTTTAATTTTAACATTTTAAGGCATTACACAAACTAACAATTTAAAAAATATTGATAATTTCCACTGAACTGTCCCTTTATGGCTTTTTTTGACTTTAGTCAGAACGCTAAATTTTAGATTTAAGAGTGCTTTAACCAATGTAATAAGTTAAAGGGTAACTGTGGTCTCACATTCTTCCAAACTAGTTTAGTAAGGATTATATAAAAAGCCTTCCATTGTACTTTCAAAATAAAACCTAAATCACATCTCTAGATACAATTTGTGAGAAGTTATTGCTGGAAAGGTTTAGCAATGTAACTTCCTGCTTTCTGTTTTCAGCCATGTGACCAGCCTTTGCCTGAATTAATAGGCTTCCATTCTCAACTGTCAATTTTCCTCCCAGATAGCTGATTTCCCCAACATTAGGTCTTAATTGAGCATGCTCCTCCCCCAGGGCGGACAGTGGGGCAGAGGTCAGGTGATGTCACTCAACCTACTGGAAGCAGGAAGTTTGAACATTCACCCCAATGTAATTTCTCACAGGCTACAGCCACAGATGTGATTGTTGGCTCATTGTAAATGAAATACTGCAGACTTTCATTCAACCCTCACTTGTTCTGAGAACACAGTTGCCCTTTAAAGTAGGTTGGGCAACCATAGTTGCCCAACCTTCCATATCCTGTGGGCCCCACTAATGGCACTTTAGATTGCTGCTCTATCTAAAGTTGGCCATACACAACATAGACATCACACGGTTCAACATTAAATCTGAGATAAATGTTGAATCAATTATGTCAAGTCAAGCAGCTTTTATCCACTGACATGCCTGTGATGCTCCCCCGTTGGATCATGTTTACGATCGTAAAATCAATTACAAAATGTTGGTGGGTAAGTTTGTAGTGTATGGCTAGGTTAACCCTAGCTTAACCCCACCTCTTGTCTGCCCCAATACACACATTCCCACTTGGGCCACAACCAGCTCAAATCACACCTGCACCCAGCTCCATCTACCAATAAAAGTATTGTGGCACTTTTAGCAGCAAAGTCTCTTGCAAAAGTTAAGATGGGATTGCCCCACATCAATCACTGCAGTGTGACAGCGGTTCTTGGTGCACTACCCCATTTAAGGAGAGCTTTGCTTAAAAAAAAAATAGAAATGTGTGCTGCAGTATGTTTTTTTTAATGGACAGGGTCAATCTGATGTGTGAACGAACCCAAGAAAAAAACAACAGTTACCAATTTTACTAAACCAATTTGAGCATATTGGTGAATAGTATGCTTTAACCAAGAACATCCACTAACCATATTTATCCCTTAGGGCTAGGTCCCACTAGCATGTTTGCATCACGCATTGCAATCCGATTGTGCTAGTGGAAGCGCAGCACACGAGCACTGAATTGCGCACAATTGCCCCTTTCTCTCATTTAGGAAGTTTTACAGCATGAAGAACATTGTGGGGCTGATGCAATAAGAGTTGCAAAGGTTTACCTGTGTGATTACCGTATATACTCGAGTATAAGCCGAGGTTTTTAGGTTTAAAAATTAACCTAAAAACCTTGACTCGGCTTATACTCGAGTCAGAAGAAACTTACCTTGAATCCAGAGGCAGCCGCGAGTCCGGCCGGCAGTTCCCAGTAGTTCCGCACGCTGGCGGGATGACGTCATTGCGCAGCCGCGAAGCAGTAATGGGAACTGCCGGCCGGACTCGCGGCTGCCTCTGGATTGCAAGAGAGAAGACTGAAGACCAGGTACAGGTAAGTGAGTGGGGGAGGGCTGGGGTACTGGGGGGAGGGCTGAGGGGACAGTATGCCATGCAGACACCCACATTATATCTTTTTACTATAAGTGGTTGGAAACTACAACTCCCGCAACCAAGCATGCTGGGAGTTGTAGTTTCCAAACATCTCACAGTGGAAAGGTATTAGGGTGGGGGACAGTAGCCAACAGTAACCCCCAATACCTTTCTACTATAGGTGGTTGGAACTACAACTCCCAGCAACCAAGCATGCTGGGAGTTGTAGTTTCCAAACATCTACAGTGGGGGTAATTAAGGGTACTGTATACCCTCGGCTTATACTCGGGTCAATCATCTTTTCTATTTTTTGAGGCAAAAATGGGTGCCTCGGCTTATACTCGAGTCGGCTTATACTCGAGTATATACGGTAATTTGTAGCAACCAATCAGTTTCCTGTGTGATTAATTTGTAGCAACCAATCAGATATTAGCTCTTTACTGGGTTACTGCAGTTAGATAACATCTGTTTGGCTGCTGCAGATTAAAAGCACAAGCAAACTTTTGTACCTTTCATTGCCCTAGCCCCATATATATCTTTATGTGACACAAAGTGCAAAGTTTTACACATTTTGCCAAAAAAATTCAAACATTTTTTATTGGGTTTTTTTTTTTCATTTTTATTTGAAGAAAAGTTAATGCACACAAAAATCTTATTGACTTTAAAAGATATGATTCTCCTGAAAACAATACCAGGCATATATACTGTATTTTTCCTGCCCAGAAGATATCCCAAAGGTGAACTTCATGAAAAAAACAGTGATGCTAAAACCAACATAAATAAGAAAGCCTAGCCTCTCCTAAATAAAATGTTATGCTACATGCATTAGAGGGCAGAAATTAACAAAAAAGTTTAGCCAGTTTTGTACAGCTAATATACATAGTAACATAGTAATGGAGGTTGAATAACAACATATGTCCTTCTAGTCCAACCTTTTTAGCCTACCCCTGAACCCTACCAGTTTATCCAAATGAAGGGGGGAAACAGCATGAAGTGTGGGGGGGAAATATCTTACCAAATCCAAATGGCAATTACTGTTTTTGAATTTTAGAAATGTATTTAATGAACTTGCCTTTACCATATCGGCTGGAAGACAGTTCTACAGTTTCACTGTTCTCACTGTAAAGAAACCTTACATGAAAATTAATATATAGTTACCAGGCAAGGAACTGAACTTAGCTTTTTTAAGACCCCTGGATGTATTTCATCAGGCCAGTAGTAATTGATATTGTCTTTGTCTAATTATTTTTTCTTTCTAATATTTCTCGTGTTTGTCAGACATCAAAGTTCATCTTAGCCCCATTATTTAATGGTCTCACATTCAAAAAACATTTGGGGTTGGTATTACTTTATTTTCTATTTTAGCTACAGCTTTTATAATTCACTACCAGAGCGCCTGGCACTGCCCATTTTTTTCCAATAAAAAACACGATGGGTTCAGTCGTTTCCCAGTGGATGGATCATTTGATTCAACAGATGGCAGCACAAAGATCAGATTTCATCTACAATCAACTTTGATGATCGCCCAATAGTCTCATTAAAATTGTCCTAGTGATTTGGAAGTTTTTTAGAAACATACATAAAAGCACACCTTTAAATTTAAAAGGGTATCTCCACCCTTAAATTAAACTTATTGCTATGTGTAGCTATATATTTCTTACCCTAATCCCCATTATGTAGTAGAAAATGCTTTTAAAAACAAATCTCCTTAATGTCCTGATTAACATGGTATCTAAAGTTTTATGGGTACATGTAGGTAGATTGTAGGCAAACAAACTGGAGCTGATAGAAATTTTGAACACATTAACCTTTGAAATAGCCCTATCAAACTATTTTAAGAACAAAGAAACTTTCAGGTGTTTAACACAACCATCATTCAGTTCATACATGCTGAATTCCTTATGCAGGACAATCAATCATCTCACATTTTCCAGTTTTATGTACAGCAACATGTTTATGTTGATAAACATAAAAGAAGTGTCTCAAATCATCTGTGAAGTTTAATATGCTATATGAATAGCTTTGGCTACAAATGTGGCCATTAGCCAGAAAACACTGGGTCAGATTAACTGCTTGCCAAAGACCCTAACAGTATTTATACCAAAAACTCCAAAGCACAAATAAATTAGGTACATATATATTTTTGTGAATAAAAAAATTCTTTGCTGGTACTAGTTTACAAGAATGCAAGATGCAATTTTACCATTGCCTGTTTCTCAGGGGTGAAATCTGTTCTTGTGTCTCCTTTTTAGTGCCATTGGTTTAAACAGAGTGCCACTGAGAGACACAGGATGTTTTGCTTTCGTGCTAGTCCCAAAATATTAAATTCTATCTTTTTTGCAATGCTATGCAGAACGCACAGTTTGTCACTGATTTTATTTTATTTTTGTATAGCAATAATAAGTAATATTAGTAGTAGTAGTAGTAGTACAGAAATCCATCCATAAATAACAGCTTACTGTAGCCAGTAGCAGGCTGTGATTGGCTACATTAGTTTTCATTGGCAACTTATTATCGTGGTTGTGAATGGATCACTGAGATCAATTTCAAATACAGGTTTCTTATAGATTTTTTTGAGCCTTTTCTAGTAGGCTGCTGCCCTGGACCACCAATGCATAAGTTTATTATGTTTTTTGGGAGGTCCCAACACCAAAGTTAGTCCTCTGATGTCATGGGTATTCCCTTTCTGCTTCAACCCTTCAAGTACTGGCTATCCTATATGATCCTATATGGTCACAGCAATAAGTGTTTAAACTAATGAGGGATTGGGGGACAAGTGGGGCAATCGATTTGTGGTCATCTCAGGATTCTTTTTTTTTTTTTTCTTTCTGTGCCAGAGTGTTAAAATTTGTGGCATGGAGGTGCTTCTATACATACATAAATTGTACATGTTGTGATCTGTGACATGCAAATGGTTAAACATGATTAAGCAAGACTATAATTTTATTTTTGGGGATTTTATCCATAATCTAAAATGCAGATTTCAGCTTCATAGTTAGGAGGAAAATAAATAAATGTTAAGGGCTGATGTTATAAAAGTTGAAAATATTTGTCACTGCTATTAATCTGCAGCAACCAATTACCGTATATACTCGAGTATAAGCCGAGGTTTTTAGGTTTTAAAATAAACCTAAAAACCTTACCTCGGCTTATACTCGAGTCAAGGTCCACGAAGCTGCACTTCAGGATGATCGCCAAATCCGGCTGCCGCACGCTGGGTACGTCCTGTGGGTTTGCCGGCTGATGACACTACTCTGCGCCAGGCTGTGAGAGGCGCCGAGTAGTGACGTCAGCCGGCAAATCCACAGGACTTATCCAGCGTGCGGCAAGCCGATTTTGCCATAAGGAGACGGCGATCATCCTGAGTGCAGCTTCGGTGTAAGGACCAACTGGGGGACTCTCAGGGGAGAGAGGAGGGAAGGGGATGTCACTACATGCACTCACAGAGTAGTGCAGCTTCGGGGTAAGACCAACGGGGGGGACTCTCAGGGGAGGGAGGGAAGGGGGATGTCACTACATGCACTCACATGAGTAGTGCAGCTTCGGGGTAAGGACCAACTGGGGGGACTCTCAGGGGAGGGAAGGAGGGAAAGGGGCTATATAGGAATGTCATGTTAAATGTTAAAGGGCAACTTAAGACTCAAACAATACTGAAGGCAGTAGTGGTCATAGTTCCTAACCTCGGCTTATACTCGAGTCAATCAATTTTCCCTACTTTTTAGGTAAAAAGGGTACCTCGGCTTATACTCGGGTCGGCTTATACTCAAGTATATACGGTAGGTGTTTTTTAACTGCAGTGACCCAATAAAATGCTAACATTTGATTGGCTGCTGCATATTAATAGTACAGGTTAACTTTTGCACCTTTTATTGCACCAGCCTTTTAGTGTTTTAGTTATGGTGAGTTTGCAAGGTGTGCCAATTCACTGTAAGTTTTTGTCTGGTTTTCTGTTAAGACCTGTAGAAAGCTCAAAAAAAAAAAAACATTTAGATGAAAAGACTTTAGTCTTTTTGGATAAAAGTATGACTAAGGCCTGTCGGTTGTGCCATAAATCTTTGCCTGTGATTACTGGGCTTAACTGCTGGGGGGGGGAAGAATTCTTAGAAATATGGTCAGACAGAATAACTGATATTTTTTTTTATATAAAAGGTGTTTCGTCAATTGATTTGATATGCAATGGGACTAGTGTTGACACTTTGCGAGGATGAAGATACCAGCCTTTTAGTGGCACAATGTACTTTTATCTGCACTGATATGGCCAGCTGGCAACCCTATATACATCAGGCATCACTATGTTTATGTCTATAAAAATGTTCTTCCTTACAGTACCTAAAACACAATGCAGTTTGTAGATGTTGATCCTACTTGTTTTTTTTTTTTCCCCTCTCTCTCTACGATTTTCTGTCTTTCTGTCCTGCCATAGGATTCCTATGTGAGCAGAAAAACATCAACTGTCAAGGGAGACCATGGACAAAAATAAGAGGGATGGCATCCACAATGTGAGTTAAGGTAAGTAGATTTTTCAAGTATTTATTATACTGTATATTAAAGGGTATCTCCACCCCCAAATTTAAAATTTAATATAGTGTAGGAGGCCCCCTACCCTAAACGCTAGGGTAAAACTTTAAAATCAGAACTTAACTCCCACATGTTTCCAGGATAAGGAAAATAAGTAGAAATGCTATTTTATATTAAATCGCTAACCCACAATGCCTTGTAAAACCATATACCCTTTTATTTGTGCTTTAGTAAAACTCACTTTCCAATTGCTTAAAGGGCAAGTCCAGCCCTAAAATGAAAACTTACATACAGGTAAATCACCCCCCAAAACCCTAAATGGTAATAGTTTGAAATCTGAAATATGTAACCTGAAATCCTGCACAGTGTCCTGTTTCCTCTGTTTCTGCTTCCTGGTTCTTCCAGTTAGCAACTGTCCGTTATGGATTTGTCAGTTGACATCACAGCCAATGACTGAATGTTAATCCCCTGTCTGCCTCTTCTGAGCATGCCCAGGCTCAGTACAGGTTTCACAATTGCTTAGTTTCCATGAGGCCTCCAGAAGCATAGCAGGCATACAATAATGAATAGATAGGACAAACTATGATTTATCAACATATTTTAAAGAGGCCATTCTTTCTAAAAGATGTTCTTATGAGGGTGGAGTTGTCCTTTAATTTCCTTATGTGTTTAATAACCATTGTTTTAATATAGTGTGAATTTCATTTTTAGGTCCTACCCTCAAATATTATAAGCAGATTTGATACAGAGACTTTGAGCTGTGGTCACTTGCTGAAATGGCATCAGTGGATCCTTATCAGCACATAATAGTAAGTTTACATTTCAGGGTAGTGGAGCTAATAAGACATGTAGAAACAAAGGGCTGTCTATAGAAGACTGCATTATCGGCTGTAATTTACCGACATTGGTCAGGTGCGGTCAATATATATTCGTCTAAAAAACTGCAGTCATCTCGGTTTTCCTTAATGTCTGGTATCATGCAACCTTTTATAGCTTGGAGGCCCAAGCTAATGATTTATGTTCTCACTCACCCTATGTGGTTGCCTTTTTATGAAGATTTGTCAGCCTGTGGTCATTCCAAGTATAGTAGCATGAAGGTAATTTAACGGCGTTCATTGCATTAGTGTCCTAAACATCACTGTAATAAGTTCTTTTGGATCTAGGTTTAATAATGAAAGGCATCAAACCGCTAAATGTAAAGCTAAATGTTCTTATTCAAATACAATATTATGATAATTATAGCTAATAATTTGATCTGAGTTTTTTTTTCTTTGGGTTTGTTGTTTGTTTTTTTGATGATTGTTAACTGTGTGTTGTGTTTTTTCCTTTTAGGTTGAGCACCAGTATTCTCACAGATTTTTAGTAACAGTAATAAAGGCTACCAATGTCACAAAGGGAACATTTGGAGACATGCGTAAGTTTGCAGCAAAAAAGAAGAAACCATTTATAATCTGTTTAGTAAAGCAGATACTTGGAGGTGCAAGTTAAAGGAAATTATTGCTATTTAACTATAGCATAAAACTTATTGTGCACCAACCCTGCTCAGTGAACAGCAAAAAAGCTGAAAAGGCACATAAAAACACATATTATGTCTATTAAAGGATTGGCTATTCTAATTTAGGCACCACCCCATCAGACTACTTTATATAGACAATAAATCATGAAGAAGTAAATGTGAAAGTCATTCTGTGATGGTAAAACAGGGTAATAGAAGTAAAGCATATTTTTTGTTGTATTTAGTGACCTGTATTTGTCTAAAGATCTTATGTGTGCCAGCCATTCCTGAAATGCAGATAAAACAGCTGTCTAAAATATTACTCTATTTCACAGAAGTACAATTTGGAAACCTTATAAACATCTTATTAACAAGCACAAGTATTCCACTAAGGGCTAGGCCACACTAGCGCGTTTGCGCACGCGTTTCGCGCTCGCGATTGCGCACGCGATTTTTGCTAAAATGGAAATCGCGGGAACGCAAAAATTCCCGCAATTTCCGATGCGCATGCGATTGCGCGTCCGTTCGCGTTTTGGTAACGCATGCGTTCACCATTTTTGGTGCGTTAACGCAGCGTTTCCATAACGCGAAATGGCAAAAACGCATGCGCAAAACGCGAACGCAAAGGGGAACGCACAAGAAAAGCGCACACTATCGCGTGCGATAACGCTCGCGATTTTGTGCGCGATTCCTGTGCGTTGTAGTGTGGCCTCAGCCTAATGGATAATTGTTTATTATATAAAATACTATTTCCAGTTAATAAGTATGTTGTGATGATCATGCACAAAGGTAAATTGTTACAAATGTTTGTCAGGAATTTACCACTGTTTCTGTTTCCCTTTTTATTAATGGACAACTGTACTCACCTCACCCAAATTCGCTTCTTCATCCATTTGCAAGTCACCATGGTGAGAACCTAAACTGCTAGGTCCTCAAGTCTGGGATAAATGTCTAAGTCCTGCACTTACCTCTTCCTACATTTTCAGTGCTATGGGCTAACCAATAGGAAGATATGTGTCTTCTTACTGGTATCACCCTGGGCCTGGAGTGGAGGGCAGAGAAGTGCACGCCAGTGGTCGCAAGTTCAGAGATAAGTTTTGGAGTAAAATGCTTAACCGAGGGGTACGGGGTACTTTCAAATAGAGGGGGATGAAAAATATGGTATTGTTGCTTTCTAGTTTCCCATTACAGTCTGAGAAGTTAATTTACAACTAATTTTTTTTTTTACCAAGTTAATGAAATGAAATTTACCCCATCGGTTTATGCTATTGTAGCCAGTCTTGCTGAATACACAACTGTTACATTCCTGCCCAGTGGAAATAAGATTTTATATAAATATGCGTTGAATTTACTTTTCCATTATGGTGAACATTGTGTATCGCGTGTTTTAAATGACATAGTATTTTTTCATATTGTGTGTTTGCAAAGAATCTAGTTTTATGCTTTATTTAACTGATTTACAGTTGACACACCTGATCCCTATGTGGAACTTTATATCTCATCTGCACCAGAGAGCAGAAAACGAACTAAACATTTTAACAATGATATCAATCCAGTGTGGAATGAGACCTTTGACTTTATACTGGATCCTAATCAAGATAACGTTTTGGAGGTATTATATGCATTAAGAATATTGACAGTAGTAATAGAAATAAAGCATGCTTTGCAGTTTAGGGCACCACTCTGTAATAAGGATTTTAGTGAACTAGAACAGGTACTGTACAGAGACAGTACTAAACTATATAACAGCCTGGTAATGCTTATTATCTTTTGATAAATGATCATTGGAATCCATATTGCTGTCCCAGTGTCCCTTAAAAAAAGGGATAGTGCTTTGTGCCCCACGCTTTTTGTTTTCATGTTTGATGTACTTTCAATGTGACTAAATTAGAGGCATCAGCACTAAATATAGTATGTGCACAAATAATTCCATATATACTGAGGAACACATTTTCATTGGGGTATGTATGGACTGCTTACCTAATTAAAAATCCAAGGTTCTATGGTGGCACCTTAGATACATCATATAGCTATAGATCAAAAGCTAATGAGATGCAGGCAAATCTTTAGAAACGTATTTCACTGTGACTTTCTTGCTATCATAAGTGCAGGAAAAAAGGTTTCTGAATTGTACTGTGTTTTTTTTTTTAATTTAAGATAACATTAATGGATGCAAATTATGTTATGGATGAATCTTTGGGTACTGCAACATTTCAGATCTCATCGATAAAACCAGGAGAGAAAAAACAAGTCCCATTTACTTTCAATAAAGTAAGTATTACAGAAGCCAGTTGGCAAATAAATTCATGGATTATATCCTTCCAACTTTTTATAAGGTGGCTTTGTACAGAAAAATATGGTTACTGTTCTTGATGCATGTGAAGGTTATCATTTATCCAGGTCATGGTATATCTATGGTATTCAAATCAACTGGACTAAAACTTCAAGTCCAGTTGATCTAACTGACTACCATAAATAGTGCTTCTTTTTTTATTTAAAGGGCATGTTCATCCCCAAAACGATAATTCATGTCCCCCCATAACCATTGTAGTTACAGACTTGAAATGTGCCTGTGTTTGATGTAAATCATCCCAATATATTCAGCATGACAGCAGTTCCCCTGAGCGCCAAGTACGCTCTTAGATCTTTGGTGCATGCTTACTACAGTTTTAAGGTTTTGGGGGGTGATCTACCTAAATAGGAATTCATTTTGGGATGACCAGGCCAGACTTCTATGCTGATTTTAAACAAAGATAGTTAAAGAAACGACACAATTTATTAATTCTCCATAGGTCCGGAGTTAAGTTTGGTTAGAGTTTAGGTTCAGTAAGTGATAACCTACAGCCTCTCATTGTTTCATAATGTACAAGCTTTGTTTAAATTAACCTTTTTTTTATTTAAAAATATTTTGCTACATGTCAATGCAGTGTTATAATGTAATTCATTGATGTTGGTTTTTTTATTAAAATTAATTAGAGACAGATCTTTTTATTTAGGTCACACAGATGTTGCTGGAATTCTCACTTGAAGTTTGGTATGTATTTTTTTGAATATTTGTAGTTTTTTTTAAATACAAAGAGACAAAATAAGGCTTTTATAAAGACCTGAATGTCCTGGTATTAAAGGGCATGTCCACCCCCAAAACTAAAATTTAACCCACTACTGGCCCCACTGTATAGTTTTAAAAAAAAAATCCTTACCTTACATCTCTGCTCCTTATAGTTCTCCTGCAGTGCTTGTCCAAAATCAAGGAAAGTGAGTAGGAGCTGTTTCTGACTCCTCCTTTTCCTCTGAGAGACAGTGGCATGCGCAGGGTAGCCCTTTCGCCCCCTCCCTACCTCCTACCTGATCCCAACTTGGCTGCCTTTCTCCTAGCGTAAGAAAACCTGAAGAAGAAACTTCTTTTCTTCTTATCTTTTTGGATGTCCACCTGTTCTCTGAAATTATCTATTGGTGATCGTTGCTCCGGACAGTACATGCATGCAAGCACCTATTCTCCATTGTTAACATCCCTAACTTTTCTAATCTGTAATACACATTTGCTAAAATTCACGTAAATTTTCTAAAGGACAAATGCTTTTATACAGGTTTTGGAACCATTATTTTCCTTTAATATGCAAGATTTAATTAGTCATGATGACTGACTTTAATTTGTATGTATTATGTATTTTTTTGCTCATTAATTTTGAAAATGGTTGCAACATGAATATATATTTGTTATCAGAGAAAGAATCTTAAAGGAACTCTTTAGAGTATTTACTGTATTTTGTTTTAAGCACATTATTTTTTAATGTGGTACATTTTAGTCAAGCCTGCAACTAACAACATGAAGTTACAATTAACGAATTACATTTGCTATATTAACTTGCATTTCCATTTGTGATAGTTCATCCTCTGACCTGAGATTCAGCATGGCCCTTTGCGATCAAGAAAAAGTTTTCCGCCATAAACGCAAAAATAATGTAATTAAAGGACTAAGAAAACTGTTGGGGCCAGAAGAAACAGGAAATCTGTGTTCCAGTTCCAGAGATGTAGGTTACAGTATTTGAACGGCTGTTTAAAAACTGATGTCAACATTTTCAATTAAACATTAGAGAATGAGTGAAAAAAAAGAGTGAAAAAGCAAGCAATAATAATTTCAATTCACTGCATTATTTATTATTTAGGTGCCAGTTATTGCTGTGCTTGGATCTGGAGGAGGCTTTCGTGCAATGATTGGCTTCTCAGGTGTATTAAAGGCTTTGTTTGAATCTGGTGTTCTAGACTGTGCCACTTATATTGCTGGTTTGTCTGGATCTACATGGTAATTAGTATTTATTTTCTTGAATATGTATGAAATTATAATAAATGGATGTATAGGAATACATTTGTACACAATGGTTTTTATATGTCTAATTGAATCTACTACTAGCCTATCTAGTGGGTAAATCTAGAGTACTCCGAGTGGTAAAAAAGTGTGTATAGACAGCATTAAATGCTTAATGCAGATTGGTTTCAGTTATTATTAGTGTAATTATATTTAGATAAGACAGAGCATAGCTTAAAGGATATTAAAAACAAAGTTATATCAAATGAGGTCCAATTTCCAAATTCATGTGGTAGCCCCGATAGGTAAGATCAGAGGTGCGCTTCCTATAACCTGTGCCACTGCAGGTAAGTATAATCAGTAATATAAAGTTTGTAGGTAGGCACACTCGATATAGTATTCAAACAATACTCATTTTTTAAGGTGCTGAAAACAACAAATGCCAATTACACACTGTATTGTAGTGTGTATTTGGCATTTGTTGTTTTCAGCACCGTAATAAATGAGTATTGTTTGAATAATATATCGTGTGTGCCTACCTACAAACTTTATATGACTTATATTAAATGAGAACCTAAACTGTCTGTTTTCGGATTCTCGGATCTCTGGAAATTCCCGAAGATCTGAAACTGGAACTCATTTTCGAAAATAGCCTCAAATGTTCAAAAATAAGATCGTAGTCCATTTTTGAGTTTTCGAGGATTTTCGAACGTTTGATGCTATTTTCGAAAATGATCAAAAATAGCTTTGTACTTTAAAATTATCAAAAATACGATGCAAAGTCCGGAAATCTGGACGTATCATTCGGATTTCGGAACCAAGGAGTTTCGTGTCGGACCCGGATCCCATCTCATATCCCAATGTGCTGGGTTAGAAGTTGTTACAATGTTGGCTTGTTGATATTATTCATTGCCATGTGCATATAAAGATGTGGTTTCAGAAGCATATAGAGATGTGTTCTGTGTACAGCAGGGGTTGAGTAAACCCTTCTCCTTGGTTTAATTGCCATTTAGTGAGATTCAGAGTTTTTAAAATGCAATTCATCTTATTTATACAATAAGCAACTGTAGGTTCTGTTTATCGTGCTTTATGATATACAGTTCTGTAGCTTAATTGGAGTAATGCTAAAAATGCTTCAAGACCAGTTTCTGTTTTTGTCTAATCTCACATGATAAAATGTATCAAAAGAGATTTATTTGTATAGAATCATGTTACTTTAATAAAGTTTTACATCTGTCTCCCCAGGTACATGTCTACAATTTATTCTCATCCTGAATTTCCAAATAAAGGCCCAAAAGAGATTAACAAAGAGTTAATGAATAATGTCAGTTACAACCCACTTTTACTACTCACCCCTCAGAAAGTTAAGCGCTACATCGAAGCCTTGTGGAATAAAAAGAGTTCTGGCCAACCAGTCACATTTACTGATATTTTTTCCATGCTTATTGGAGAGACTCTTATCAAAGATGTAAGTAGTTATAAAATGTTCTCAGAGCAATTCCGACTTTAATATCAGCATTATTATTTTGTCCCTGGTATGGTATCTGTCATAAGAAATATACACCTCTGTCATTTAAGATCCAAGGAAAAAAAAGAATGATTAATAGGTTGTTAAAAGAAAATCCAAAAATAGATTTAAAAATGTAATGACCGATTAGCATTTTATTTACATGTAATGGAAAACCTCAAAAACAATTTTTTTTCTTTATTGTAGCTACTGGAAACCAATAATTTAAGTACAACAAAGTGGGTTTATCTAGATGACAGTATTTTCTTCCCCAAAAACCTTAATTCAATTTAGGTCCTTATATAAAAATATGAAAAATCAAGTCTAGTTATTCTCTCCTGCCACTTTTTTTTTTAAAGTTCATAGCTCTTTCTGTGTACTCATTTAGGGCTTAGTTTATCTTTTCTTTTGGTAAAGGGTTTGGTTGGCTTGTTTTTAGAAATAAGGCTTTCCTTATATCCTTTATATTGTATAAATATATTTATTAGCTCATAGGGGAATACATGTAGTTTTTAGGAGGTATTATTGGGGTATATAACAGTATTACACATCGGAAAGGTTTATATGTATGTGTGTAATTATCACTAATTAAAACTACCATAACAAATAACACTATACAAAGTATAGCACTACTGCTGACTTTTATTTGTATTTTAATTACAAAACAAATGATACACAATTTAAAATGTATACTTACTTTACTTGACACCCCTAAGCTTGAATGGAAAGCTCAAAATGGTTTAGCCACACCTCTAAGAGTGCTAAAGGGTCTCCATATGGACACTAAAAGAGAGTGGAATTTTACTAACATCCAATAAGGTTCTGATCTTACAACATGTGCCACTGTTAGCAAATCAAAAACGTCTCTTAGGCATTGCACAAGACAGGAATTGTAAGGAAGTTCCTGTATTACAAACAATTATGTGCTGTTTGTAAAACATGCAACAGTCTTCCTTTAGGAGAGACAATCCGGGAAGTGATGTCTGTTTATGATAAAATTACTTTGCCTGTTAAACTACCCAGCAAATCAATAACACATAGTAACAAACAAGCCACTGATCGATTTACCTTCCACCAAACTCCTTCAATGCAGGGTAGACCCCTCACCCGTATCAATCGCCTCCAGCGTGCTGCCGTCATGGGTTGTTCCAAACCCCAGTCAATGTATAATCAGTTAGCACAAACAGGCGGCCTAATCAGCACCACTTCAGACAGGCTTAAAAGAGACTTCCACAGTCCGATTTGTTAAAAGAATAATCACCTTTATTGACACAGCATTTAAAATCGCTTCATCGCAAACATATACGGGTATAACATCCTGGTCCTACCCAGCAATCCTAGAGAAATGGCCAGTTTTTACCTTTTTCCAATATTGATATGTTGATAGCATGAGACTGAAGTACCTTGTGTTGTATCCTTCATGGAGAGCTTTTTCCTCCTTTTAAGCCCACCTCACCTTATTCCATATAGCTGACTGGTATCTTGTTCTCCCAAGTCCTACCCCATAAAAGCTATGAACTTGTGTTCTGCACTGATGGAATCTAATAACATTGAAACATAGCAAGATAGTCTGGGTCCTTTATAGGATGTCCGGATAATCAATAGTGATTCCCTCTCTAACAGACTCCCTGGTGACAGCTGTAAGTTTATGAGGAAGGGTGAATGTTGAAGGATGGTTTTCATTTTATCTTTATGGAAACTTCCAATGGATGTACTCTTGGTTGATTTCTATTGGATGGACATAGGCACAGCAGCTATAGTTATTGTGGTGTTTGGACTGAACTATAACTCTCTAACAATGTTATTATTAATGTATCAAAAGAACCCAAACCCAGGATTTAAATTTCTATAAATTCATCAGAACAAATAGACTTAATAAACAAAACCGATTAAAGTGATAGTTTTATACAACAAATATAAGATAGACAATGTCTGCCTTATCTTGTATTCATCTAGATGCTAAGATGTACTTTATGTATATTTACCCCATGTGTATGTATAGTTTATTTATAAAGCGCCACTTGGGGACGCAGCCCTGTACAGTAATAAAATACAATAAATTCATACAAGGGGGATAAATACATAGATAGTTCAGTACATAAATATATAAATTATATAAATAGAAGTGCTAGAGCTTTGCCACAAGAGGAAAGGAGGTCCCTGCCTCGTAGAGCTTACAATCTAGTTAGGTGGGTAACATACAGATACAATGGAGTGGGTATAAGTGCTGGAGTGAGACGTATGCAGTGCAAATAAAACAATCATATACTGTGTTGATTACCAGATAGGTAGGATGTAAGGCTAGATTTAAATCTGCTGATTGAGGTTTCGTAACGTAAAGAGAGGGGAATAGAATTCCAGAGGATGGGAGCCACAAGAGAAAAAGGTTTAAGGCGAGAAGAACCAGTGCGAGTCGGTGGTCTGTACAGGAGCTGGTTTTGTGATTACTGGCAGGAACATATGGGGACACTAGAGAAGAAATATAAAAAGGAGCAGCAGAGCGAAGGGCTTTAAAAGTTAGGAGAAAGATTTTGTATACAATGCACTGTTTAATGGCGAGCCAGGTTGTTGTCCAGTACAGAGAAGATTTGGGATCCTGTTTATTAGAGAGCGAAACAATCCATGTGGCAGAGTTAAGTATAGACTGAAGGGGGGAGAGAGGTGGGAAGCAGGAAGACCAGTAAGTAGTAGATTGCAATAGTCCAGGCGAGATAAGATGAGAACATGCATAAGTATGCCGGTGGTCGGGAGAGCGAGATACATGCGGATTTTTGCTATATTGCGAAGGAAAAAGCGGCAAGTTTTTGCAAGATAGTTACTGTGGAAAGAAATGGAGAGAGAGGAGTCAATAATTACCCCTAGGCAGCGTGCCGATTAGATAGGGAAAATGGGGGTATTGTCAACAGAGATGGAGAAAGATGTATTTCTAAAGCACTTTTAATACATGAGCACTTTCATATATAAATGTTTTGTATGATTTGTGGAGACTGTGTACCCCAACAGCTAATTCCTAAAATATAGAATCTGTGTGCCGTGGTGCTTTACTTTTTGAGGTATGTTTTTTACCCCTTCTAGCAACCCTAATCGGTGTTTCCCCTCTGTCAGGCCTACCTTGTCCCACTCAAAATGCCCTTCCCTATCATGCCAAATAAATTCTTTTGTAGTGTACGTCCAATTAGTCTCTCCAGTCGGCTCATAGCTAAACATACACACACATAATTCCCAATGTTCCACAAGGAGCACATTTTTTTTTTTGAAAGTGTAGTTCATAACACCTGAAAATCTGGCTTCTATAGATAGATATTGAAAATTTCAGATTCAAGCACTACCTAATGTCTTAATATTTTGCAACAGTTTAATTTGTATGTCAGTGCTACCATGTTGCAAGCCTGATACCAATGCTGAGATGTTGCTATCTGCCACAGTTAAGCTTTCTAATGATTTGAATAGTACTAAGAAAATATTAAAATGTGATGCAGGTGACATTTCTATCTTATGTTACATGAAAAGGATAGAATTGAAAAGAAAAGGCCTGATTGTTTAATGCCTGGCTAAATGCTTTTTTAAAGATGCAAACAGATTCAGTATGTTTCATGCTTAGAAGTCCAGACTTTATTTCATGTGTTACAGTTGTTTTTCAAGCACAATGTAGAATAGTGAATGACTCCCATGACTCAATAATCGTGTTACTTTAAAGGGCATGTCCACCCCAAAACTAAAATTTGCCCCACTGTGTAGTGTTGAAAATCCTTAGCTTACTCCTCTGCTCCTTAAGGTTGTCCTGCTGTTCCTGATGAAAGTCGAGAAAAGTGAATAGTAGGAACTATATGTGTGTGATCCAGTTCCCCCCTCTCAGCCAGTCACAGACGCGGATGCTGGTATGGCCCTACTGCTCTTCCGTTTCTGGAAGTAGCAGTAGAGGCTGGGGGAACGAAGGTGGGTGTCAGGACAGTGTGTAATGACTTGGCATGAATGGGTTAACTATTGGTATTAGTTCTTTCAAAGGGCCAATAAAAAAGCCATTCCACCCTGGAAACAGTCCCCCATGTTTATATTAGGGTTAGTGAAGCACAGAACCAGATCTTCTCTTCCAGACAATATGGGGCTGAACCGTGTATCTGGAATTCTCTACAGCTAGAGTTCTGGTGGATACGTAGAGGTCACCTTAAGGACAGCCATATGTATAAAATAAATATATTCTTTATGGGAATATGTAAGAGGGAAACCAATATTTGTGAATGGGAAGGTAGGCCCATTAAAATGATACCCAACATGGAGACCTTACTCCCTTGCCAAGGCGAGTTATTAATATCTTGGAAAATATGTATTATACACGGGTCATGTTTGGTATTGTAGGAATTGATCATTAATACAGGAGAGGAATATGTGGTCTATATCCCAGTACAATGTACATATCTGAAGTTATATGAAGGGTTGTGACAAGCCGTAAATCTGGACACTCCCACCGCATGCATAGCCAGGAGGGGGCTGTTAGAACCAGGGGATTAAAATGTCACTGTAATCCCTTTAACTTTGTTCATACTGAGAGGACATGCTAAATAGATCGTCCCGAGACACAGGACTTCTAGTGAGTAGTTAGGGTCTGTGAATATTTTTATCCTTTTTATAGGACATACAATATCTATTGTATGTCTTTTTATTGTAACACCATTTTCTTTTATTTTTGTATTATATGCACTGTCCACCTTTTGGAATATTTAATCTAAAATTTAATAATTTTTATCTTTGATGCTCTAAAAGAACTCGGTTAGCCTCTTCTAAGTTTGTATGTGTTTGGATGGACTTTTAAGTGTATGGAATGCTTTGCTAGAGTAAATGCTAATTTACTCTGTGACTGCTTGTGAAGGACTGATGCTAATTAACCAGTTAGTTGCTGGAGTAAATGGTGTAGTGTTTGCCATTTAGCTGCCAGGACAGGGGTGTGCATAGTCAGTGAGAGTCAAGAAGGGTTGTGGGCATTGCCAAAGCCTTGAAGAAGTTTGGCATGGGTGCAGCGAGTGCCGATTGATTGGTGAGATCACTTGCCCAGCGAGCTGGCGTTCGTGACAGTGGGTATGTCTATTTCTGGGCAGATTTAAACATTTAAAGCTGACGTTTAGGGTTTGGAGGTGGGTCACCTACATGACACGAAAATTGTGCTTTGGGGTGGAGATACTCTTTAAAGCCATATTTGTAAACGCTAATCCTTTTTAGTGTTGTAACCATGAGTTTACAGATAGATATGACGGGAGACTGTTCTAAACTAGAATCTGCAAAAATATTTTTGCTATCAGTAATTGAATAATGTTTTCCATACCATTTAGATTTTGTACAGTGACTAGAATATTTGTAAAATTTACAATAAGTATTCTGCTTATAACAAATATTAATAATTATGTGTGGTCTTCACTGCCTGAAGGAGATATGTTAACACACTAATCACTGCGCAGTGTCCACTGGGGCCACATAAAATTCAGTGGCACTACCTTGTATCAATTAGAAAACTTACTCAAACGCGTACTTTATTGCATCAAACAGGGCGTCTCCTATTGCGGCCACCCTCAAATGCCTATAAAACTTTCTGCCAAACGTAAACACATTATTTGTAGACTCAAACTCCAAAAGGATTATTACAAATTTAAAATGTGTTTCAAACGACTTTCCCCTGGTGTGGGATGGATGAGTACAAGCTCTCTCTATCCAACATATCAATATCTATCCAACATAACAAATCTCACTTCATATACCCATATTCCATCTAATTCCCGTAACACACCCCTGTATCAAATACGAGCTTAGGGTGTTTAAATAAGGCCTCAGGATTTGGTCAATATATTTACTTACTCGCTCTGTTGGTCCTCTTTTCTCTGATATTATCGGTTTCCCTAGGGAAATGTCTAATTCTTGTGCACCTATGGAATCGTGTAGAACAAAGAAGAAATCAGGTCAGTACGGTGTTCACATTTTTCTCAAAGAAATCAGATGAAAAATGGAAACACGGCTGATATGCAACAAGTAAATGTAACCATTGAGGATAATGGTAATGGGTTAAAGAGAAGGACAATCCACTACTCGCGAGACCCTGACAACATCCCGTTGGGGAGGAAACGCACATTGGTCTATGAGTAAGTACAAAGGAGTAAACCAGTTGCAGCAAACTGAAGCGTGTGGTTAAAAACTTAGGACACTCACCCATTTGGCTTATCGTAGCCGTAAGTACTATTGCATGTGAATTCCAGCTGGTCTGTGTTATGTGTGTTGGTCAGAGTACTGTCCTAAAAACATTCCGTATTGTGGTCCTTGTTTGCTTTTTTTTTTTTTTAATTTGTACGCCTTGTAAGTGTGATGGGAAACACCCTGTAAACTTGATGCTTTATAATACACTTTCGTTTTAATTGATTTTGGTATAATGGTTTTATGATGTTTTAAGCAATAAAGTACATGTTTGAGTAACTTTTGTAATTGATACAAGGCTGTGCCACTAAAGGATGGGGGGCTGTATTTTAAATGTCTATGTTTATTATTAGGTATTTTAAACTCTTCTGCTTATATATTTAACAGAGAATGAACAGCAAACTCAGTCACTTGCAGGGAAAGATAAATGATGGACAGTGTCCATTGCCATTATTTACTTGTCTTCATGTCAAACCAGATGTCTCTGAGCTTATGTTTGCAGGTAAATCCATACATTTTAATGTCTATCCTGAGAAATTGGACTTTTTTCTTTTAAAGGGCATGTCCACCCCCAAACCTATAATTCCCCCCACTACTGGCCCCAATGTGTAGTGTAATAAAATCCTTACCTCACATCCCAGCTCCAAGTGGGTGGTTCTCCAGTAACCCCCCCAAGTCCAAAAAACTGCCCACCAGGAGGAGAGCAGAGTCCATATAGGACTCTGCCTCCTGTCTCCCCTCCGGGAGAATTTTGCAATGCGCAGTGCAGCACTTCTCCCCCTCCCACTCTCTCCCACCCACTCTGGTCTCCCTCCCCCTAGCGTAAGCGTAAATCCCTTTTTATATATATATATATATATATATATATATATATATATATACAGTCATCCAACTGGCTTTCTCAATTCAGAATGACTTGTACAAGAATCTGTGGCAATTATGTACCATGGAAAATCCCAATTAGCATATCACAGCCAGGTGTTAAGGGTGTGATTAGATAGTGGCTAAGAGGTGTTATAGGAACGCCCAGAGTATCTAATCACACCCTTAATTAACACCTGGCTGTGATATGTTAATTGGGATTTTCCATGGTACATAATTGCCACAGATTCTTGTATAAGTCATTCTGAATTGAGAAAGCCAGTCGGATGACTAGCGAAACGTCTTCAAGAACTACATTTCAAGTCCAGTTGATCTAATTGAATACAACAGATATACCATGACCTGGATGAATGAGAACCTTCACAAGCCTATTTATAAAACCTCAGCATTTATTGCAGTGGCTAAATTCTGGGGTCATTACTGGATCAGTTACAAACACCCCCACACACACACCTAGCAGTGTTCTCCCAAGAATTGTTTTCCAGGCGGTGGCATGAAAAAGTAGCCAGGTGGAGTGGGACAGGGAAATTGGTGGTGGGGAAAAATAAAATGTGCACTATTTTTACTAGTTAATTATTATTAATTAACTAGTAAGTTATTATAATTAATTACTTTTTAAACACATGCAGTCTTCACATTCTAATGGGAATAATTAACAGCCTTGCATCATGCTCATTATATAGGTCAGGGATGTCTAACTTTTGTCCCACTAGATGTTTAAAAACTATGACTCCCAGCATTCCTTGGTTGCAGAATGAAGGGAATTGTAGTTTTAAAACATCTGAAGGTAACCCAAATGTAACATCACTAATATGCTTGTGAAGGTACTCATTCATCCAGGTCATGGTATATCTGTTGTATTCAATTAGATCAACTTTACTCTGGGCGTTCCTATAACACCTCTTAGCCGCTATACAATCCCGCCCTTAACAATTGGCTGTGATATGCTAATTGGGATTTTCCAGGGTACATAATTGCCACAGATTCTTGTACAAGTCATTCTGAATTGAGAAAGCCAGTCGGATGACTAGCGAAACGTCTTCAAGAACTAAACTTCAAGTCCAGTTGCTCTTATTGAATACAACAGATATAACATGTATATTTTTTAATGTATACATAATGTATACATAATACATTAAAAAAAGAATAGGGAGAGAAAGGCTTCGCAGCTCCCCTTCAAGAATATGCAAATAAGGAACAGAGACTTCTGGGTAATTTCCATGTTTCCATGGCAGCTTTCAGGAAAACTATTCCTTTAAAAAGGATTTTACAGTATTCCACAAGCTGAATGCAAAACCAGTATGTCGACTACAGACCGGTTTTGGCTTTATTGAGCCTTTTCCTGAAAGCTGCCATGGAAATTACCCAGAAGTCTCTGTTCCTTATTTCCAAATGTAACATGGCAGCACAAGCACATGTGACCCGCATACAGAATGCATTGCAGGGGATCTTGCAAAAGCTAGTTAACACATGCTAAAATAATCTCGCAAGTGTAAAAAAGGGGTCTTGACTGGGTAGTTTTTACTGACCTATTGGCACGCCTATTAAACCTACATATAAATTCTTAATTAAATCACAAGTGTTCTCTCAAGAATTTTTTTTCAGCCGGGTGACATGAAAAAGTAGCTCGGTGGGCCACCCGGCTAAAAAACCCTAGGTAGGACACTGACCCAGTATTTACTTATTTGGGCAATAAAAAGATCTTCTGTGAAGTCTGTAAAATATTTTCATTACGCATTCCCTGCAATTACTAAGCACACTGAGCATGCTTGAGCTCATTGTGTGGGGGCAGGGGTAACTGCAGGACATGCTATTCTGACACATCTTACTAACTTTACAAAGGTGTATCATGTAATTAAAGCAGGAAGAAATAGGGTGGTTCATCTTTTCATAGTTTCTGAACTGTAAGTCAGTACACTTGTTTTAGCCAGTACTTTAGGTTATTGTTGTCCACCTTAATTAACTAAAAAATCAGAATCTTTTATTGATCAAAAGGGCTTTGTAGCATGTTCCAGGGTTGTGCAAATATACAACTCCATGTTCAAAACAGCCCACTATAGTTAGACATAACTTTCAGAATTTGAACCAGAGAATGACATTCTGTCTTTGAAGTGATGGAAATATTGACCTTGGCCTTTTGTTTTTTTTTCAGACTGGGTAGAATTTAGTCCATATGAAATTGGAATGGCCAAGTATGGCACTTTCATGCCCCCAGACCTTTTTGGCAGTAAGTTTTACATGGGCACTGTGATTAAAAAGTATGAAGAAAATCCTTTGCACTTCTTAATGGGTAAGTAAACCAATTTCAAAATGAATGTATTATAAGAACAACATTCTGTTTTCTTACATTATAAATTTTCTTCTACCCTTGGTTGTAGTATGTTAGAGTTTATGGATCAGTTATGTCCCTAGCTCTTGGGCTGGTGGAAATACCATTGATGGAGCAAAACATTTCTAAGAAATTATTTTAGTTCAGGAAAAAATGGTATCTTCTTGTTCCAAAAAATATTGCTAAAACCCCAAAACAAATATGTAATGATGGCCTGGAACCCATTCAACCCACCTCACTTTTCCCCTGTTTTGCTTTCCTACTGTAAAAAGTCAAGACCCCTTACACTTTACCATTTCACTCCACCTCAGTCAAGCAAACATTAATAAAACAGAATAATTAAGCAGTTTGTTTACTTTGAGGCTTTGACCAACCCATTTGGTGTCTGTTTATTTTGTGTTTTTTTTTTAATTGTTATTTAAATAACTAATATTAGAGGCAGTTAAATCCTTTTAATACATTTTGTTTTCAGTGTTTCAGATGTTTAAAGTGATGATTTTCTCAACTATTTTTTATCCTTTAAGGTGTCTGGGGCAGTGCTTTCTCAATATTATTTAACAGAGTTCTTGGAGTTTCCAATCAAAACCAGGGTGCCACAATGGAAGAAGAATTAGGTAATTGTGCCTGTTTATGTTGATGTAAAAACAATTAGAGTTATTCAATAAAAGTTCTAATTGTGAAAAAGTTGCTAATTTTGCCCCAACCAATCAGATATTAGCTTTCAAATGTTAAATAATATCTGATTGGTTGGGGCAAAATTAGCACCATTTTTTACGATAAGAACTTTTATTGAATCTCCATGATAGTCTATTATTGATCTTGCAATCGTAAAATGCTGGTTTGTACGATTCTCTGAGCAGCAGGTTAGAGATCAATTCAAATGTAATATTTCATCTTCTTAAGGCTTTTTTTTTTTTTAAACTCGTTTTATTAATGCTCCATAGCGTATTTCAATAGTTATTCAGCAGTATTGGTTTACAGCATGTATTATACATTTATATAATTTCTTTATAGTGGTTATACAAGCTTGGAGTTAACTTGACATAGTCTAGTGTTATTATTTACATTTAAATATAAACATTTCAACATAGGTTATAACACTTGCCTGTATTGTCTTCCGATTTGCTCTATTGTCATCGGTCGTCGTCCGCCCGTCCAGATCTGTCCCCGGAGGCCCCCCTTGGAGTTTTCCTGGGTCATATATGTTTATATCTGTTGTTTCTTGAAGTTATATTACTGTGTTGGTTGATTCAAGCCAATTCCCCCAGATTTTTTGGAATTTATCCGGGCAGTTCCTATGTTGGTACATAATTTTAATGTGTGGTAAATCATTATTGATGAGTTTAATCCAATTTTTGGTTTTAGGGGTTTTGTCAGACATCCATCTCATGATTATTGTTTTCCTGGCATAGAATAGTGTTGCCTGCAGGAAGGCCTGTTCCGTAGTGGACCATATATCATTTTCCGACAGTCCAAAGATACATGTCTCAAGTGTGGGTTGGATGGGGTGCGGAGTGAGAGATTTTAGAAAATTTATAATTTCTTGCCAAAAGATACATCTCCTTGGACAGTTCCATAGTAGATGTATGAAATCTGCGTCTACGTGGTGACATTTAGGGCATGTAGAGGTTCGTGAGGTTTTCATGTGTTTTAATTGTTTAGGTGTATAATATGTTTGATGTAGGATTTTGAACTGTATGAGTTTATTTGCTGCCGGTGATACTGTACAGTGTGTGTTAAGGATTTCAGGCCATTTGTCTTCTGTAATTCCTGGCATATGGGGTGTCCATTTTGTTTTGACTTGTTCAATGGTCGGTTGGGATTTAGTTGTTATTAGGTGAGTGTATAGTTTAGATATAATTCCTTTCAGTCCTTGGGTGCGTATTATGCCTATGATTGGGTGTTTTGATATATTCTCATAGTTGTTGGGGAATGTGTTTTTTATTGCATGTTGCATTTGTAGATATCTAAAGTGTAGTGTCATTGGGAGTTCATGTGTGTGTTGGAGGTCTTGGAATGATATTAGTTGATTATTGCAAATCAAGTTGCCCAGTGTACAGATACCCTTTTCTTTCAATCTCTTCCGGCCAGGAAGGCTTAGAAATTCGGGGAGTAGTTTGTTGTTCCATAGAGGGGTATGGTCGAAGTAGTCAGTTAGGTGGTATAGGTGATTGGTAAGGTTCCATATTTTCACTGCCTGTTTGTGTAGGATGGTGCCCGGTCCTATCATGTGTATTCTTGGAGCAGCTAGGTAGGCCATGAATGGGCTTGTTATGTATGTGGTCATCATCATGTCTGATATTGTGGGTGGGGTGTCTGGGTTAACCCAGCACTGGAAATGTTTTAATTGGGCAGCCCAATAGTATAATTGTAGGTTGGGCAGGGACAACCCTCCCATATGTTTGGGGCTTTGTAGGGTGGTAGTTTTAACTCTAGCATGTTTGTTGCCCCATATGAAGGAGAGGATGAGGCTGTTTAGTTTGGTGAAGAATGATTTGGGGATGTATACTAATGAGTGTTGGATTACATACAGAATCTTCGGTAGTAAGAATATTTTAATCAATTGGGTTCTGCCCCAAAGGTTAAGTGTTACATGTTTCCAGGCTAGGGTTTTGGCGTTCGTGTATTCTATTAGTGTGGTTAAATTTAATGAGTAGAATTGTTGGGGGGATTTGGTTATGATTATGCCTAAGTATTTAAAGTATGGGACTATTGGGATGGGTATATTGCTAGGAATTTTGCATGTTGGGAAATCATCTAGTGGGTATAGGGCTGATTTGTCCCAATTGATCTTTAGTCCTGAGTGCCTTCCGAATTTATTGATAAGTGTGAAGGCGGTTGTGAGTGGGAGTCTGGGGTTTTCTAGGAATAAGATAATATCATCCGCATAAAGTCCCATGCGCTCTTCATACTGGTCTATGCGGAAGCCCCGCACCTGTGGGTTGGCTCTAAGGGTCATTGCCAGGGGTTCAATTGCAATGGCAAAAAGATAAGGGGATAAGGGGCATCCCTGCCTGGTTCCTCTCTGAAGTGGGAATGAGGCCGATAGTTCTCCGTTTATCAGTATGGATGCTGTTGGTTGTGCGTATAGCATTTTGACCCATTTGATAAAGCCTGGACCGAATCCGTATTGTTTCAGGACTTCCCATAGATATGGCCATTCGACCGAGTCAAATGCCTTACAGGCGTCTAGGGATAGTATTATGCGTTCTCTGGTGTTGTCGTGGTTTAATTGAGTTTGAATGAGTGTACGTCTCAGGTTAATTGTTGTGGATTTATTAGGCATGAAACCCGTCTGATCTGGGTGTATTATGGATGAGATGACTGTTTTTAAACGTTGAGCTAGGATTTTTGCAAGTATTTTGTAGTCTGTTTTTAGTAATGAGATTGGTCTATAGGAGCCACATTCTTGTATATTTTTCCCAGGTTTAGGTATTACCACGATTGTGGCATTGTATAATGAGGGGGGTAGTGTTCCTGTGTTGTATGATTCGTTGTACATCTCCAATAATGGGGGGAGTATGTGTTCATTATATTTTTTGTATATTTCAGTCGGTAGTCCATCTGGTCCTGGTGTTTTACCATTAGCCATTTCTCCCAAGGCTGATTGCAGTTCTAAGTATGATATAGGTGTGTCTAGTGTTAGTCTTTGGTTGGCTGTAAGAGTGGTGAATTGCAGATCTCCCAGGTATTTAGCTATGTCTTGTGAGGTGGTTGTAAGTTTGGAGGTGTATAGTTCCTGGTAGAAATCATGGAAGGTTGCTAGGATCTGGGGGGTTGAGTGGACTAATACATGCTGGTCGTTTTGTATGCTAAGAATTATATTTGATTGGGTGTGGTCCTTTACTAGATATGTTAATAATTTGGCTGAGTGACCTCCATTCTCAAAAAAATTTTGTCTGATAAAAAATTGTTTTCGGTGTGCCTTTTCGGTTTGCAGGTTGTTGTAGAGGCGTTGGGTCTGTAGCCAGTTATTTTTGGTTGTTGTTGTCTGGTGTTGGATATATTCTTTTTCGGTTTGTAGGAGTTGGGATGTTAGTGTTGTTTCTTGTTGTTGTGTGGTTCGTTTGATATATGAAATTGTCGAGTGGAGTCGGCCTCTTAAATACGCTTTAAATGTTTCCCATAGGTTTTTCGGGTTAGTTGTTGTAGTGTTATATACTAAGAATTCTTCTAGATATCCTGGTATGGCATCGGGGTTTGGTATTTGGGTTAACCAGAAGGCGTTAAAGTTCCATGGTTTTGTTCGTGCGGTGGTAATTGGTAAGGCAATATGGAGTAGTACAGGTGAGTGGTCTGATATTCCGCGGGGAAGGTGGGTTATGAGTGTTGTTAGTGGTACAGTTTTTTTAGCCAGGAAGATGTAATCTAGTCTAGATAATGAATTGTGAGTTGAGGAGTAACAGGTGAATTCCTTTGTGTTTGGATATCGGTGTCTCCATATATCTATCCATGCCCATATTTGCGTGAATGACGCCAGTGGGGTTGTGGTTATTGTTTTGGGGTTATTAGTGGGGGGTGTGTTATGGAGCCGGTCTTTATTTGGACACATAGTTGCATTAAAGTCCCCCATACTTATGAGGTGTGCATCTGGGTATTTGATAAGCAGTGGGGTGATATTTTCCATCATGGAAAGGTTGGTGTTTGGTGGGTTGTATATGCCAAGGAGTATCATAGGTGTGTTTTCTATCTCTGTGTACACCAACACGTATCTGCCATGTGGGTCGGTTTTGACCAGATGGATTTTGTATTTAAGAGATTTCCTAAATAGTAACGATACCCCTCTTGAGTATGTTGAACACACACTATGTGCCGTCCATCCAACCCAGGGTTTTTGCAGTGTTCTAGTTGTTGCGTGTGTCAAGTGGGTCTCCTGCAGGCAAACTATATCAGCTTTGTGTCTATTGATCGTTGTGAAAACTTGTGTTCTTTTATCGGTGTGATTTAGTCTTAAGGCTTTTTTATCATAACGTTAAAAAAAAAATATTGTAACAAATAATCATGCATTTTCAATGTCAGTAAAATTCTTAATAACATACATATCATCCTGGCTCCCAGGTGCCTGTAGAAGTGTAATAGAACCATTAGAGAAAGGAATTGTAATATAATATTAATAAGTATATATTATATTGTGTAATAACCTAAATGGTTAATGACCTTGAAAATTGGTATGTTACTTTTTTGAGATGGTCTAAATATGGAATGAATTATAATGAAACAAGTTAAATATGTTATATAATTTATATATATATATATGTACTGAAATATTTATGTATTTGCCCCCCTCGTATGACTTTTTTTTTATTTTACAGAGCTGCGTTCCCAAGTAGCGCTTTATTAATAAACTATACATACATACATGTAAATTGGTTTACGTTTATTTAAAGGGCCACCCTCCATATAAACCTCGCTCTGGTCCGGCTCCCCTGCCTGTCGGAACTACAAGATTGACTGTGATTGGCTAAGAGGCCAAAAAGGTTCTCTTGTAGTGCTTGTCCAAAGTCCCAGAAAGTGAACAGTAGGAGCTGTCTTCCTGTGTAAAAGGTTTCCGTGTCCTCCCTTTTTCCTGAGAGGACAGTGGCATGTAAAGGGAGCCCTTTTCCCACCCTCCTGATCCCTCACTGCCCTTCTCCTAGCGTGAGATATTTTAAATATGTTAAGAGGGCATCCCATTCCACCCCCAACCATATCTAACTATATTAGCTAGTTAAAAAAAGGATCCGAACGTTAGTTACAGCTCACGTGTACAGCTGCCTCTCAGACAGTCACAGCCGCAGCTGCAGGTCCAGCCCCCTGCTTGTAGTTCCAGCAAGGAAGGAGATGGATCAGAATGCTGCTGGAGTGAGGGGTTGTAAGTAGCGGTTGGGGGTGGTAAGGGATGTCCTCTAACATAGTAAAAATTATTTTGTAGAGTGGAGATGCCCTATAATTTTTAGAAGAGATTGCTCCTTGATTAAGAGAAAACGTTGAAAGTTGTTTAGATGTAGTGGCTGCTTTGTTGGCTAAAATTGTGACTGATCAACATCGTAAATAACATCATGGTGACATTTGTATTCTGTTTTATTGCAGTCTTACAAAGCAGTAATATCTGTTTTAGATTTCTGTCAGTGTTGCATTGATCTGTGCTCTGTTTATCTTACCCCAAATAGGGCTAACAGTTTTATTTGCCATTCCTTGATTTATTTCTATAATCTTTCACAATGATCCATAATCTATGACCTATAGATGCCAATCAGTTATATGTGTGTATATAGCTGGTGTATTACTTCTGAATGCGCACCAAGGCATCTGTATGCCTTAGGCTAAAAGGCATGGCATGTCATGCACCTCACTTACATTGCTTTTATCTGCAGTTCAAGCGATAGAGACACATTTGAGGTGAGATGCGAGAGTGGCTATAGTAAAAGATGATACACAGGTAAAACTTTAGTAAGGAAATACCTTGAAAGAAAAGTGATTATTGGTTCTGTATCGGGAAAATGTGTTATACTGTAGCCTGAGCTTCTGTTTCAATGTACTGTAGGAACGCTCAGTGATTTCATTATGTGCTCACTTTTAATTGACATTGTATTTTGCATTTTATTAGCCTTGGTTCACTTGGCAAGCTAAGCTAAGCTAAGTAGGCACTGTACTCGCTAGTTAGCTCACTAACCTGCACATTTATTTAAAACCTGTCCAGTAAGATTTAATGGGTCCAGGACATATTAAAATGGGGTCATGTGGCTCTGATATAAGAACCTAGAAAAATTGACACACTAATGGGGAAAGATAAATAAATTCCTAAAAATTTTTGTCAACCAAGGAGAAGTTTTTCAAACATGGAACATTTGTAGTTCTTAAATCAATAAGAAATATTGTGCACCAGGTAATATTCATTTTTATTTAAGGTTTCCTTGAATGTTTTTCTGAGACAAAAAAAATAACCTTAGGTACTGGATTATTTAGATTTGTATTGCTTGGTAACAAGGGTGTCCCGTTAAGGAAAGTATCACGTCTATCCTGGTTCATGAAGTGGAAATGACTCATTTGTCTGAGGCACTGAAAATCATTTTATACAATGGCAATTAAAAATGTCAGAGGTGTGCGTCTACCACTTAACTTACGCACTGACCTTTCAGCTGAATGACACTTCTTCAGCTTTTAAAGGAACTGTGTTTTTCTTTTTTAAACAAACATATCAGCAGCAACACATTTTGTTGAATTGTTGCCTTCTATCCAAAGTTTACTTACTATTTGCAATTTGAGCTTGTTACAGGAAAATTCTAGTGATTAAACTTCAGTTAGGTGGAGGAGAGCACTTTTGCCTCATATTATTTTAGAAGTCAGCAGGGAGCATACTATACCACTCAGTGGGCAGTTTGCAGCTCTCCCACTCTTTCCCCCATTTGCCCCACTTCCTACTGTTATGTTTGTGCATGCATTTCAACTTTACAGGTGAGAGGTCTGTTGGCAAAGTAGGAAATTGTCAGTGGGATGATCTGCAAACTGTTGGAAGAGCAGTATATTGTACAGGTCCCAAGCAACGTCTATGGTAATAATGGTAGGTGGGAGTACTAGCTTGTAGTTGTTTTTTAAACTTTTTGGGAAAATTTAATGGGAGCACGTATCCTCCTTGCCAGCATTTTTTCTGGAAATGTTCTCTTAAAACAAGATTAAGGTGAATAGTAAATGGTGCTCCGGTAAGCTACACCAATAAACATATTATATCGCCCTGTATGTGTCTGTCAGAGTCTCGGGTTACTATTTATTTATTTTATCTCTGTTAAAGCCCTGTTCATTAAACCACAATAACCTGCAAAACTAAGCAAAAAGTAACTTGTGAAATTATAGGTGAGTATAAATGAGTGATTAAAGTTAAACAAAAAAATCTTGTTTATAGGTAGAGTCTCCATTCACTTTTATTAAAATGATACTTGTCCAAGGACCTTTATTTAAATTGCATGTACTGGCACATCTCCAAAGGCACCTCCACACATACACTATGAGCTTCGTATGAGCATAATAATGCACAGGGCATTACAATTATGATTGACACTGGGGTGAGGCGGCAGGACTTTAGTTGGGTGATGCAGGCTATAGGACATGTTTTGTAGCAATTTGGCGTCATTTAAGAAGAGGAAAAGGTTCTTACATCTGTAATTTGGGGAGAATATGCCCTTTAAAATGGTTAGAGTTCTATATTCCACTAGAGATATCTTAAAGGAGAACTATACTATGACTCAAACCACCCCTCTCCTAATAGTACCATGGGTGGGGTCCTAAACCACTAGGTCCTTACCCAGGATTTTGCCCTAGTTCTGACATCCCATACCAGGTAGTGGTCTCAAACTCCCGTGCTTAATCATTGGTAAGATAGGCTCTGCAAGGAGTGTGTTGAACCTTGTGTTCAGCGAATGGCATTCTGGAAGAGAGATTTCTTTTATGGTTTGGTTTACGCTAAATATGATATTTTAAAGTCACAATCTTTTGTAAAGGTGTTCCTTATGCATCATAAGTATATATGCATTACATGGAGGTAGGACTAATTCTACTTCCTGCATGTACGGTTTCATCTGCCAGTTAATGTCCTGGGCAGAAGCGGATATATTCATGCTGGTGCAGGGAGGTTGAAATTTCCAATCCTATCTCCCTGCCCCAGGTACTTTTTTTAATTTAAATTGTTTTTTTAAAACTTTATAGTTTTTTTTTTAAAAAAACTGTTTTTATAGTTCTAAGTTAATATAGATCTACTATGTACATGCTGTCTTCATTTAAAAAAACAAAACAGTTGAATTTAAACATTTGTACTATATTTTGCTGTGGTCATTAGTGAGCTGCCATTTCAGGTTCTACATCGGTCCTTCTTCTGCTCTCCGGTATGCACACTTCCTTGCATTGTTCCCAACAATAATTTCTGCTGACTGTCTGTTGTATGGGTCAAACATTCTCAGATGTTTACCAAGCAACTGAATTCCTAGGTAGTTTGTTTCAGAGATGTTTTCTACTTATTTGTTTAAATTAGATATTTAAAAAGATTTTAATGGGAATTAGGGACAGTCATTTAACATTACACAGTATGCCCAACATTGTGGCAAATTTCAGTTGGGGGGAGGATGTTCCCTTTAAAGTTAAAATGTAATAAGCCTGAATTGTTAAGGTAGGTACACACAGTAAAGATGTTTGATGTCATTTTTCAAAGATCAAGGAACACACAGTCCTGAGCATTCTCCCTATACACAGCATATACACAGCATAGGGAGAACGCTTGGGACTGTGTGTTTCCCACGACTGCGGGAGATGACCACCACCGTGGGAAAATTTAAGTCTTTTCCAAACAACCGCAGGAACGTTCGGCTGCCGTAAACTTGTTCGGGAAAGACGCTACACACACTGCAGATACGTCATATCACTGGTGGCTGTAATTGTCACCTCTGAAATCAGAAGCATTGTGGATAAATTATTTGTAATTCTGCCTCCTTCCTAGCAAGTTATGATAGGTTTTCTGATTACATGTAATTAATCTTGTTTGCCTAATAGAGATGTCCGAACTTCGCAAAATCCGGTCCGCTCGAGGATCCGCGAGTTTTCGGAAAAATTTGAAAATCCGCGAGCGGACCCGGTAAAATGAAAAATATTCTCAAAATTACGAGAAATTTTTGAAATTACGAGATTTCTCTTATTTTCGAAAATACAAGTAATCTTCGTAATTTAGAAAATTTTTGAAAATACGTATTTACGAAAATAAGAGACATCCTCGTATTTTCGAAAATTTTCGATAATACATATTTTTGGAAATTCCAGAAAATACGAGAAATCTCGTAATATCAAAAATACGAGGAATCCGCGGTTCGGAAGTTCGGAAGGCAGAAAATCCGGAAAAAAATCGCCGTTCGCAAACGGGATAAATCCGTGTCGGATCCGGGTTCGGTTCCGCAAACCGGCCATCCCTATTGCGTAATGGGTCAAAGGTAGGTCAGACAGTAGTTACAGTTCATGGGGTAGAGCACTTACTGAACATGTGCATCTGTGTAAAAATGTCTGGGACACTTTCTGGTAGGTGGGCTACAGAACTGGGGAAACTACTTGAATCACCAGCATCTTGTATAGCTGATGTCACTGCATTCTTTTAGTGTTACTCCTCCCCAGTTGTTAGAAGACAAGATATACTTACATATACATAAGCTCAGTAAACTTTCTGTACTTCTCCCACCCAATTGCAAAACTATAAAATATTACAAATATGGCAAGCATATAAGACCTATGCTAAGCTGAAACATGACAGAGATGCTGAATGCTTCAAATGATATGACACCTAATCTGGAACTGTATTTAAACTCATTCTGTGTGAGGTACTTTATAAACATTATGACAGTCCTGTTTGATACAATTGTTTTTCCTATACTGGGAAATGGATTAAAAATGGAAACATTTTCAGGGTTATTCAATAAAAGTTCTTATCGTTTAAAATGGTGCTAATTTTGCCCCAACCAATCAGATATATATATATAAGGAGGAGAGATAGAGAGTAACATTCACTATAGAGTATAGCATATATCACAATAATATATTAAACACACTGCCTCCTATGGTCAACCAGTGTAATACATTCTGCTTAAAGGGCATGTCCACCCCCAGAACTAAAATTTAACCCATTACTGGCCCCACATTACAGTTTAAAAAAAATCTTATTTTACATTCTTGCTCCTTATGGTTCCCCTGTAGTCCATGTCGAAAGTCCAGGAAACTGAGGGGTAGTGGCTGTCTTCCTGTCCAAACATCTCTGCATCCTGTTTAATGCTGTTGCTTATATTTCAACAGTTAGTACCTCTAGTGGAGAGATGTTGATAAAATTTAAGTAATGATGTTAGAAAATTAGCATGATTAAAATAGCCTGCAATAATAATGACACCGTGAGGATGTAGACTTTGTAACTAGAGACGAGGTTTGGGTCCATTTTGAACCCGGTTCCAAAGTTCCGACAGGACTTTCGGATCTCGCGGTACTGATCTAGCCACATGACCTAAAATCACCACCCACAGCACCACTGGGTATAAAAATTAGTGGTCGGCAATATTTTGTCAGTGTATTGTACATCTGTTTGTGCTGCAATCTGCGCAATACATGCAATTTTATGTATTAGGAGCGCATGCGTTTGGCAAATAGTTGCTGATCCCCAGTGCATGCAATACTATCATATGTGTTTTTTGTGCATGTAATTTTGTTTTATATGTAAATTGCAAGGGGCTAAAAAAAATTTGCGATTTTCTGTGCAATTAATGCACCCATTTACGTGCACAATCGCATCGGAATCGCACCAAGGGAACGAAGTTAAGTCTTTTCTCTGCACTTTTTTAAGTTTTAAACATGGCGGTTAAGGTTGGGAGGGGGTCCACTACACTTTAAAAAAAAATAAAAAAATACAAACAACAGCACAGATAGATCTAGATGGAGTGCATGTCAGAGTCCTCCAGGAGGACAGGGAAGGGGTAGATACCTTTTTATACACAGGAAGGCTCCTACTCTCCTCTTTTCTGGACTTTGAATAGGCACTGCAGGACAACTACTGTATATGGAGTGGAAAGGTAAGGATTTTGTTACACTACACAGTGGTTCCAGCAGTAGGTCAATTTTTAGTTTTGGGGGGGGGAAATTCCCTTTAATTGGAACTTTCTGACTTTTTCTCCCATTGACTTCTATGGGTTTGTTTTCAGATTTACAGGGAGATTCTATAAAAGTTCTTATTGTTTAAAATGTTGCTAATTTTTCCACAACCAATCAGATCTTATTTACCATTTGAAAGCTAACATTCAGCCTGATCTCATCCATGTAGATTACCAATGAACAAATTATGTAGTCAAGTATGGTGGGATGTGCAAGGCAATAAATTTGCCAAAGTAACTTTACACAAGCCCTGGATCTCTTACCCCTCTTTTGCTTCCGATCTTACCTGGAGCAGAGGAAAGAGAGCATTCATACAGACCAATGAAACCATTAGTGCCTGCTGATGTCCTTTTGCTTTGGATGGGTCTAACTTTAATGCACTTCATCTCCCTAGAGCAGCAACTGTAAGTCAAAACATTGGGTCCAATAGCCAAACCCAGCTAGAACAGCCACACCATGTGCTCCACTCCCACCAGCAGACAGCCCCAGTCAGCCACACGCTAATGGGTATCAGCTGCTGCCTGTCATATACAAGCAAATCCTTGGCATTTTTCCTCCAGTGACAAACTGCCAGGGAGGTAGACAAGACAACAGACCCACAATGCAGGTTTCCCAGAGAGACAGACAACTTGAGCAGCACAGAAATAATTTAAGTGGTAAATTATAAATATGCAAAACCCAAAAGCCTTGTGGATAGTTCATGCTGCCATCTTGGATATCACATTTATGGACTATAAGTTACGTTAAAGGGCATATCCACCCCCCAACTAAAATTTGCCCTACTGCTGGCCCCTCTGTGTAGTCGTTCCCTCCCACCCTCTCGATGTGTGTAGCATGGTAATTGTTAGTGCTTTATGGACCGGACTTGAGTTGATTTTAAACTGAAGAAATAAAGAAGTTTGATTTTAATTCTCGTGTGCTGCCTACTCCTCCCTATAGCCTTGACCCCTCTGTGTAGTGTTCAAAAATTCTTACCTTTCTCCTCTGTTTCGTATGGTTGTCCTGCAGTTCCTGATGAAAGTCCAGAAAAGTGAACAGTCGGAGCCTGTCTGTGTGTCATCCGGTCTGTCTCCTTCTTGTCCTCTCTGAGGATTCTGGCATGTGCATTCCATTTAAAAAAAACAAGCAAACTTTGCTGTAGTGTAGGGACCCCTAACACTAAACGCTAGGGTTTTTAACTTTACAAAGGGCCCACAAATAGACTTACCTGACCTTGTTCCCGAGTTTTTGAAGTAAAAACCTTAGCATTTAGGGTTGGGGGAAGGTCCCCTACACTACAGCAAAGTTTGTATGTGGGGGTGGAGATAACCTTTAAATGTGATTTTCTCTAAAGGGGAACTAAAATCTCAAAACAACACTGTTCCAATAGACAGAGCATATTCACAAACACACAACAAGCTGTGACTCGTCTCTCCCTTTGCTGCAGCTGCTCGTTTATTTATGAAATTAACCAGTTCGGCTCCCACAATCACCCTTAGCTGGGTGAAACCCAGTTAAGTGTATGCTGTACACTTAACATTGAGTTAAATACCCCCCCCAACACATTCTATGCTCCGGTCCTTACAATGGTATAATCATTTGCTTTTCATACAAAAAAAAGTAATCTTTGCAATGTATTTCTTAGCTAGCATGGATGTGTGATACAAAATATTAACATTTCAGTAAAAAGAAAGTCTGAGGAATTAAAGGGCAATTATAGTGAGAAAAAAGTTTTTTTTAAATTCCTTCTAATGTAGCCTATAAGTCATCCCAACCACCAAGGTACCTTTAGTTTCTTTAAATTCTTCATAGTCCCCGAGATATAAGCCTTTGAATATGCTGTGATCTGTAGGAGCTGCTACACCTCATCTGTCACTCAAAGGCACACACCCACACAAACCAAAGCTCCCATGCAGTACTGTCACATACTCCTTCACCCACACTGTAAGTAACATGTGCAACACAGTCAAATTCTGTAGTGCTAAACACAATCAATAAACCATTAACCCAGCAATATGAGTAAACACACTATAAAACAGCCCCTCCCCCCCAAAAAATCTTATATACATACAAAACCAGTAACTCAAATGGAACACTACTAATACAGTATATATAATACAGACTATATACCAAACAAGACATACAGTGCAATCTATGAAATATATAGACTAAAGCAAATGAAATGTATCAGGATAACAAGCAGTTTCACTGTGTTTGTGAAGGTCTCACTATAGCTGCTGCTACACTGACTCTGTCTTCGGTGATTATGATCTCAGCTAAGTAGGGGAAGAGATATGATCTTTAGGTGCAAAAATAAATAACAATTAGCAAACTTAGAGAACAGGCAGAGTTCAGTAACTTACTTGTAAAGAATCTCAGCACCACTTGTCCTCCTCTCCCCCTCTGCCCCTCCCTTCAGCATATTGCTACTTTCTCCCACACTTTGCTTGCTTGCAGTCTAGCTCTGGAAGGGAGGGGTCAGCAGGATGTCAACACTTCATTTAAAGTCCTTTCAACTGAGCATGCCCGGACTTTTTATACAGCCCTTTACTGCTTGAGGGGGACTAGACAGAGAGGGGAGGGGGACTACACAGCTTGGTACAAACTTCTGCCAGTGTGAAGTAAACATGAAAGTAAGGCAGCTTATACTAAGTGATCTGTACATTGTATATAGACAAAGTTTTTTTTTCACTATAGTTGCCCTTTAAACCTGCAACCTAATGCTTTTACCCCTAACCCAACAAAGATACTATATGAAACACCTGTAAGTTGGGGATTGAACCTGTGGCTGTGTGTTTCTAAAACAAGCATTTTAGCAGGTGAGCCACCACATGACATGCAAGGTAGATGCTTTATCTTTTGCTAGGAAAATAATTTTAAAAAATGTTAGTAAAATCAGCTGAATATTTTGAATTGCCCCAGGAAGACTGTATGCAATTGAAGCTGTCTGGTAAATAAATTGCAGGGTAACAAGCGTCTTTTCTGTGCATAGAGACAGTGAATACTGGGGTCAGAGGGAGTGGCTCTTTGAAGACTACGTGGGATGTGAGTTGTATTGGCAACAACATGGAAGCCTTCTTAGTTACAGAATCTATTACTTACATGTACTAAATGCAATTTACAATATATAGGTGTTCTGGGGAGAAAAGATTTTTAAAAATGAGGTTTGGGTCTCCTTTAATATTGTAGATATAGCTCATGTATGAGAATGTGTAAGAGGTACATACATTAATAATTCCTGTAAATTACCATGTTTTTTCTTGTCTGTTACTTGTTAGATATTAGACAGATTTGATCTAATATCTTAAAAGACTGTTAAGCTGGGCGCACACAGACAGATGTTTCGGGCCAGCCGACCATTTGATGCATCTGGCTGGTTGGCTGGGCCAGAACATCATCAGTTGTGATGCCAATTGCCACTTGTGATCATTTGGTGAGACCGCACAATCGATCATATTTTTCTGCTATGTCCGATTGGCCTTCTGGCTGATCTGGCTTGAAAACCAATCTGACATAAGGCTCTCATGGCACATAGTACCACAGACATTTCAGGCCAACCAACCAAAATTCCTGAAAATATGGTCAGTCATCCCGAAATGTCTAGTCATGTAAACATAGTCTTAGTTTTACCTTCAATGCTCTCCGTCCTGAACCCTTCATTGTGTTCAAATTTCCAACACAAAATGGTGGTTCTTGAAATATTTAACTAAGGTTTTTCTATTGATTGTATCATATTTACCGGCATACGCACTTACTGGATAGGCAGCAAAAAATCAAATCAGTAAAGAATTAAACAAAATAAACCAAATATTAATTCCCATGTGTGGTACTGTGATTGATTGATTTTTGAACATCTGAGTTTTATCTGACATGTTTATTGAACATAAGTCAACCTGTGTATGGCTAGCTATAAACAGAGCTCAAAAAATTGCAGATAAAAAAGCTTAAAATATTTTCCCTGTATCTTGGATGTTAACAAAGATACTTTGAGACTTTATAATTTGTTGCCAAAATATATTTTTTAAACAGCTTTCCTCTGTGACATCACATTTTTTGAGCTCTCATCTTATCCTCGCCATATTCTGACCCGATGCTATGCCTATTCAATGTTCAATCTCATATTAAAGGCAAGGCGATGTAACGCAAAGTGCAACAGTGGTTCTTACCTTCCGATGTTGAAGCAATTAAAGGGCAACTCAGGTATCCAAACAAGTTAGGGTTAAACGTAAGCCTGTAGTATTTCGTTTAAAATTAGCCAACAATCACACCTCTGGCTGCAGCCTTTGGAAATTACATTGGGGTGAATGTTCAAATTTCCTGTTTCCATTAGGTTTCACCAGACCTCTGCCACGCCCTCTGCCCCCCGAAGCGAAGCATTCTTAGATAAAGGGACACTATACTGAAAAAATGACTTTGCCTCATCTTAATCTATAATTGAATACATGTAAGTAGCACTTACTCTGATTTGCTTATGTTGCTGCCTTCAATCCAGCACATATTTTGTTTAGGAGCAGTATCCCCCCTCCCTCTTTTAACCACTCCCACTTCCATCCGACCTGACTTTTTTCCCACAAACCAACTGTCAAGCCTGCACACAGCATACAGTATTCCAACTGTCAAAACTCTGTCACCATTCCAGCTACAGTAAAACTACTCACAGAAGTATAGTTTTTGAGAGCAAGGAACTTGATTGACAGCTGAAATATAAGAAGTTTTAGATTGGATATCTAAAGAAATTGGGGACAGATCAACAAAAAAGGATACAGTGGTGGTTGGGAAGAATTACCTATCAGTATAGATGCCCTGTAAGACTTAATGCTGGGGAAAACAGGAAGTACTTGGGGGGAAAATGACAGTTGAGAAGGGGAGCCTATTAATGAAGGCAGAAGCTGGTCACATGGCTGAAAACAGGAAGTGATCAAGCAGGAAGGAATATTGCTGAACCTTACCAGCAATAAATTCTCACAACTTTTATCTAGAGATGTGATTTAGGTTTTATTTTGAAGTAACGATGGAAGGCTTTTTATATGATCCTTACTAGTTACGAAGATTTGGAGACCACAGTTACCATTTAAGATTTTTGCCATTTATCCATTTCTATCATATTCACATTTCTCTACAACATGAACTTGGTTACAATGCTATAAAAATATCTAAACAACATATCAGTTTACCAAAGCACTAGTGCGGACTCCAGTTTGGGCACCCCTGCCCTCTTTCCTTTAATTTAACAAGTATTCTACAAAGTGATTCTTCATATTGGTTTGGCTTAAACTCCCATAGCAACACATGTTTTTTCCACACATATTTAGCTACAAAAAATAGAAATTCTAGTGCACAAACAATTCTAATTGCATATATTGCTACAAACAACCTGCTCAACCCTGGATAAATAAAAGCAATTAGTTCAATAAGTTGGCCAAATTATTTTAAGCCCAGTCACCACGTCAAGTGGAAATCAGAGTCCCTGGATCAACTCCAACTCTATGCATCAATATCAAGTAAACTAGTAAAAAGGTAACATCTTATTGGTGAAAATTTGTGCACGTCTAATTAAAAAAGCCCCTTTATAACTTATATACTCCCTAAATATGGAAACTACAATTTATAAACTTGAAGTCAGTTGGGTTCTCAGCTGCACCTGACTTTTCTCAGAAATACATTTTTTGAATATTTAAAGCCTCAATCCTGAGAAGTTCCTTAAAATGTAGGGTTTCACTCACTCCTATTTAAAGGGCAAGTCCACCCCTCAAATTAAAATTTTTATATAGGTAATCACCCCCAAAGCCCAAAACTGCAATAGTTAGAAATCTGAAACTTGAGAGATGGGAGACAAACCTGAAATGAACCTGTTTTCTTTGTAGTAGCACTGGTGGTGCAACATACAAATGCTTTCTTTTTAGAAGCACACAACCCATGAGGTTACAGGTTCAATTCTCCAGACATTCTTTAAATTTTTACTGAAATGTTAAAGGGTATAGCCACCCCCAAATATTTTTTTCTGCAGTGTAGCGAAACCCCCCAACCCTAAATGTTAGGTTTTTAACTTAAAATAAAGCCCAGAAATAAACTTACCTATCGTCATTCCCTCTGCCTCTATTGCACTTCCATTCACGAAAGTAGCAAAAGGGGCAGGACTGGTAACCGCATCTGTGATTCGCTGAGAGTCAGACAATTACAGACTCGGCTACTGAGAGAGCTGAGGGAATGAAGGTGGGTAAGTCTATAATGTTTAGGGTTGAAGGAGGGTCCACTACACTAAAGAAAAATTCCCCCTACAATACAGAAAAGTATAGCGCTGAGGGATCCAGAGGGGGGGGGGGGGGGGAGAGCTCCCTTGACCATGCCAGAGTCCTTAGTGAGGACAAGGAAGAAGCAGGCACTGAATGACACATAGACACACTCCTACTCTTTAATTTTTTGGACTTTCAGAGAGTGCTGCAGGACAACCATAAGGAGCTGAGGAGAAAGGTAAAGATTTTTAAACACTACAGGGCCAGTACTGGGGAAATTTTAATTTTGGGGTGGACATGCCCTTTAAAGGATAACTATGTTCCAAAAATGACTTTAGGTGAATAGACAGGAATTGCTTTTCCGAGTATTTTTTGCAATTTAGCAGGAAAAAAATTGAGGGTCCCACTCCAAGATCAATTAAATGCTTTAATATGTGACCAACATTAAATAAACACAACTTTTTGGCTGGTAATAGGTGCACCCTTCCTCAGGTGATGATTTTCTTTCATTATTTCTGTGCAATGTGCAAGTGATGGAGGGGCCACAGGGACCCACAAGGGGAGGGACCACAGGTGCCCATGGGGGGAGGGGCCAAAGAGGATATGTGAGGGGAGGGGCCATAGGGGCCCATAAGGGGGAAGGGCTATGGGGCACAGCAAGGGGGAGGGGCAACAAGTCCCCATGAGAGGTAGAGGCCATGGAGCCTATGAGTGGGAGGGGCTACAGTCTACAGAAGGGAAGGGGAAGGACTTCCAGTTTCCTCCACATTATTCTGTGGCTGTGCTCCCCAGCAGCGAGGGGGAGGAACAGCCCCTGGAATGGCATCTGGCAGCATCCCACACCCTAACTTTCTGATCATGTATTTCACAGATCCACTTCAGATCTTTGAAAGCAGACCATTTTCCAGGTCCCTGAGCCATTTACAGTATGTTGCCATCGCTATTTATACCTTACTTTTAGGCAGAGTTTTAGCTCCAATTGACATCAATGGGTCAAATTTTCACGTTTTTTTCCTCGAAAATCCACAAATCTGCAAGCAGAACAGATTTCAGTGGAGTCAGCCATTTCTAATTGTGAATATACTTTGCAACAGTTAACACTAACTAACAGCCTTTTTTAACCTGTCCAGAAGGATCCTGAGTTCTGGAATCTAGCTAGAAAGCACTAAAATAATAATGGGAAAAGAAGCAACCTCTGATTTGTGTGTTTTCTTTTCTTTCAAAGTTTTACATTTTTTAGTTGTCCTGGACTTATTTCTTTGGAGAATCAACACCTTTATTAATATCTTGAGACCATCTGTGGCTACACCAATGTTTTGGGATTCTCCACTATAAAGTGTAATTTGATAAAAACAAAATGGGAAAATGCACTTAAAGGATTTTCTTGAGGGATTTTGGTAAAGAAAAAAATGCAAATGAAATCGATATAACTGTAATAAGAAATGGCCGAAACTCACCAGTTTCATTCCGTTTTCGGATTCCCAGATCTCGGGAAAATCCAGAAGATCTGAAAATCCGAAAACGGAACAAATTTTCGTTCGAATGTTTCGAATTATCGAAACTAGCCTTGAGTGTTCGATATTCTTTGAAAATACGATCGGAGTAGATTTGATTTTTTAACTGTAAATATGATCAAATGCAAAGATGTCTCACAAACAAAATTAACCCATATAACCAGCATTTATTTCACTACAGAGTCTAAAGAATATGTTAGAACTTAAAGAACATGAAACAAGGGTCTTATGCATTCTGATTCAACAGATGAAAACATAACAAACAGTATATAATAGTGTAAGAAGGTGTACTGTGTATATACAGCAAATAGTCCCCTTATTTGAATTTATGTGATTTTCATATTACTCTCATTTTTGTGTTATGCAATCTCTTTAATCATTCCATTTATATGAGCATTTAAACATAGCTGAATAAGAAACTTCAAAGGTACCTGGTCACTTTATTCTAAATAGCTTTGGGCACAGTAAATGTTACTGATCTAATGGGTTTCTAATTAAAGGTGAGCTATACTAAAAAAATAACATTTTAAAAAAGACTTTCTATGCATAATATAGTATAAAATATAGTTTAGGAATATACTGTGACTGCAACTGCTGCCTTCTTTAAAAAGATTTAGCCCATTGTATCATAAACCACTCCTGTTTTTGATGTCACTGCGAATCATCCAATAGGAGAATAGGGTCATCTGTTTCAGGCAGCGAAGTCCTTTAATGAAGTAAGCATGAACATGGAGAAATACAGGATGTACTGACTTTAGAAGATATAGTAATGCTTCAGCCTCAAATACAAGGGACTGAATCTTTAGATCTTAATTATCTTTCATTTTACATTATAGAAAGTATATTTAAAGGATAACTAGAGTCCAAAAATAGATTAGTTCACAGATGTTCCTGAAGGCAGCTATCCATCCTGATGTTCAATGTCTCTTCATTACAGCATATACTTCTGGGTTGAGCAGTCGATTATGGCCATCACAGATGACATGGCCAATAAGTGAATGCTTCATGTACAGCTTTAAGAGGAGGTGGCAACATCCTGCTGAGTTAGCATTAACAGGGTTATTCAATAAAAGTTCTTATCGTTAAAAATGGTGCTAATTTTGCCCTAACCAATCAGATGTTAGCTTTCAAATGATAAATAAGATCTGATTGGTTAGGGCAAAATTAGCACCATTTTAAACGATAAGAACTTTTATTGAATCTCCCTGTTAGTTTTTTAAATTTTTGCCACACAGTTGTGCAATTTAAAGGGACACTATACTGAAAAAATGACTTTGCCTCATCTTAATCTATTATTGAATACATGTAAGTAGCACTTACTCTGATTTGTGTGTGTTGCTGCATGCCTTCAATCCAGCACACATTTTGATTAGGAGCAGCATCCCCCCTTCCTCTTTTAACCACTCCCACTTCCACCCGACCTGACTTTTTACCCCACAAACCAACTGTCAAGCCTGCACACAGCATTCCAACTGTCAAAACTCTGTCACCATTCCAGCTACAGTAAAACTACTCACAGAAGAATAGTTTTTGAGAGCAAGGAACTTGATTGACAGCTGAAATATAAGAAGTTTTAGATTGGATATCTAAAGAAATAGTGGGATGATCAACAAAAACATGTGGTGGTTGGGAAGAATTATAGTCCAGTTATGGTCAATTTAAAATAACCTAGTTTTCGGTATAGATGCCCTTTAAAGGGTATCTCCACTGAGAAAAAAGCATTTTTTTAAAAAAAAATTTGGTTTATTTTAAAGTACACCATCCCCCAACCCTCTCCCTACCTTTTTTTCTCCAGAATTCCCCTTTGTTTGATTGCAGCAGCATGGGAAAGTTGTGCAGGTTCCTGGGGGTTGGGAGTGCTGTCACTCAATGTGCATCATCATGGTAGCAGACACACCACCTTGGCTGCAGTAAGAAATCCTTTCCTCCCTGACTCTCTTAAGTTCATTTTTACAGCTGATCATGCAGCTGTAAAAATGAGAGAGACAGGGGAGGAAAAGTTAAAACCCTCTTCCCACACTACTGTAATAAAGGCAGGGGGAACTTGTGTTGTTTTTAATAAAGATTTTTTTGTGTCTAACTCTGAGAGGGGTGGTTAAAAAAGTGATCTAAGATTGATTTCATAGGGGATGCTGGGAAAATGAGGCAATCTGGTATGGGAGGGGGTGGGAGAGAGAAAAAGGTAGTACCTGATTACTCACACGTTTAAGTTAAGTCCCCGCACTCCTTTCCTTCAGAGACTTACTGGGTGCTGTTCCTCAAATCCTGTTAACCACATACAGGGTTAACGATTCTTAAGCGATTATATAGTTTGAAGAACGCACTCCTGTAGACTTTATATAAACATATAAAGAAAGAGCAAAGTCTACAGGAGTGCGTTCTTCAAACTATATAATCGCTTAAGTACCTGATTACTCCTCCATTAATTAGTGAAGTCAGCAAGCTGCTGTGGTGTGTGTTTGGATCACACAGACAGCAGTCCCGACGGATCCTCTCATGTTCTGCGCATGCACTAAATAAAAACGCGTTGTCGGGCATTTCCCAAGCAGGCAGTCACTGAAAGTGGGCGGACCTGCACCACCCACAGCATTCTGGGAGAAACTCATTGGATTTCTTCTAAACTACTGCTCAAAGACTCAGGATACTGCAGGTACATATCCATCTTACACATATCTAACCTTACAACCTAGGTGACTTTTATCAGTGGAGATAACCTTTAATAGAAACTGAGAGAGGCAACTTCAACCAATACAACCAGCTGAGTTACATAAGCATTTTATTGTAGTCATTTGTAAGATTTGTAAGATGTAAAACTTTCTATTGGCTATTATGTACACTAATGCTATTAAAGGGGAATTATACCTCCCTTCATTCCCCTCCTCCAATTATTAGTACCCAGGTTGAGGGCCTAAATCGCTAATTGTAGTAATACATGCATCGATATAACCAGCCAATCGAGGCCAATAATATCAATCACAGAAAATTTCATCCAGTCTGATAACACAAAGGGGGTAATTTTCATAGCCCAATTACATCTATGGACACCATATACTAGGCAATTATTGGCCGATACTGGGATTGACTGGAAATATCGCAACGTGTACGACTGGTGCAAGATGGCTGTGTGACTGCTTATGGAATACTTTATTAAAGTCAATATATTGGTGTACTCAACAACTTCTTCAGGACATATATAAAAATAACACATATGAACATCCCCCCTACAATACATCATGCCTACATTCCCTCTTTCTGGGCTTGTTCACAGGAAACTCCCGTCCATAAGTGGCTACCCTGTATTCTGTACAATATACAATTCATCAAACTATATAAAAAACATTAACATATACTTATAACAGCCATGCCCCTCACAGTTTTACACTGCACCAATTAGTACATCCATATATCAGGGCACTAAAGCTTGTTTAAACAAAGTTAGTGACAGGTTCATATTCGGTCCTTTAGAGGGTCACACTCTGCAGTATGGGGGACGGGGTGGGCATGCAAGAAATAAAGTGTATAGGAAATAATCATTTCTGCTGCCATGTGGCTGATCCTGGCATACACTCAAATCCATACAAAGCCGCCCTGATATCAATACGTGGTGATTACCTCCCTACTTATTAAATGACAAAAAATTCCAATACCAAATGCAGAGTTGGTGGTCAAATTACAACGAAAACAACCAACAACACTCAAACAACCCAACGCTGTTATGGGAAACAGCAAAAGCAGTCATCAGAGGACACAGCATTTCATATGCAGCAAACTTCCGAAAACAAACAGAAACAAACTATTTCTGCTCCAGAGACAAACTCCGAGAAACCTACACAAAATTCAAATCCTCCCCTAACCCCAACACAAAATCAAACAGGTTTAACGCCAAACAAATATATGAGCTCTGGCTGAACCGATACAATGTACAAAAAGGTCAACACTATAAATGTGGTGACAAGACAGGGAAGCTGTTAGCCAACCTTGCAAAAGGCAAAAAAGCACCAGAAGCCCCACCAACAATTAGAAACACACACAAACTAATCCATACTCCCAAAAAGGTATCGGACATCTTTGCAGATTACTACAAAGACCTCTATACAAACAAAACAAACCACATAAACAACACTGACACCTGGTTGCAAAAAAAACCCTCTCCCAAACCTTACCCTGGAACAAACAGAAATACTGAACACCCCCATAAACGAATCTCCACAATAGCAAAGCCCCTGGCCCTGACGGGGTACCCATCAGAATTGTTTTAATTCATGCAACCTCATATAACCAAATTACTACTAGAATTATATAACACAGTACTAGAAATGGCCATATACCCTCCTACATGGCAAGAAACCCACATCAAACTAATTCCAATCTCCTTTATAAACGTGGATGCCAAAATCCTATCAAAAATAATGGCGGATACATTCGCTAAATACTGTACATGCCAGACTTAATTCAGGAACAACAAGTAGGCTTTATACGCCACTGCTCTGCAGTTACAAACATCCAAAAAGTACTGGCTGTGCTACACTCAGTAGCCACCAACAAAAATGTCTCCCCAAGCAGCCCTACTTACGATTAACGCTGAAAAGGCATTTGACAACGTCCAATGGACATGGCTATTCCAGGTATTAAGTAAAATGAAATTCACAGGAGCTTTCTTAAACTTAACTTAAAATCCATCTACCATACCCCTTCAGCTAGAATAGCAAATACAGGACATCTATCCAAAAGGTTACTCTGGGCATTCCTATAACACCTCTTAGCCACTATCCAATCACACCCTTAACACCTGGCTGTGATATGCTAATTGGGATTTTCCAGGGTACATAATTGCCACAGATTCTTGTACAAGTCATTCTGAATTGAGAAAGCCAGTCAGATGACTAGCGAAACGTCTTCAAGAACTACATTTCAAGTCCAGTTGATCTAATTGAATACAAACGAATATACCATGACCTGGATGAATGAGAACCTTCACAAGCATATTTTTCTTTTGCTTTTAAATATTTTTACAGGAGAGTGTGTTTGTTTCTTATTGATCTTGGTTTACAATTAAAAAAATAAACCAGAGAGCTACGTACACAATTCCACACACAATTATCAGTAGGTAGAAGTATCACATTTTTAAATAACTATTTATGTATATTTTATGTACTTAATTTAACATTTGAATTACATAGGAAACAACTGATAAAACGCTTTGGAATTAACTGACAATTATATTCTGCCCCAGCTGGATGCTGTAGGCTATGTCTGTATCTCATGTACATTATATGAAAGAAGAAACCATCATTACCTAGCCCTAGAGTGAGAAATATTTATATTTTTATATTTTTGCCTTATTAAGCACAATTATTTGTTCTTTATCCTTCACTCTGTTTTAACATGTCCTGGACTGTGAGACACACAATAGATCAACACAATGAACACTGAAAATTTCATAGCTATTACACAAAGCCACACATTTCAGATTAGTACACTATCAGGGTTATTCAATAAAAGTGCTTATCGTTTAAAATGGTGCTAACTTTGCCCCAACCAATCAGATGTAAACTTACAAATGTTAAATAAGATCTGATTGGTTGGGGCAAAATTAGCACCATTTTAAACGATAAGAACTTTTATTGAATCTCCCTGTATATTATATAGTGATGTGCTTCTTTATACTATATGCTAAACAGAAACTATTGTCCACATATTTTGTTTAAGATTTTATGCAAACATATTTCTTCAGGGAAATGCATGAGTCTCCATCCACTTTGCAATATGTTCAATCTGTCAGAACATCAACCCCCCTAGGTAATATATAGTCTTGCTATGTATAGTTTGGTGACCTGAGTTTTTTTTGCGCAGTATGTTTACATTAATTACTGGAATTGAAAAAATGAAAACCTATTTTTAGTACAGAAATTGGTAAAGGGAAACCAAAGCCTCAGAAATGAATCAGTCAGACATGACATAAAATCAGTAACCTGCATCTCACATATCATTTTCATGTGGGTCCCGGAAAATTACCGTAACTTGTAACGAAAAAGGAAAGACGCCACTCTCCCAGAAATGCAGTCACTCGATCCAGCCAGGAACTTAGTTAAAAGCTGATATTTATTGAAGTATTATGTCATGCACTAAAAGTAAAAACATTGCATAAACCTGATGCATTTCAGGTGCCTCCACGCCGTACTCATAGGCAGGGCCGGCCTATGATATGGGCGACCTGTGCAACCGCACAGGTTATATTACCAGGGGGAGTCAGGAGTATTAGGTCATGGACCTGTAGGTCAAAATTGTGCATCAGTGTCACAGCCTCTCCAGTCCCAACACACATAAGCCTTAATTAAGATGTCTGTATGCTGGGCTTTTCTGTCTTTGGCATACAGCCAAAGGGAGGAGGTTTGGATTTAGGCTTTTGCCACCTTTAATACAGATGGTATGATGCATTCATGTTTAAAAAGAAACTGCACTCTAAAAACAGTCTTTCTTCCTCCAAGCCTTGCTGGTGTTCAACAGGTTCCAGGAGTTTATCTGTGTGGCGCGGGTGTGCGGGAGACGTACACAAAATTAGGGAGAATCCCTGACCTCCTGTAAGATGTGGGATTCCTGTCATAGAGGCATAAGTACAATATGCTGGAGTCACATGTCACACTTGCATGCATACACACATGCATAGACACACATTTAGACAGACACGTGCACACACACATACACAGCAGTTCTAGACCCAGCACCCCCTAACACCAGCAGATTTGTTGCAAGCTGAAGTTTGTTTCTTATTCTGATAGTTTCTTATTCACAGGCTGAAGTTGTTTTTTTCAAAATAAAACCTGGTTGTACATTTTCTCTTGTGTTTTATTACAACCCTAGTGCGTTGTAGTATCTGTCTATATACTGATGGTTTTGTGATATTTGAATAATTAGTTCAGAACTTAAATTCATGAGCAATCTTATTTTTGTAATCTAGAAAACATTAAACCGAAGCACATAGTGAGCACTGACAGTTCTGATAGTGATGATGAAATGCAAGAACCAAAAGGTAAAATTTATCCATGTGTTATTTTCAAGTACATGTTTTTTTACAAATTCCCCTTTTAATTATTTTTGTGAATCTTTTCTTGTTTCATTTTCTTCTCCTTTTTTTCAAATGCAGCCCTATCGCGGTTGCCGGCTATTCTCGCACCTTGAGAGTTAACTGGATATTCTGGCTTGATTGCTTTTCCTGATATGTTGCTTCCATTAGCCCATCCTCTCTGTCTTGTTGATGGTGGGTGCTTTGCTTATTTTATGTTCCGTGGGTGCCAATAAATCTTTCCTTTTTTCACTTTTCCCAATGTATATTGGCATAATAAGTTTTGCAGAGGTATATATACAGTAAACACCCTATGGCTACTAAATAAACCAGCTACCTGCCATATTATACTTCCTTGACTTTGCTCTGCTCTTTATGTGTTTTCTGCATCTCATTCCAACTTGTTTTGAAAGAAAGAATTTTCAGTAAAACTTTAAGAGCAAATTTGGAGGCCAATTGCCTGGTAATTTCCAAATTAATTATATAGATAATCAAATCCTATGTACATTTTGTTAACATTATAGAGTCTATTTGACTGTATCCAACAAATTGGCCTTAATGCTTTATAAGTATTAAAGAGCAATTATCTGTAAGCTTTGCAGTTCAGGAAGAGGTCAGTCAAGCTTCCTTGAGAGTATATTCCTATTTATAAGCAAGCTCTGGCAAGCCCTGATACCAATACTCAGTCATGAATGGTATTGGGAATTGTGCCTTTGAAATGGGAGGGGGTGATTAGACTGTTTTGCTCATTTATGAAAACTGAGATTCTAAGCAGAGGTATTAGGGCTTATCCATTGATGCTTATGGCTATAGAGTCATAAATATCTTTACAAATTTGATCTGTAATTAATTAAATGAACAATTGTGCACAGGAGCACAATTTGCTAGCAAAGTCTTACATTGCTCTAAAATTCAGTTTAGTTCCTAAGCACTATAGTAGTTTGCAAAGATTTTGCAGACATTAAAAATATTTAGTAGTAAAAAAACAAAATGAGGTGAAATAGAAACCAACACTAATTATATAGGTCTAACTATAAAAATAATACTGGGGTAAGATGTTCATAGCCCTTTATAGCTTGTTTATCCTACATATATGATTTGTTACATATTTTACACCCTGTCACGTTTCTTCTTTCTAATTGGCCAGTCTTCTTCATTTATTATAGGTACTGAAAATGCAGAAGCTGAAGTGGAATATCAAAGAAACAATCAAGCGAGTTGGGTCCAGCGAATGTTGATGGCATTACTGGGCGATTCTTCTCTTTTTAACACCCGTGAAGGAAGGGCTGGGAAAGTTCACAACTTTATGTTAGGATTAAACCTCAATTCATCTTATCCCTTATCTCCTCTGGTAGAATTTGGAACTCAGCAGTCCATGGAAGACGATGAGCTTGATGCTGCCGTTGCTGGTAATAATAGTAGCCTCTGCTGATAATCATTTGTATAAAAATGTCATTTTTTATTTATGCGGATAAAATACACAGGACCAAGCATGGAACAAATTCATTTTCTGGTTCTTTCAAATACAGCTTTACACAAACCTTAAAGGCCTGTGCTGCTCTGAAGAGCTTTTTATTATCTAAAATTTTGATGCTGTTTCTTAGAAAAGGCTTCATTCTAAGGTCTGTGCACTCTCAAACGGCAAAGTGACTTCTCAGCTATGTGTTATGAACTGGAAAAATCAAAATATTTTTACTCTTGTGCTTTACTCTTGTGCTGGATTTTCTATTTTTCACTTACTAGAAAAATATTGGTAATATCAAGCTAAGTACATATATGTCAGTTTGAATTATTCTGAAAACAGAACAGAGTCTTTCAGAAACCTTAGACTGCGTACAACTGGTAAGATATTTTCCGACTAGGCTTGGACAATTCGGACGAATGAGAGGTCAGGCATGTTGGTAGAGTACGGACGATCGTCCAGTTCCCTATGGGGCTGCATGATTGGTCGCGTAAACTGTCAGCCGTGGTCAGTGTTGCTGCGACCAACAGCTATTTGTCCCCAGTGCGCTTGCTAATAGATAGCTCAGTCAGTACAAATGATTTCCCTGTGTGTTCCCAGCCTTAGGTGCTCAAACGGTTTATTATCTATGCAAATAACATCACTTAATGGGGTAAGTGGGCAGGGTTGATACCCTAAGGTTTTCGGAGGACTCAATTTTGTTTTCAGGGATTGGATTGGAGTATCCAAGGAGTAGCCCCATGGAGGAAAGTTAATTTAAGTCAATGGCTGATTTGGAAACTCAAGCCATCGCCAGCAGAAGGTATTCTAATACCGACACATACATATTTACTTATTAAGTATTTTAAGCTGTGTCTTCAAAATAAATTCTAAAGTTAAATTAAAGGGCATGTCCACCCCCAAAACTATAATCCCTCCCCCCAACTACTGGCCCCATCATGTGTGTAGTGTAATCCTTACCTCACATCCCCCTCCATATGGTTTCCTGTAGTCCCCCCCCCCCAAAGTCCCAAAAACTGCCCACCAGGAGGATAGCAGAGTCCTATAGACTCTGCCTCCTACCTGGCCTCCGGAGAAGTTTGGCATGCGTACTGCAACCCTTCTCCCCCTCCCTCTCCGGATTCCCTCCCCCTAGTATAATCCCCTTTATATAGTATCCCCCTGGTCTCCCAGCCCCAACCGCATAATTTTTATTTTTAGAAAGCTCCCCAAACTCTTACTTACCTCTCCTCTTTCCTCCGCTGCACTGAATGACTGGCAGCCGCGTCTGTGATTGGCTGCCGCTCAGCCAATCACAGACGCACTGCGGTCCCGCCCCTCTGCTTGCATTCTCGCAAGCAAGGACCGCAGCGCGGCGAAGAAAAGAGGGGAGGTAAGTAAAAGTTTGGGGCACTTTCTAAAAATAAAAATCATGCGGTTGGGCCTGGGGGACCAGGGGGAAGCTATATTAAAAAATAGAATTAAGGGTGGACACTCTTAAATATCTTGTTTTTTTGAGTCATTAACCTCAAATGTAAAGCTGAAGTAGACTTTTGATGTTAGTGACCTAAACAAACCATTCGGATATTTTTAAAATAGGATGTTAATTAAGACCCTTTCTAGGTTTATTTTTTACCACAGATGGGTAATCATGCCTTTAGTGCAGACAGTGATACATTCTCACCGTAAATCCATAGAGAAGAAAGTAAAAGTAGGGTGTAATTAGCCAAGTTTGGATGATTTGTCAAGTTTGTTTCAGTGAGAATTTTATGTGCTGTATTCCAGGAAAATTTGGGAAAAACACTTTGGTGGGTCCTATGTGCCCTTTGCCAGTGCTATTAATTTACAACAACAAATTAGATATATTGCTAACTGCAGTAACCCAGCAAAAAGCAGATGTTTGATTGGTTGCCTTAAATTAATAAGCACAGGCAAACCTTGCACCTTTTATTACATCGCCCTTAAGTCTATTAAGGATACTGTTAGAATTAGCCCTTCTTTCCCAATAGTGCTGTGGAACTGACAACTCTCAGCTACGTCTGACAATGCCACACATCTCCAGTGATTGGGATGGCAGTAGCACTTTCTATTGACATTATTTAGCTGTTTGGTAGTGCCTCGCTTTCCCAATGATAGTGCTTTCCAAACAAGTTGTGTTTAAATGAAAGGCCAGTTTCCTACCTTTAAAACAAGCCATCAACCACCTCTCTACGTGCTCTACAGCCCAAGATGTACAGAGATGACTGACCAGAAAGTTAATGGGTGGGAGGCTGACTTGTGACATTCCTGAGGCTTCTCCTGCACAGTGCCACCGGTGAGCACAGCCTCAGACTCCCTCAGTATGTGAGGGAGACAGGAAGTCCCTCCTCCTCTCTGCTGTGTGAAGGACCTGCAGCTGCAGAGAAGGTAAGGGAATCTACAGCCCTTCTCTTTCACTGTGTGAAAACAGCCTTTTCAGGCAGAGTCTGAAAAGGCTGATTCCACAGAGTTTTCTGTGTGTGTGTGTGTGTGTGTGTGGGGGGGGTCTGAGTAACCCACGGCACCCTTGAGTGGGCGGGGCCATGGCACCCACGAGTGGGCGGGGACACATGGGGCTGTAAGATAATGGGCCATGGGGGGCCGGCAACTGGAGGGACCATGGGGTCCATGAGTGGGAGGGACCAGGGGGGCTGCAAAGGGGTGGAGGAGACAGATTGACTGACAGTTTCAGAGCAGGAAGTGCAGGGGACCTGGTGATGCTGCTGCCATAAAGGGGTGGAGGAGACAGATTGACTGACAGTTTCAGAGCAGGAAGTGCAGGGGACCTGGTGATGCTGCTGCCATACGGGAAGTGATGTCTGTTATGATAATAATTACTTTGCTGTATTTAAACTACCAGCAAAATCAATAACACATAGTAACAAAACAGCCACTGATCGATTCACTTCCACCAACTCTCAATGCGGGTAGAGCCCACCTCACCCGTCATCAATCCGCTCCGCGTGCTGGCGTTACATGGGTTGTTCCAAACCCCAGCAATGTATAATCCGTTAGCACAAAACGGCGGCCTATCATCAGCACCACTTCACACAGGCTTAAAAAGAGACTTCCACAGTCCGATTTGTTAAAAGAATAATACCTTTATTGACCACTAGCATTTTAAAAAGTCGCTTCAAATCACCTCAACAAATATACGGGTATTAACATCCTGGTCCTAACCAGTCAATCTAGAGAATGGCCATTTTTACCTTTTTCCAATTATTGATTATGTTGATAGCATGAGACTAAGTCCTTTGTGTTGTTATCCTCTGGGAGAGTCCTGTTTTTTCTTCCTTTAAGCCCCCTCCCCCCTTATTCCATATAGCGTGTGTATCTTGTTCCTCCCAATTCCTACCCATAAAAGCTATGAACTTGTGTTCTGCACGACGGGAGGGTCGTATAAATTGAAAAACATAGCAAGATAGTCTGGGTCCTTTATAGGATGTGTACGGATAATCAATAGTGATTCCCTCTGTAACAGACTCCTGGTGACAGCTCGGTAAAGTTTATGAGGAAGGGTGAATGTTTGAAGGATGTTTTCATTTATCTCTTATGGAAACTTCGGCAATGGATGTACTCTTGGTTGATTTCTATGGATGGACTAGGCACGCAGCTCATATAGTTATTTGGTGTGTTTGGACTGAACTATAACTCTCTAACAATGTTATTATTACTGTATCAAAAGAACCCAACCCAGGATTTAAATTTTATAATTATCAGTAACAAATAGACTTAATAAACAAACCGTTAAAGTGATATAGTTTATATACCAATCATATAAGATAGACAATGTCTGCCTTATCTGTATTCATCTAGATGCTTAAGATTACTTTTATGTATATGTACCCCCATGTGTATGTTAGTTTATTTATAAAGCGCCCTGGGGAGCCATCCCTGTACATAATAAATACACATAAATTCATACAAGGGATAAAATACAGTAGATAGTCATTACATAAAATATAAATTTATATAATAGAAGTGGCTAGAGCTTGCCACAAGAGGAAGGAGGTCCCTGCCTCGTAGAGCTACAATCTAGTTAGGTGGGTAACATACACTTACATGGGAGTGGGTATAAGTGCTGGAGTGAGGACGTATGCAGTGCACAAATAAAACAATCATATACTGTGTTGATTACCAAAATAGGGTAGGATGTAAGGTAGAGTAAATCTGCTGATTGAGGTTTCGTAACGTAATAGAGCAGGGAATAGAAGTTCCAGAGGGATGGGAGCCACAAAGAAAAAGTTTAAGGCGAGAAGAACCAGTGCGGAGTCCGGTGGTCTGTAAGGAGCTGGTTTGTGATGTTACTGGCCAGGGACAGTATGGGGGACACTAGAGAAAGAATATACAAAGGAGCAGCAGAGGAAGGGCTTTAAAAGTTAGAGGATAAGATTTTGTTATACAATGCACTTGTTAATTACTGGAGACCACGGTTGTTGTCCCCCAGTAAGAGAACGATTTGGGATCCTGTTTAATTAGAGAGCGAAACATCCACTGTGGCCAGTTTAAGTAGAAGACTGAAGGGGGAGAGAGTGGAGGAAGCAGGAAGACCAGTAAGTAGTAGATTGCAATATAGTCCAAGGCGGATAAGATGAGAACATGCATAAGTATGCCGGTGGTTCGGGGGGGTGAGAGCGAGATTACAAATGCGTGATTGTTTGTCTATATTGCAAGGAAAAAGCGGGCAAGTTTTTTGCAAGATAGTTACTGTGGAAAAGAAATGAGAGAAGAGAGGAGTCAATAACTTACCCTAGGCAAGCGTGCCCGTATTATATAGTAGAAAATGGGGGTATTGTCACAGAGATGGAGAAAGATGTATTTTCTAAGCACTTTAAATACATGAGCACTTTCATATATAAATGTTTTGTATGATTTGTGGAGACTGTTGTACCCCCAACCAGCTAATTCTAAAATTAAGAATCGTGGTGCCGGGTGGCTTTAACTTTGTTGAGGTATGTTTTTTACCCCTTCTAGGCAACCCTAATCGGTGTTTCCCCTCTGTCAGGCCTACCTTGTCCCCACTCAAAATGCCACTTCCCTATCATGTGCCCAAATAAATATCTTTGTAGTAGTACGTCCAATTATAGTCCTCTCCGTCGTCTCCGAGCTAAAATCACACACATAATACTCCACAATGTTCCACAAGGAGCACATTTTTTTTTTGAAAGTGTAGTTCATAACACCTAAATCTGGCTTCTTCTATAGATAGATAATTGAAAATTTCAGGATTCAAGCAGACCTAAATGTCTTAATATTTTGCAACATTTAATTTGTCATTCAGTGCTACCGAGTTCAAGCACTGATACACTGCTGGATGTGCTATTCTGCCACGCGTTTAGCTTTCTAATGATTTGAATAGTACAAGAAGAAATATAAAATTGGATGCAGTGTGACATTTCTTCGTTATGTACATGAAAAGGATAGAATTGAAAAGAAAAGGCCTGATTGTTAATGCCTGCTAAATGCTTTTTTAAAGATGCAAACAATTCATATGTTTCATGGCTTGAAGTCCCAGACTTATTTCATGTGTTACAGTGTGGTTTCAGCACAATTTGTATGTAGAATAGTGAATGACTCCCCTGATCATAATCGTGTTCTTTAAAGGGCATTGTCCACACCCACAAACTAAAATTTGACACCAACTGTCTGTGAGTGTTGAAAATCCTTTAGGACTTACTCACTATGCTCCTTAAAGGTGTCCTGTTGTTCCTGATGAAAGCGGAACATATGAATAGTGTGAACTATATGTGTGTGTATCCAGTTCCCCCTCTCAGCCAGTCACAGACGCGGATTGCTGGTATGGCCCTAACTGCTCTTCGTTCTGGAGTACAGTAGAGGCTGGGGGCGGAACGAAGGTGGGTGTGTCAGGACAGTGTGTAAGGGACTTTCATGAATGGGTTACTATTGTATTAGTTCCTTTCAAAGGCCATAAAAAAGCCATTCCACCCTGGAAACATCCCCCATGTTTTATATTAGGGTTAGTTGAAGCACAGAAACAATCTTCTCTTCCAGCCCAACACACATATGGGCTGAACCGTGTTATCTGGTTCTCTACTAGCTAGAGTTCTGCGTTGGATACGTAGAGGACCTTAAGGACAGCCCATATGTATAAAATAAATATCTTCTTTATGGATATAGTGTAAGACGGGAAACCAATATTTTGATGGGAAGGTAGCCCCTACAAATGATACACAACACACAATGGAGACCTTACTCCCTTGCCAAGGCGAATATTAATATCTTGGCAAATATGTATTATACACGGGTCCATGTTTGGTAGTGTAGGAATTGATTCATTAATCAGGAGAGTAATATGTGGCTTATCCCAGTTATCAAGTGTACTATCTGAATTTATATGAAGGGTGTGACAAGCCGTTAATCTGGGACACTCCGCCCAACCGCATGCCAATAGCCAGGAGGGGGCCTGTTTAGAACCAGGGGATTAAATGTCACTGTAATCCCTTTAACTTAGTTCATACTGAGAGACATGCTAATAATAGATGTCCCAGAGAGACACAGGACTTCTAGTGAGTAGTTAGTGGTACTGTGAATATTTTTATTCCTTTTTTATAGGACATACAACATATCTATTGTATGTCTTTTTATGTGTACACCATAACACAACCATTTGTCTTTTATTTGTTGTATGTTATTGCACTTCCACCTTTTGGAATATTTACTTCTAAATTTAATATTTTATCTTTGTATGCTCTAAAAGACCTCGTTTAGCCTCTTCTAAGTTGTACTGTGTTTGGATTGGACTTTAAAGTGTATGAGAATGCTTTCGACTAGAGTAAAAGCGAATTTCTTCTGTGACTGACTTTGAGTGTGGAATGTGCTAATACCAGTTAGTTGCTGGAGGAAATGGTAGGATCGTGTTTGCCATTTAGCTGCCAGGACAGGGAGGTGTTGAAGTCAATGTGAGAGTCAATAAGGTTGTGCATGCCAAAGCCTTGAAGAAGTTTGGCAGGGTGCAGCGAGTGCGATGATTTGTGAATTCACGTTGCCCAGCGAGCTGGCTCGTTCGTTGACAGTGGGTATGTCTTATTTCTGGGTCAAGATTTAAAATGTAAACTGACGGTTTAGGGGTTTGGGAGGTGGGTCATCTACATGACACGAAAAATTGTGCTGTGGTGGTGTGGAGATACTCTTTAAAGCATATTTGTAAACTCTAATCCTTTTTAGTGTTGAACCATGAGTTTACAGATAGAATAGACGGGAGACTGTTCTAAACTAGAATCGCAAAAATATTTTGCTATCAGTAATTGAATAATGTTTTCATACCCATTTAGATTGGTACAGTGACATAGAATATTTGTTAAAATTTACACATAAGTATTTCTGCTTATACAAACTATTAATGATTATGTGTGGTCTTCACTGCCTGAAGGAGATATTGTAACACAACTAATCACTCGCAGCTGGCTCACTGGGCCACATAAAATTCCAGAGTGGCACTACCCTTTGTATCAATTAAAAAATTACTCAAACCGCGTACTTTATTGCATAAACAGGGACGTCTCCTATTGCGGGCCCCTCAATGCCTATAAAACTTTCTGACAACGTAAAACACATTATTTGTAGACTCAAACTCCAAGTGATTATTACAACAAATTTACAAGTGATTTAATCAAAACGACTTTTCCCCTGGTGGTGGATGGAAGTCACGCTGCTCTATCCAAACATATCAATATCTATCCAACATAAGACAAATCTCAATTCATTTATACCCATATCATCTAAATTCCGTAACACACCCCTGTTCAAAGACGAGCTTAGGGGTTGTTTAAAAAGGCCTCAGATTTGGTCAATATATTTCTCTACTCGCTCTGTTTGGTCCTTTTCTCTGATATTATCGGTTTTCCCGTAGGGAAATGTCTAATGTCTTGGACCTATGAAGCGTTATGTAGAACAAGAAGAAAATCAGGTCAGTACGGTGTTCACATTTTTCTCAAAGGAACTCAATGAAACATGGAAACACGCTGATATGCAACAAGTAAATGTAACCATTGAGGATAATGGTTAATGGGTAAAGAGGAAGGACAATCCACTACGTTCGCGAGGGACCATTGACAATCCGTTGGGGGGGAGAACGCACATTGGTCTATGAGTAAGTACAGGAGTAAACCATATGCGCAAACTGGAGTGTGGTTAAAACTTAGGACACTCACCCATTTGGGCTATCGTACCGTAAGTACTATTGCAGCTGAATTCCAGCTGGTCTGTGTTATGTGGTTGGGTCAGAGTACTGTCCTAAAAACATATTCCGTAATTGTGGTCCTGTTTGGCCTTTTTTTTTTGTTTATTTGTACGCCTTGTAAGTGTGATGGGAAACACACTGTAACTTGATGCTTTATACTATACACTTCGTTTTAATTGATTTTGGTTATATGGTTTTATGAGTTTTAAGCAATAAAGTACATGTTTGAGTAACTTTGTAATTGCATACAAGGCTGTGTGCCACTAAAGGGATGGGGGGCTGTATTTTCAAGTACTATGTTATTATGTAGGTATTTTAAACTCTTCTGCTTATATATTAAACAGAATGAACCAGCAAACTCAGTCACTTGCAGGGAATAGATAAATGATGGACATGGTTGTCCCTTGCCCTTTATTTACTTGTCTTATGTCAAACCAGATGTCTCTGAGCTTATGTTTGCAGGTGAAAATCCAACATTTTAATTCATCCTGGAAATTGGGAACTTTTTTTTTTAAAGGGCATGTCCCACCCACAAACCATAATCTCCCCCACCACTGCGCCCAAGTGTGTGATTAATAAAATCCTTACCTCACACCCAGCCTCCATGTGGGTGGGGTTCTCCATACCCCCCCCAAGTTCCAAAAAACATGCCTCACCAGGGAGGAGAGCAGAGCCATATAGGACTCTGCTCTGTCTCCCCTCCGGGAGAATTTTGCAATGCGCAGTGCAGCATTTTCCCCCTCCCAATCTACTCCCACCCACTTGGTCATCCCTCCCCCTAGCGTAAGCGTAAATCCCTTTTATATACTATATATATATATTTATAATATTATATATACAGTCATCCACTGGCTTTCTCAATTCAGAATGACTGGTACAAGAATCTGTGGCAATTATGTACATGGAAAATCAATTAGCATATCACAGCCAGGTGTTAAGGGTGTGATTAGATAGTGGTAAGAGGTGTTATAGGAACGCCCAGAGTATCTAATCACACCCTTTAATTAACACCTGGCTGTGATATGTTAATTGGGATTTTCCATGGTACATAATTGCCACAGATCTTGTATAAGTCATTCTGAATTGAGAAAGCCAGTCGGATGACTAGCGAAACGTCTTCAAGAAATACATTCAAAGTCAGTTGATCTAATGAATACAACAGATATACCATGACCTGGATGAATGAGAACCTTCACAAGCCTATTTATAAAACCTCAGCATTTATTGCGTGGCTAAATTCTGGGGTCATTACTGGCAGTTACAACACCCCCACACCACACACCTAGCAGTGTTCTCCCACGAATTGTTTTCCAGGCTGGTGGCATGAAAAGTAGCCAGGTGGAGTGGACAGGGAAATTGGTGTGGGGGAAAAATAAAATGTGCACTATTTTTACTAGTTAATTATATTATTAAATAGTAAGGTATTATAATTAATTACTTTTAAAACACATGCAGTCTTCACATTCTAATGGGAATAATTAACAGCCTTGCATCAGCTCATTAATAGGTCAGGGATGTCTACTTTTGTCCCACTAGAGTGTTAAAAACTATGACTCCCAGCATTCCTTGGTTGCAGAATGAAGGGAATTGTAGTTTTAAAACATTGAAGGTAACCCAAATGTAACATCACTACTATGCTTGTGAAGGTACTCATTCATTCAGGTCATGGTATATCTGTTGTATTCAATTAGAATCAACTTTACTCTGGGCGGTCCTATAACACCTCTTAGACGCTATACAATCCCGCCCTAACAATTGGCTGTGAATGCTAATTGGGATTTTCCAGGGTACATAATTGCCACAGATTCTTGTACAAGTTCATTTCTGAATTGAGAGAAGCCAGTCGGATGACTAGCGAAACGTCTTCAGAAACTAAACTTCAGTTCCAGTTGCTCTTATTTAATACAACAGATATAACTGTATATTTTTAATGTATACATAATGTATACATAATACATTAAAAAAAAGAATGGGAGAGAAAGGCTTCGCAGCTCCCTTCAAGAATATGCAATAAGAAAAGAGACTTCTGGGTTTTCCTGTTTCCATGGCAGCTTTCAGGAAAACTATTCCTTTAAAAAGGATTTTACAGATTCCAAGCAAGCTGAATGCAAAACCAGTATGACGACTACAGACGGTTTTGGCTTTATTGAGCCTTTTCCTGAAAGCTGCCATGGAAATTACCCAGAATCTCGTTCCTTATTTCCAAATGAAACATGGCAGCAACAAGCACATGGGACCGCGACAGAATGCATTGCAGGGGATCTTGCAAAAGCTAGTTAACACATGCAAAATAATCTCGCAGTGTAAACAAGGGGTCTGACTGGTAGTTTTTTACTTGACTATTGGCACACGCCTATAAACCTACATATAAATTCTTAATTAAATCACAAGTGTTCTCTCAAGAATTTTTTTCAGCCGGCGGTGACATGGAAAAAGTAGCTCGGGGGGCACCCGGCTAAAAAAAACCTAGGTAGGACACTGAACCCAGTATTTACTTATTTGGGCAATAAAAAGATCTTCTGTGAAGTCTGTTAAAATATTTCATTACGCATTCCCTGCAATTACTAGACACTGAGCATGCTTGAGCTCATTGTGTGGGGGCAGGGTAAATGCAGGACATGTATTCTGAAACATCTACTAACTTTCAAAGGTGTATCATGTAATTAAAGCAAGCGGAAAGAAATAGGGTGTTCATCTTTTCATAGTTCTTGAACTGTAAGTCAGTACACTTGTTTTAGCCAGTACTTTAGGTTATTGTTGTCCACCTTAATTAACTAAAAAAATGATCTTTTATTGATCAAAGGGCTTGTGCCTGTCCAGGGTTGTGCAAATATACAACTCATGTTCAAACAGCCCACTATAGTTAGACATAACTTTCAGAATTTGAACAGAGAATGAACTTGCTGTCTTTGAAGTGATGGAAATATTGACCTGGCCTTTTGTTTTTTTTCAGACTGGGTGAATTTAGTCCATATGAAATGGAATGGCCAAGTATGGCACTTTCAGCCCCAGACCTTTTTGGCAGTAAGTTTACCCTGGGCACTGTATTAAAAAGTAGAAGAAAATACTTTGCACTTCTTAATGGGTAAGTAAACCCAATTCAAAATGAATGTATTATAAGAACAACATTCATGTTTTCTTACATTTAAATTTCTTCTACCCTGGTTGTAGTATGTTAGGTTATGGATCAGTTATGTCCCTAGCCTTGGGCTGGTGGAAATACCATTGATGGAGCAAAACATTCTAAGAAATTATTTTAGTTCAGGAAAAAAATGGTATCTTCTTGTTTCCAAAAAATATTGCTAACCCCAAAACAAATAGGTAATGATGGCCTGGAAACCCATTCAACCCACCTCTTTTCCCCTGTTTGCTTTCCCTACTGTAAAAAGTCAAGACCCCTTACACTTTACCATTTCACTCCACCTAGTCAAGCAAACATTAATAAAACAGAATATTAAGCAGTTTGTTTACTTTGAGCTGTGACCAAACCATTTGGTGTCTGTTTATTTTGTTTTTTTTTTTTAATTGTATTTAATTAAATAACTAATATTAGAGGCAGTTTAAATCCTTTTAATACATTTTGTTTCAGTGTTTCAGATGTTTAAATGATGATTTCTCAAACTATTTTTTATCCTTTAAGGTGTCTGGGGCAGTGCTTTCTCAATATATTACAGAGTTTTTGGAGTTTCCAATCAAAAACAGGGTGCCACAATGGAAGAAGAATAGGTAATTGTGCCTGTTTATGTTGAATGTAAAAACAATTAGAGTTATCAATAAAAGTTCTAATTGTGAAAAAGTTGCTAATTTTGCACCAACCAATTCAGATATTAGCTTTCAATGTTAAATATATTCTGATTGGTGTGGGGCAAAATTAGCACCATTTTTTACGATAAGAACTTTTATGAATTCCATGATAGTCTATTATGATCTTGCAATCGTAAAATGCTGGTTGTTACGTTCTCTGAGCAGCAGGTTAGGATCAATTCAATGTAATATTTCATCTTCTTAAGGCTTTTTTTTTTTTTTATAACTCGTTTTATTAATGCTCCAAGCGTATTTCAATAGTTATTCAGCAGTATTGGTTTACAGCATGTATTATACATTTATATAATTTCTTTATGGTGGTTATACAATGTGGAGTAACTTGACATAGTCTAGTGTTATTATTTACATTTAAATATAAACATTTCAACATAGGTTTAAACACTTGCCTGTATTGGCTTCCGATTGCTCTATTGTCATGGTCGTCGTGCCGTCCAGATCTGTCCCCAGGAGGCCCCTTGGAGTTTTCTGGGTCATATAGTTTATCTGTTGTTTCTTGAAGTATATTACTGTGTTGGTTGATTCAAGCCAATTCCCCCCAGATGTTTTTGGATTATCCGGGAGTTCTATGTTGGTACATAATTTTAATGTGTGGTAAATCATTATTGATGAGTTTAATCCAATTTTTGGTTTTAGGGGTTTTGTCAGAGACATCCATCTCATGTTATTGTTTTCTGGCATAGAATGTGTGCCTGCAGGAAGGCCTGTTCCGTAGTGGACCATATATCATTTTCCGACAGTCCAAAGATACATGTCTCAAGTGTGGTTTGGATGGGTGCGGAGTGAGAGATTTAGAAATTTATATTTCTTGCCAAAAGATACATCTCCTTGGACAGTTCCATAGTAGATGTATGAATCTGCGTCTACGTGGTGACATTGAGGGCATGTAGAGGTTCGTGAGGTTTTCATGTGTTTTAAATGTTTAGGTGTATAATATGTTTGATGTAGGATTTGAACTGTATGAGTTTTATTTGCGGCCGGTGATTACTGTACAAGTGTGTGTTAAGGATTTCAGGCCATTTGTCTTCTGTAATTCCTGGCATATGGGGTGTCCATTTTGTTTTTACTTGTTCAATGGTCGGTTGGGATTTAGTTGTTATTAGGTGAGGTATAGTTTAGATATAATTCCTTTCAGTCCTTGGGTGCGTATATGCCTATGATTGGGTGTTTTGATATTTCTCATAGGTGTTGGGGAATGTGTTTTTATTGCATGTTTGCATTTGTAGATATCTAAAGTGTAGTGTCATTGGGAGTTCATGTGTGTGTTGGAGGTCTTGGAAGATATTAGTTGATTATTGCAAATCAAGTTGCCCAGTGTACAGATACCCTGTTCTTTCAATCTCTTCCGGCCAGGAAGGCTTAGAAATTCGGGGAGTAGTTTGTTGTTCCATAGAGGGGTATGGTCGATAGTCAGTTAGGTGGTATAGGTGATTGGTAAGGTTCCAATTTTATGCTGTTTGTGGTAGGATGGTGCCCGGTCCTATCAAGTGTTATTCTTGGAGCAGCTAGGTAGGCCATGAATGGCTGTGTATGTATGGTGGTCATCTCATGTCTGATATGTGTGGGTGGGGTGTCGGGTTAACCCAGCACTGGAAATGTTTTAATTGGGCAGCCCAATAGTATAATGTAGGGTGGCAGGACAACCCTCCCATATGTTTGGGGCTTTGTAGGGTGGTAGTTTTAACTCTAGAATGTTTTGTTGCCCATATGAAGGAGAGTGAGGGCTGTTTAGTTTGGTGAGAATGATTTGGGAGTGATACTAATGAGTGTTGATTACATACAGAATCTTGGTAGTAAGAATATTTTAATCATTGGGTTCTGCCCCAAAGTTAAGTGTTACATGTTTCCAGGCTAGGGTTTTGGCGTTCGTGTATTCTATTGTGTGGTTAAATTTAATGAGTAGAATTGTTGGGGGGTTTGGTTATGAATATGCCTAAGTATTAAAGTATGGACTATTGGGATGGGTATATTGCTAGGAATTTTGCATGTTGGGAAATCATCTAGTGGGTATAGGGTGATTTGTCCCAATTGATCTTAGTCCTGTGGCTTCCGAATTTATTGATAAGTGTGAAGGCGGTGTGTGAGTGGGAGTCTGGGGTTTTCTAGGAATAAGATAATATCCTCCGCATAAGTCCCATGCGCTCTTCATAACTGGTCTATGCGGAAGCCCCGCACCTGTGGGTTGGCTCTAAGGGTCATTGCAGGGGTTCAATTGCAATGGCAAAAAGATAAGGGGATAAGGGGCATCCCTGCCTGGTTCCTTTGAAGTGGGAATGAGGCCGATAGTTCTCCGTTTATCAGTATGGATGCTGTGGTTGTGGTTATAGCATTTTGACCATTTGATAAAGCCTGGACCGAATCCGTATTGTTTCAGGACTTCCCATAGATATGGCCATTCGACCGAGTCAAATGCCTTACAGGCGTCTAGGGATTGTATTATGCGTTCTCGGGTGTTGTCGTGGTTTAATTGAGTTTGAATGAGTGTACGTCTCAGGTTAATTGTTGTGGATTTATTAGGCATGAAACCCGTCTGATCTGGGGTATATGGATGAGATGACTGTTTTTAACGTTGAGCTAGGATTTTTGCAAGTATTTTGTAGTCGTTTTTAGTAATGAGATTGGTCTATAGGAGCCACATTCTTGGATATTTTCCCAGGTTAGGTATTACCACGATTGTGGCATTGTATAATGAGGGGGGTAGTGTTCCTGTGTTGTATGATTCGTTGTACATCTCCAATAATGGGGGGAGATGTGTTTCATTATATTTTTGTATATTTCAGTCGGTAGTCCATCTGGTCCTGGTGTTTTACCATTAGCCATTTTCTCCAAGGTGATTGCGTTCTAAGTATGATATAGGTTGTGTCTAGTGTTAGTCTTGGTTGGCTGTAAGAGTGGTGAATTGCAGATCTCCCAGGGATTTAGCTAGTCTTGTGAGGTGGTTGTAAGTTTGGAGGTGTATAGTTCCTGGTAGAAATCATGGAAGGTTGCTAGGATCTGGGGGGTTGAGTGGACTAATACATGCTGGTCGTTTTGTATGCTAAGAATTATATTTGATTGGGTGTGGGTCCTTTACTAGAATGTAATAATTTGGCGAGTGACCTCCATTCTCAAAAAAATTTGTCTGATAAAAAATTGTTTTCGTGTGCCTTTTCGGTTTGCAGGTTGTTGTAGAGGCGTTGGGTCTGTAGCCAGTTATTTTTGGTTGTGTGTTGGTGTTGGATATATTCTTTTCGGTTTGTAGGAGTTGGGATGTTAGTGTTGTTTCTTGTTGTGTGTGGTTCGTTTGATATATGAAATTGTCGAGTGGAGTCGCCTCTTAAATACGCTTTAAATGTTTTCATAGGTTTTTCGGGTTAGTTGTGTAGTGTTATATACTAAGAATTCTTCTAGATATCCTGGTATGGCATCGGGGTTTGGTATTTGGGTTAACCAGAGGCGTTAAAGTTCCATGGTTTGTTCGTGCGGGTGGTAATTGGTAAGGCAATATGGAGGAGTACAGGGAGTGTTCTGATATTCCGCGGGGAGGTGGGTTATGAGTGTTGTTAGTGGTACAGTTTTTTTAGCAGGAGATGTAATCAGTCTAGATAATGAATGTGAGTTGGGAGAACAGGTGAATTCCTTGTGTTTGGATTCGGTGTCTCCATATATCTATCCATGCCCATATTTGCGTGAATGACGCCAGTGGGGTTGTGGTTATTGTTTTGGGGTTATTAGTGGGGGGGTGTGTTATGGAGCCGGTTCTTATTTGGGACACATGTTGCATTAAAGTCCCCCATACTTATGAGGTGTGCATCGGGTATTTGATAAGCAGTGGGGTGATATTTTCCATCATGGAAAGGTTGGTGTTTGGTTGGTTGTATATGCCAAGGAGTATCATAGGTGTGTTTTCTATCTCTGTGTACACCAACAGTATCTGCCATGTGGGTCGGTTTTGACCAGATGGATTTTGTATTAAGAGATTCCTAAATAGTAACGATACCCCTCTTGAGTATGTTGAACACACACTATGTGCCGTTCATCCAACCCAGGGTTTTTGCAGTGTTTCTAGTTGTTGCGTTGTGTCAAGTGGGTCTCTGCAGGCAAACTATATCAGCTTTGGTTCTATTGATCGTTGTGAAAACTTGGTGTTCTTTTTCGTGTGTGATTAGTCTTAAGGCTTTTTTTTTATATACGTTAAAAAAAAAAATATTGTAACAATAATCATGCATTTTCAATGTCAGTAAATTCTAATAACATACATATCATCCTGGCTCCCAGGTGCCTGTAGAAGTGTAATAGACCATTAGAGAAAGGAATGTAATATAATATTAATAAGTATTAATTAATGTGTAATAACCTAAATGGTTAATGACCTTGAAAATTGTATGTTACTTTTTGGATGGTCTAAATATGGAATGAATTATAATGAACAAGTTAAATAGTTATATAATTTATATATATATATGTACTGAAATATTAGTATTTGCCCCCCTCGTATGACTTTTTTTTATTTTACAGAGCTGCGTTCCAAGTAGCGCTTTTTAATAAACTATACATACATACATGTAAATTGGTTTACGTTTATTAAGGGCCACCCTCCATATAAACCTCGCTTTGGTCCGGCTCCCCCTGGCTGTCGAACTACAAGATTGACTGTGATTGGCTAAGAGGCCAAAAAGGTTCTCTTGTAGTGCTTGTCCAAAGTCCAGAAAGTGAACAGTAGGAAGCTGTCTTCCTGTGTAAAAGGTTTCCGTGTCCTCCCTTTTCCTGAGAGGACAGTGGCATGTAAAGGGAGCCCTTTTCCCACCCTCCTGATCCCTCAATGCCCTTCTCCTAGCGTGAGATATTTAAATATGTTAAGAGGGATCCCATTCCACCCCCAACCATATCTAACATATTAGCTAGTTAAAAAAAAGATCCGAACGTTAGTTACAGCTCACGTGTACAGCTGCCTCTCAGACAGTCACAGCCGCAGCTGCGCAGGTCCAGACCCCTGCTTGTAGTCAGCAAGGAAGGAGATGGATCAGAATGCTGCTGGAGTGAGGGGTGTAAGTAGCGGTTGGGGGTGGTAAGGGATGTCTCTAACATGTAAAATTATTTTGTAGAGTGGAGATGCCCTATAATTTTTAGAAGAGATTGCTCCTGATTAAGAGAAAACGTTGAAAGTTTGTTTTTAGATGTAGTGGCTGCTTTGTGGCTAAAATTGTGACTGATAACATCGTAAATAACATCATGGGACATTTGTATTCTGTTTTATTGCAGTCTTACAAAGCAGTAATATCTGTTTTAGATTTCTGTCAGTGTGCATTGATCTGTGCTCGTTTATCTACCCCAAATGGGCTAACAGTTTTTATTTGCATTCCTGATTTATTTCTATAATCTTTCACAATGATCCATAATCTATGACTATAGATGCCAATCAGTTATATTGTGTGATATAGATGGTGTATTACTTCTGAATGCGCACCAAGGCATCTGTATGCCTTAGGCTTAAAAGGCATGGCATGTCATGCACCTCACTTACTTGCTTTATCTGCAGTTCAGCGATAGAGACACATTTGAGGTAGATGCGAGAGTGGCTATAGTAAAGATGATAACAGGTAAAACATTTAGTAAGGAAATACCTTGAAAGAAAAGTGATTATGGTTCTGTATCGGGGAAAATGTGTTTATACTGTAGCCTGAGCTTCTGTTCAATGTACTGTAGGAACGCTCAGTGTTCATTATGTGCTCATTTTAATTGACATTGTATTTTGCATTTATTAGCCTTGGTTCACTTGGCAAGCTAAGCTAAAGCTAAGTAGGCACTGTACTCGCTAGTTAGCTCACTAACCTGCACATTTATTTAAAACCTGTCAGTAAGATTTAAAGGGTCCAGGACATTTAAAATGGGGTCATGTGGCTCGATATAAGAACCTAGAAAAATTGACACACTAATGGGGAAAGATAAATAATTCCTAAAAATTTTGTCAACCAAGGAGAAGTTTTTCAAACATGGAACATTTGTAGTTCTTAAATCAATAAGAAATATTGTGCACCAGGTAATATTCATTTTTATTTAAGGTTCTTGAAGTTTTTTCTGAGACAAAAAAAATAACCTTAGGTACTGGATTATTTAGATTTGTTTGCTTGGTAACAAGGGGTGTCCCGTTAAGGAAAGTATCACGTCTATCCTGGTTCATGAAGTGGAAATGACTCATTTGTCTGAGGCACTGAAAATCATTTTATACAATGGGAATAAAAATGTCAGAGGTGTGCGTCTACCACTTAACTTACGCACTGACCTTCAGCTGAATGACACTTCTTCAGCTTTTAAGGAACTGTGTTTTTCTTTTTTAAACAAACATATCAGCAGCACACATTTGTTGAATTGTTGCCTTTATCAAAGTTACTTACTATTTGCAATTTGAGCTTGTTACAGGAAAATTCTAGTGATTAAACTTCAGTTAGGTGGAGGAGAGCACTTTTGCCTCATATTATTTTGAAGTCAGCAGGGAGCATACTATACCACTCAGTGGGCAGTTTGCAGCTCTCCACATCTTTCCCCCATTTGCCCACTTCCTACTGTTATGTTTGTGCATGCATTTCAACTTTACAGGTGAGAGGTCTGTTGGCAAAGTAGGAAATTGTCAGTGGGATGATCTGCAAACTGTTGGAAGAGCAGATATTGTACAGGTCCCAAGCAACGTCTATGGGTAAATGGTAGGTGGGAGTACTAGCTTGTAGTTGTTTTAAACTTTTTGGGAAAATTTAATGGGAGCACGTATCCTCCTTGCCAGCTTTTTTCTGGAAATGTTCTCTTAAAACAAGATTAAGGTGATAGTAAATGGTCCGGTAAGCTACACAATAAAATATTATATCGCCTGTATGTGTCTTGTCAGAGTCTCGGGTTACTATTTATTTATTTTATCTCTGTAAAGCCCTGTTCATTAAACCAATAACCTGCAAAAATAGCAAAAAGTAATTGTGATATAGGGAGTAAAATGAGGATTAAAGTTAAACAAAAAAATCTTGTTTATAGGTAGAGTCTCCATTCACTTTTATTAAATGATATTGTCCAAGGACCTTTATTTAAATTGCATGTACTGGCACATCTCAAAGGCACCTCCACACATACATATGAGCTTCGTATGAGCATAATAATGCACAGGGCATTCAATTTGATGACACTGGGGTGAGCGGCAGGACTTTAGTTGGGGTGATGCAGGCTATAGGACATGTTTTGTAGCAATTGGCGTCATTAGAAGAGGAAAAGGTTCTTACATCTGTAATTTGGGGAGAAGATATGCCCTTTAAATGGTTAGAGTTTATATTCCACCAGAGATATCTTAAAGGAGAACTAACTATGACTCAAACCACCCCTCTCCTAATAGTACCATGGTGGGTCCTAAACCACTAGGTCCTTACCCAGGATTTTGCCCTAGTTCTGACATCCCAATACCAGGTAGTGGTCTCAAACTCCCGTGCTTAATCATTGGTAAGATAGGCTCTGCAAGGAGTGTGATGAACCTTGTGTCAGCGAATGGATTCTGGAAGAGAGATTTCTTTATGGTTTGGTTTACGCTAAATATGATATTTAAAGTCACAATCTTTGTAAAAGTTCCTTATGCATCATAAGTATATAGCATACATGGACGTAGACTATTCTCTTCCGCATGACGGTTTCATCTGCCAGTTAAGTCCTGGGCAGAAAGCGGATATATCATGCTGGTGCAGGGAGGTTGGAAATCCAATCCTATCTCCCTGCCCCAGGTACTTTTTTAAATTAAATTGTTTTTTTAAAACTTATAGTTTTTTTTTAAAAAAACTGTTTTATAGTTCTAAGTTATTATAGATCTACTATGTACATGCTGTCTTCATTTAAAAAAACAAAAAACAGTGAATTTAAACATTTGTACTATATTTTTGTGTGGTCATTAGTGAGCTGCATTTCAGGTTTCTACATCGGTCCTTCTTCTGCTCTCCGGTATGCACACTTCCTTGCATTGTTCCCAACAATAATTTCTGCTGACTGTCTGTTGTATGGGTCAAACATTCTCAGATGTTTACCAAGCAACTGAATTCCTAGGTAGTTTGTTTCAGAGAGTTTTCTACTTATTTGTTTAAATTGATATTAAAAAGATTTTAATGGGAATTAGGGACAGTCATTTAACATTACACAGTATGCCCAACATTGTGGCAAATTCAGTTGGGGGGAGGATGTTCCCTTTAAAGTTAAAATGTAATAAGCCTGAATGTTAAGGTAGGTACACACAGTAAAGATGTTTGATGTCATTTTCAAAGATCAAGGAACACACAGTCCTGGCGATCTCCCTATACCAGCAATACACAGCATAGGGAGAACGCTTGGGACTGTGTGTTTCCACGACTGCGGGAGATGACCACCACCGTGGGAAAATTTAAGTCTTTCAAACAAAACGCAGGAACGTTCGGCTGCCGTAAACTTGTTCGGGAAAGACCGCTACACAACTGCAGATACGTCATATCACTGGTGGCTGTAATTGTCACCTCTGAAATCAGACAGCATTGTGGATAAATTATTTGTAATTCTGCCTCCTTCCTAGCAAGTTATGATAGGTTTTCTGATTACATGTAATTAATCTTGTTTGCCTAATAGAGATGTCGAACTTCGCAAAATCCGGTCCGCTCGAGGATCCGCGAGTTTTCGGAAAAAATTGAAAATCCGCGAGCGGACCCGGTTAAATGAAAAATATTCTCAAAATACGAGAAATTTTTGAAATTACGAGATTTTCTCTATTTTCGAAAATACAAGAATCTTCGTAATTTAGAAAATTTTTGAAAATACGTATTTACGAAAATAAGAGACATCCTCGTATTTTCGAAAATTTCGTATAATACATATTTTGGAAATTCCAGAAAATACGAGAAATCTCGTAATATCAAAAATACGAGGAATCCGCGGTTCAGGAGTTCGGAAGGCAGAAAATCCGGAAAAAAATCGCCGTTCGCAAACGGGATAAATCCGGGTCGGATCCGGGTTCGGTTCGCCAAACCGGCCATCCCTATTGGTAATGGGTCAAAGGTAGGTCAGACAGTAGTTACAGTTCATGGGGTAGAGCACTTACTGAACAGTGCATCTGTGTAAAAATGTTGGGACACTTTCTGGTAGGGGGGCTACAGAAATGGGGAAACTATTGAATCACCAGCATCTTGTATAGCTGATGTCACTGCATTCTTTTAGTGTTACTCCTCCCAGTTGTTAGAGACAAGATATACTTACATATACATAAGCTCAGTAAACTTTCTGTACTTCTCCCACCCAATTGCAAAACTATAAAATATTACAAAATAGGCAAGCATATAAGACCTATGCTAAGCTGAAACATGACAGAGATGCTGAATGCTTCAAAGTATGACACCTAATCGGAACTGTATTTAAACAATTCTGTGTGAGGTACTTTATAAACATTATGACAGTCCTGTTGATACAATGTTTTTCCTATACTGGGAAATGGATTAAAAATGGAAACATTTTCAGGGTTATTCAATAAAAGTTCTTATCGTTTAAAATGGTGCTAATTTTGCCCCAACCAATCCGTGTAAGCTTACAAATGTTAAAAGATCTTGATTGGTGGGCAAAATTAGCACCATTTTAAACGATAAGAACTTTTATTGAATCTTGTATATACTTGCCAATATTTTTCCACAACTGATTGCTTGGCCTAATGAATGCCAGTAAATAAGCCACAATATGGTACAGGGCACTAATTTGACCCTTGTATTACAGTAAGGTTTCAATACACAGCGAGGTTCGATGTTCTTTTGTATTACTATAGGAGTATTAATTGACAAGTGGTTAAACCTCTGTGAGGTTGACACTTGTATTAACATTGCTCTGTTCTGTGTGGTATTATTATTGTTGTCACATGGGACGCTGTGTTGATATACATGTCTAACATTGATTTGCATAATAAACACATACAATCCATTCATGTTTAAATAGGTTTATTCAAATGTGTTTTTCTGTTCCAATACTATACGTCTTAACATAATGTTTTTTGGTTCAACACTTTTGCACAATACCGTAATTACAATTCAAGCAAGTTAAGATGCCTAAAAAGGAAATTCTGTATATTGTGCAACTCTGTGCAATATTAAGTGACTTTAATATCATGTTAGGACCACTTAGCCTAAGGGCTTTAAGGCTTTCCCTTGCACTAATGATGTAAGTAAATTATTACAACTGTGTCATAAAGCGTGTTCAGTGACCTTTACATTATGTGAAGGAAGTTCTTTCTAAACTATATATATTTGTATACAGTCACGTAAAGTATCCTAAATTTAACGTGTTGTAATAAATACCTTTTTGGGTGTGTCGTATAGCTGATTTCTAAAAACATGTTATTTTTTTTTTGTCCATCTTAAAATAGGATAATTTGAGCCTTGAGAAAATGTATTTCTTTAATTTGTGGAAATCTAATCCAATGGTAAAATCTATCTGCTTTGTTGATTCAATACGCCAGCAGTGCATGATGCTAGCAAAATACACTTGGTGAAATCTGAACTAACAGCTAACATAATGTGTTTTATGTGTATATATATCCAAGTAGTTATGGTATTTTGTTTCACCACACAGAAGACAAAAACACTGTTCTTTTTGAATGCACCCACATTCTTGTTTCTTTGTGTCAAATCATTTTTATATTAAAGTGGATTATTTAAAAAACACGTAACACAATGCATCATCATTTGACTAAAAAATCTTATTAAGCCATCTATAAGAAAATCATTTTTTAAAGGGGAAAAATAAGTTTAGCTATAAATGTTAATCAACCCCCCAAATTAGCCTTACCATTAATAATTGTTCCAAAGATGCTCTGAAGTCTATCTGACCCGTCCCCTCGCCGCCTAGGTGCCGCCCCTTGCTTCTGTTTTGAGCAAAAAACAGGAGCAGAGGGCTTCTGCGCAAACGGCCGCTTTACTTGTGCCACGTTCGCCTTATGACAGACAGGAAGTGGAGCGGCTGTTAGCTGCAGAGCAGAGGAGGAATGGCCAGGGTCTGGGTCAGGTAAGAGACTTCCGGGCATTTTGTAATACAATAGTAATGTGAAAGCTGGGTTGGGGGGGGTAATAACATTTATAGCTAAAATTTATTTTTGAACTGGACATGCCTTTAAAGGACTTGCTGACATTTTAGGGTGTTACACACCATCTACATTTAATTTTTTCTTCATTTATACTATTTGGATGAACCTGTTGTTTTTTAACTGCACCTAACTGCTTTCTTGCAAGCAGAAAAGATAGAACGTAACCTAGAAAGCAAGAAATAATTGTAGTATTGTGGGATTTAAAGTGCACATCTTTCTTTTATATCGATTCTCGGGTTTTGTTATAACGCAAACTCAAGTATAACCAAGTTTTTCAGGCTGAAAATCAGCCTGAAAACTCACTCGGTTATACTCGAGTCACTCACCTTTTGAAGATCAGCGTCCTCTCCATTCCGGCAGCAGCGTCCTCTCCATTCCGGCAGTCGCACGATCAGTCATGTATTGGCGCGCCTGCCGACGTCACTGCCCGGCGCCAAGCCCGGCGCCAATCAGTGACGTCAGCCGGCGCCCCAGTACATGGACTGATCGTGCGGCTGCTGGAATGGAGAGGACGCTGCTGCCGGAATGGAGAGGATGCTGCTGCCGGAATGGAGAGGAACTTACCAGCAACAGTCCCAGGAAGCCCTTGGATGGAGGAGAGCCCACAGATCTGGATGAAGAGAGCCCACAGGTACAAACTTAACTGGGTTTGAGGGTGAGGGTGGCATTCAAGATGTTTTGTAAACTACAACTCCCAGCATGCTTTATTAGCTGGGAGTGTAGTTTCCAAACATCTTGAATGCAAGTGAGGGTGGTATTCAAGTGTTTGGAAACTACAACTCCCAGCTAATAAAGCATGCTGGAGTTGTAGTTTCAAACATCTTGAATGCCACTACTTGGCATTCAAGATGTTTGGAACTACATTTCCCAGCTAATAAAGATGCTGGGAGTTGTAGTTTACAAAACATCTTGAATGCCAAGTGAGGGTGGCATTCAAGATGTTTGGAAACTACAACTCCCAGCATGCTTTATTAGCTGGGAGTTGTAGTTTCCAAACATCTTGAATGCCAAAGTTTCTACCCTCGGTTATACTCGAGTCAACAACTTTATTTAGATTTTAGGTGAAATTTGGTACCTGGTTTATACTCGGGTCGGTTATACTCGAGTGTATATACGGTACTTAAATATAATGTAATAATTAACTGCATAAAGTTCAAAATAAAACCTGGTTGTACATTTTCTCTTGTGTTTTATTACAACCTAGTGCGTTGTAGTATCTGTCTATATACTGATGGTTTTGTGATATTTGAATAATTAGTTCAGAACTTAAATTCATGAGCAATCTATTTTTGTAATCTAGAAAACATTAAACGAAGCACATAGTGAGCACTGACAGTTCTGATAGTGATGATGAAGCAGAACCAAAAGGTAAAATTTTATCCATGTGTTATTTTAAGTACATGTTTTTTACAAATCCCCTTTTAATTATTTTTCTGTAATTTTTTGTTTCATTTTCTTCTCCTTTTTTTCAAATGCAGCCCTATCGCGGTTGCCGGCTATTCTCGCACCTTGAGAGTTAACTGGATATTCTGGCTTGATTGCTTTTCCTGATATGTTGCTTCCATTAGCCCATCCTCGTCTTGTGATGGTGGGTGCTTTGTTATTTTAGTTCCGTGGGTGCCAATAAATCTTTCCTTTTTTCACTTTCCCAATGTTATTGCATAATAGTTTTGCAGAGGTATATATACAGTAAACACCTATGGCTACTAAATAAACCAGCTACTGCCATATTATACTTCCTTGACTTTGCTCTGCTCTTTATGTGTTTTGATTCTCCTTCCAACTTGTTTGAAAGAAAGATTTTCAGTAAAACTTTAGAGCAAATTGGAGGCCAATTGCTGGTAATTTCCAAATTAATTATATAGATAATCAATCCTATGTACATTTTGTTAACATATAGAGTCTATTTGATGTATCCAACAAAATGGCCTTAATGCTTTATAGTATTAAAGAGCATATCTGTAAGCTTTGCAGTTCAGGAAGAGGTCAGTCAAGCTTCCTTGAGAGTATATTCCTATTTATAAGCAAGCTCTGGCAAGCCCTGATACCAATACTCAGTCATGAATGGTATGGGAATTGTGCCTTTGAAATGGGAGGGGGTGATTAGACTGTTTTGCTCATTTATGAAAACTGAGATTCTAAGCAGAGGTATAGGGCTTATCCATTGATGCTTATGGCTATAGAGTCATAAATATCTTTACAAATTTGATCTGTAATATTAAATGAACAATTGTGCACAGGAGCACAATTTGCTAGCAAAGTCTTACATTGCTCTAAAATTCAGTTTAGTTCCTAAGCACTATAGTAGTTTGCAAGATTTTGCAGACATAAAAATATTAGTAGTAAAAAAAACAAAATGCGGTGAAATAGAAACCAACACTAATATATAGGTCTCTAACTATAAAAAAAAATACTGGGGTAAGATGTTCATAGCCTTTATAGCTTGTTTATCCTACATATATGATTTGTTACATATTACACCCTGTCAGTTTCTTCTTTCTAATTGGCCAGTCTTCTTCATTTATTATAGGTACTGAAATGCAGAAGCTGAAGTGGAATATCAAAGAAACAATCAAGCGAGTTGGGTCCAGCGAATGTTGATGGCATTACTGGGCGATTCTTCTCTCTTTTTAACACCCGTGAAGGAAGGGCTGGGAAAGTTCACAACTTTATGTTAGGATTATTAAACTCAATTCATCTTATCCCTTATCTCCTCTGGTAGAATTTGGAACTCAGCAGTCCATGGAAGACGATGAGTTGATTCTGCCGTTGCTGGTAATAATAGTAGCCTTGCGATAATCATTTGTATAAAAATGTCATTTTTTATTATGCGGATAAAATACACAGGACCAAGCATGGAAACAAATTCATTTTCTGTTCTTTCAAATACAGCTTTACACAAACCTTAAGGCCTGGCTGCTCTGAAGAGCTTTTTATTATCTAAAATTTTGATGCTGTTTCTAGAAAAAGCTTCATTCTAAGGTCTGTGCACTCTCAAACGGCAAAGTGACTTCTCAGCTATGTGTTATGAACTGGAAAATCAAAATATTTTTACTCTTGTGCTTTACTCTTGTGCTGGATTTTCTATTTTTCACTTACTAGAAAAATATTGGTAATATCAAGCTAAGTACATATGTCAGTTTGATTATTCTGAACAGAACAGGTCTTTCAGAACTTAGACTGCGTACAACTCGTAAGATATTTTCCGACTAGGCTTGGACAATTCGGACGAAGAGAGGTAGGCATGTTGGTAGAGTACGGACGATCGTCCAGTTCCCTATGGGGCGCATGATTGGTCGCGTAAACTGTCAGCCGTGGTCAGTGTTGCTGCGACCAAAGCTATTTGTCCCAGTGCGCTTGCTAATAGATAGCTCAGTCAGTACAAATGATTTCCCGTGTTGTTCCCAGCCTTAGGTGCTCAAACGGTTTATATCTATGCAAATAACATCACTTAATGGGGTAAGTGGGCAGGGTTGATACCCTAAGGTTTTCGGAGGACTCAATTTTGTTTTCAGGGATTGGATTGGAGTATCCAAGGAGTAGCCATGGAGGAAAGTTAATTTAAGTCAATGGCTGATTTGGAAACTCAAGCCATCGCCAGCAGAAGGTATTCTATACCGACACATACATATTTACTTATTAAGTATTTTAGCTGTGTCTTCAAATAAATTCTAAAGTTAAATTAAAGGGCATGTCCACCCCCCAAAACTATAATCCCCCCAACTACTGGCCCCATCATGTAGTGTAGTGTAATCCTTACCTCACATCCCAGTCCATATGGTTCTCCTGTAGTCCCCCCCCCCCAAAGTCCCAAAAACTGCCCACCAGGAGGATAGCAGAGTCCATATAGGACTTGCTCCTACTGGCCTCCGGGAGAAGTTTGCATGCGTACTGCAACCCTTCTCCCCCTCCCTCTCCGGATTCCCTCCCCCTAGTATAAATCCCCTTTAATATAGTAATCCCCCTGGTCTCCCAGCCCCAACCGCATAATTTTTATTTTTAGAAAGCTCCCCAAACTCTTACTTACCTCTCCTCTTTCCTCGCTGCACTGAATGACTGGCAGCCGCGTCTGTGATGGCTGCCGCTCAGCCAATCACAGACGCGACTGCCGTCCCGCCCCTCTGCTTGCATTCTCGCAAGCAGAGGACCGGCAGCGCGGCGGAGGAAAGAGGGGAGGTAAGTAAAGTTTGGGGCACTTTCTAAAATATAAAATCATGCGGTTGGGCCTGGGGGACCAGGGGGAAGGGTATATTAAAAAATGAATTAAGGGTGGACATACTCTTTAAATATCTTGTTTTTTTGAGTACCGTAACCTCAAATGTAAAGATGAAGTAGACTTTTGAGTAGTGACCTAAACAAACCATTCGGATATTTTAAAATAGGATGTTAATTAAGACCCTTCTAGGTTTATTTTTTACAACAGATGGGTAATCATGCCTTTAGTGCAGACAGTGATACATCTCACCGTAAATCATAGAGAAGAAAGTAAAAGTGGGTGTAATAGCCAAGTTTGGATGATTTGTCAAGTTTGTTTCAGTGAGAATTTTATGTGCTGATTCCAGGAAAATTGGGAAAAACACTTTGGTGGGTCCTATGTGCCCTTTGCCAGTGCTATTAATTTACAACAACAAATTAGTATATTGCTAACTGCAGTAACCCAGAAAAAGCAGATGTTTGATTGGTTTGCCTTAAATTAATAAGCACAGGCAAAATTGCACCTTTTTTTCTACATCGCCCCTTAAGTCTATTAAGGATACTGTTAGAATTAGCCCTTCTTTCCCAATAGTGCTGTGGAACTGACAACTCTCAGCTACGTCTGACATGGCCACACATCCCCAGTGATTGGGATGGCAGTAGCACTTTCTATTGACTATTTAGCTGTTGGTAGTGCCTCGCTTTCCCAATGATAGTGCTTTCCAACAAGTTGTGTTTAAATGAAAGGCCAGTTTCCTACCTTTAAAACAAGCCATCAACCACCTCTCTACGTGCTCTACAGCCCAAGATGTACAGAGATGACTGACCAGAAGTAATGGGTGGGAGGCTGACTTGTGACATTCCTGAGGCTTCTCCTGCACAGTGCCACCGGTGAGCACAGCCTCAGACTCCCTCAGTATGTGAGGGAGACAGGAAGTCCCTCCTCCTCTTGCTGTGTGAAGGACCTGCAGCTGCAGAGAAGTAAGGGAATCTACAGCCTCTCTTTCACTGTGTGAAAACAGCTTTTCAGGCAGAGTCTGAAAAGGCTGATTCCACAGAGTTTTCTGTGTGTGTGTGTGTGTGTGTGGGGGGGGGTCTGAGTAACCCACGGCACCCTTGATGGGCGGGGCCATGCACCCACGAGTGGGCGGGGACACATGGGGCTGTAAGATAATGGGCCATGGGGGCCGGCAACTGGAGGGACCATGGGGTCCATGAGTGGGAGGGACCAGGGGGGCTGCAAAGGGGTGAGGAGACAGATTGACTGACAGTTTCAGAGCCAGGAAGTGCAGGGGACCTGGTGATGCTGCTGCCATAAAGGGGTGGAGAGACAGATTGACTGACAGTGTAAGAGCAGGAAGTGCAGGGGACCTGGTGATGCTGCTGCCATATCACACACAAAAATGTAAATATCTTCAAAACTGCAAAATAAACAATGGAAATAAATTGCAAAATTTCTCAGGGGAGCAATTCCTATCAATTTACCTCAAGTTTTGTCTAAGTGCCAAGCTTCCCCAGTGAATGGGTTGGCAGTGGTTCTTCTGATGCAACTGTGTAACTGACATCACTCAGGTTCACATGGTGTGCCACAGTTCCCTGGTGATTAGGTTGGCCACAGAAATTCCCAAGCAACATGTAAAGATACATCACCCAGCTTCATCTGGAAGTGCCACACTTCCCCAGTGACATAGCTAAAACATCACTTCTGATTTAGCTGGGGAAATGGCAAAATGTATCTTTGTATGGGAGTCCAGACCTTTCCCAGTGATTGGGCTGGCAGTTTTACAATGCAACTGAGGAACTGACATACCTTAGCTTCATGTGGAAGTGCATCACGTCCCCAGTAATTGGGCACTTCTGATACAGCTGGGTAACATCAGCTGAACTACTCTATGGAAAACCTTGAAAGTAAGTGTCTTTAAGTTTAAGGAAGTAATCCAGGGTTTTACATTTAGTTTACAAATTTGTTAAGATCTTTCTAGTCCAGAACAGTAAAGTTAGAGAATGTTTGTGAACACTCTAGTGAATTGCAGGTTACTGAAATAAAAGGTAATTTTATCTCAATTCCCCCGTATTTTATCATCACTGTGAGCCCTATATTTCTCTAATTTCATTTTGCGTTATGGAAATTATTTGTTCCATATAATTATAATTGAATTCCAAAAATAAAAGGATATTGATACCTTTTTTTTATTTCAGCTCCTGCTATTAAAATGGAGCATAATATAGATGGGTTACATGAGTAAAAGAGCAATACTATCAGCAAAAATTACTCAAATACGAAGGCTTTATATTTAATATATTTATAACCTACCCCTGTTCATGGATTTCTATGGGAGGAACTGTAAGAGTATAGCCTTATAATCTTACAGTTCCAGGAGGAGAAGGAAACCAGAAGCCACCAAGGGTAGGTTATAATAAATAATGCTCCCCCAAACTGTAAATTAAAGGGATATTAGAAGTCACCTTGGAGTTCCATACCCTGTATAAAAGGCACTCTACCTGCAGCCTCATACTTTTATATGGTCACGGAACTCCTCGGTGACTTCTAATATCCTTATAATTTACAGTTGGGGGTGCATTATCAACTATATAATCCACCCCTTCCATGGAAGTCAATGGACTCCCTCTGTAAATAATAATCATATAATCGGCACACTACTACGTAGTAGCGCGCCGATTATAACAGTCCACAAATGATTTCCACTCTGCATCGCTACCCCCACCTCCGTTTTCTCTCCCCATCACTTGAGCTGAACAGTTCCACTACCTCTGTCTGAGTTCCGTGGCTTCCGCACCACTGTGGATGGGCGCGGCTCCTCCTCTTCCTTTTACTCCGTGCACAGTGATGAACAATGCGCGATTCATCACTGTGCAGGATGTAAAACTAAGAGGAGGAGCCGCGCCATCCACGGTGGTGCGGAGCCGCAGGAATTTGCATAGAGCCCTGATGGGAAGTGCAATGGGGGAAAGACGGTCTTGGCTTCCTACAAAGAGCTGGTGGACCCTGAACTGCAACTGGATGGGAATTTGCAGAGAGCAAATATCTTTATAATTTACAGTAGGGGTGCATTATCTGCTATATTAATAACCTTCTTTGGACCCGTTAGGGTTATTAATTAGAACAGTCCTCTAATACAAAATGCTTGAAGAGCCAAATTATTGTTTTTAATTCATCTTTTTCTTTTGTTTTATTTTTCTTCTTTTTTGGACCTTATCTCCTCCCATAGTTTTTGAGCTAGAGACATGAAATTCTGTACAGACGTTTGGGGCATAAAGGAGAAGTGTGCTATTACCTAGCTAAGGAATGCGCAGAAGCGTTACGGCGTTATCGGCGAATTTCAGGACATTTATTTCCCATAGACTATAATGGTAACAATCCTCAAATGTGGATATTTCAATGCCGTTTGTTTTATGGTCATAGACACAAATGGTGATAACCCCAACCCCCACACAGACACAGGTTCACCCACCTACTGACCTACCTTTCCATTCCCCATGGAAGCCATACTTAAAGGGTAACTATATTCAAAAAAACTAATTTGATCAATCATCAATAAAAGTTAGTTATATGGTCATACATGCAAAAACACATACCCCCACGGGTGCACACACCTACTGACCTACCCTTCAATTTCTATGGCAGTCATACTTAAAGTAAATAAAGTAAAAAAAATAATTTTGATATATCCTCAATAAAAGTTAGTTTTATGGTTGTAGAAACAAAAAAGACATACCCAACCTCACATGGGTACACACACCTACCCTTTCATTCCTGTGACAGCCTTACTTAAAGGGTAACTAAAGTCAAAAAAGCTAATTTTGATTTATTCTCAATAAGAGATTTTACCTCCATCCCGAAACAGGTACACAGACCTTACTGATCTACTTATCCATTACTGTGGCAGCCATACTTAAAGGATAACTAAAGTTAAAAAAAAAAATTTTTGATCAGTAATCAAAAAAGTTTGTTTTTTTAACTTTCAACCTGATCCAGGTACACACACCTACTCACCTACCCTCCATTTTCATGGCAGCCATATTTAAAGGGTAACTATAGTCAAAAAAACAATTTTGACTAATCATCAACAAGTTTGTTTTTTTTTAAGCCCCCCAACCCGACACGGGTACACACACGTACTGATCTACCCCTCCATTACTGTTGCAGCTATACCTAAAGGCTAACTTAAGTCAAAAAAACAAATTTTGACCATCCACCAAAAAGTTTGTTTTTTTTAACTTCTAACCTGATCCAGATACACACGCCTACTGACCTCCCCTGCCATTTTCATGGCAGCCATATTTAAAGGGTAACTATAGTCAAAAAATTTTTTTGACCAATCATCAAAAAAGTTGTTTTTTTTAACCCCCAACTCGACAGAGGTTCACACACCTACTTATCTACTTATCCATTATTGTGGCAGCCATATGTAAAGAGTAACTATAGTTAAAAAATTTGATCAATAATCAAAAGAGTTTATTTTTTTAACTTCCAACCTGACCCAGGTACACACTACTGACCTACCCTTCCATTTCCAAGGCAGCATAGTTAAAGGGCATGTCCACCCCCAAAACTATAATCCCCCCAACTACTGGCCCCTCCATGTAGTGTAGTTTAATCCTTACCATCCCAACTCCATCGTTCTCCTGTAGTCCCCCCCCCCAAAGTTCCAAAAACTGCCACCAGGAGGCTAGCAGGTCCATATAGGACACTGCCTGCTACCTGGCCTCCGGAGATTCCTGCATGCGTGCTGCAGCCTTCTCCCCCCTCCCTCTCCCTCCCGTTCTATATCCCTCCCTAGCATTAAACCCCCTTAATATTCTGCTCCCCCATGTCCCCAGCCCCAACCGCATGTTTTTTTTTTTAAAAAAAGCTCCCCAAACTCTTACTACCTCTCCGCTTTCCTCCGCGACTGAATGACCGCAGCCGCGTCCGTGATATGCTGCCGCTCAGCCCAATCACAGACGCGAGACTGCCGGTCCCGCCCCTCTGCTGTGCATTCTCGCAAGCAGAGGGCCGGCAGATGCGGCGGAGGATCGAGGGAGGTTAAGTAAGAGTTGGTGGGGCTTTCTGAACAAAAAAAAATATGCGTTGGGGCTGGGGGACAGGGGGGAGACAGAATATTAAATTCCAATTTAGTGGGTGGACATAGCCTGTTTTAAAGGGTAACTATAGTACAAAAAACTAATTGTGACAATAATCAAAAAAAGTTAGTTTGTTTTACCCCCCCAACATGGCAAAGGTACACACACACCTACTGACCCACTCCTCCATTACTGTGGCAGCCATACCTAAAGGGTAACTATAGTCAAAAATAAATTTTGATCAATAATCAAAGTTTGTTTTTTTAACTTCCAACCGGACACAGGTACATGTACCAACTGAGCTATCCATTCATTCATGTGGCAGTCATATGTAAAAGGTAAGTATAGTTAAAAAAAAACACATTTTGGCCAATCATCAAAAAAGTTAGTCTTTTGTCCCCCAACCATACACAAGTACACACATCAACTGACCTACCTTTAATTCATGTGACAGCCATATTTAATGGGTAAGTAAAAACAACAATGTCCTCATAATTGGCATTGAGTTTTAAAATCTGCAGCACAATCACGCACATTCCCTTACAAAATGCAGCCTTTCAAGTCAAATTCAAAGTTTACAAAAATACAAGAATCTTCGTAAATTTAGAAAATTTTTGAAAATACGTATTTACGAAATATAAAGAACATCCTGCGTATTTCGAAAATTTCGTATTAATACATTTTGGAAATTCCAGAAGAAATACGAGAAAAATCTCGTTAATATCAAAAATACGAGGAACCGCGGTTTCAGGAGTTCGGAAGGCAGAAAATCCGGAAAAAATCGCCCGTTCGACAAACGGATAAATCCGGCGGATCCGAGATTTTTTTTTTTTTTTTCTTTTTCGTTGTTTTTGTCGGTTCGCCAAACGGCACATCCCTATTGGTTAATGGGTCAAAAGGTTAGGTCGAAAGTAGTTACAGTCATGTGGTTTAGAGCACTTACTGAAACGTGCATCTGTGTAAAAAGGTTATGGGGACATTTCTGTTAGGGGGGCTACCGAAACTGGGGAAACTATTGAAGTCACCAGTCTTGTATAGCTGAATGTCACTGCATTTCTTTTGTGTTACTCCCTCCCAGTTGGTTAGAGACAAGATATACTAAGCATTATACAAAGCTCAGTAAACTTTCTGTATTCTCCCACCCAATTGCAAAACTTAAAATATTACAAAATGGGCAAGCATATAAGACCTATGCTAAGCTGAGAAACATGACAGAGATGCGTGATGCTTCCAAGTGTATGACACCTAATCGGGGACTGTATTAACAATCTTGTGTGAGGTACTTATAAACATTATGGACAGTCCTAGGTTTGATACAAGTTGTTTTTCCTATACTGAAGGAAATGGATTAAAAATGAAACATTTTCAGGGTTATTCAATAAAGTTCTTATCGTTTAAAATGGTGCTAATTTGGCCCCAACCCAATCCAGCATGTAAGCTTACAAATGTTAAAAAGATTTGATGTTGGGCAAAATTAGCCCCATTTTAAACGATAAGAACCTTTTATTGAATCTACCTGTTATGATTCTTGCCAATTTTTTCCACACATGATTGCTTGGCCTAATGAATGCCAGTAAATAAGCCCACAATATGACAGGGCACTAATTGGCCCTTGTATTACAGAGGTTTCAATACACAGCGAGGTTCGATGTCTATTTGTATAATACTAGAGGTATTAAATTGACAAGTGGTTAAACCGCTCTGTGAGTTGACCTTGTGATATTAAACATTGCTCTGTCTGTGTGGCTATTATTATTGTATGTCACATGGACGCGTGTTGATTATACAGGTCAAACATTGATTTGCATAATAAACACCATACAATCCATTCATGTTAAATAGGTTTATTCAAAGGGTTTTGTGTTCACCAATACTATACGTCGGCAACAGAATGTTTTTGGTTCAACACTTTTGCACAATACGCGTAATTACAATTAAGGGCAAGTTAAGATGCCTATAAAAGGAAATTTGTTATATTGTGCAACTCTGTGCAATATTAAGTGACTTTAATATCATGTTAGGACCACTTAGCATAAGGGCTTTAAGGCTTTCCCTTGCCTAATGATGTAAGTAAATTATTACAACTGGTCATAAAGCGTGTTCAGTGACCTTACATTATGTGAAGGAAGTTCTTCTAAAACTATAAATTTGTATACGTCAGCGTAAAGGTAATCCTAAATTAACGTGTTGTAATAAATCCTTTTTGGTGTGTCGTATAGCCCTATGATTTCTAAAAACATGGTTATTTTTTTTTGTCGCATCTTAAAAAAGGAGAATTTGAGCCTTGAGCAAAAATGTATTTTCTTAATTGTGGAATCTAATCCAATGGTAAAATCTATCTGCTTTGTTGGATTCAATACGCCAGCAGTGCATGCTGGTAGCAAAAATACACTTGGTGAAATCTGACTAACAGATAAATAATGATGTTTTGGTGTATCTATAATCCAAGTAGTTAGTGGTATTTTGTTCACCACACCAGAAGACAAAAAACACTGTTTCTTTTTGAATGCACCCACATCTTGTTTCTTGTGGTCAAATCAATTTTATATTAAAGGTGGATATTTAATTTAAAACACGGTAACACAAATGCTCATCATTTGACTAAAAAATCTTATTTAAGCAATAAGGAACATCATTTTTTAAAGGGGAAAAATAAAGTTTAGCTATAAATGTTATCAACCCCCCAATTAGCCTACCATTAACTAACAATAGTTCCAAAGATGCTCTGAAGTCTATGACCCGTACCCTCGCCGCCTAGGTGGCCCCTTGCTTCTGTTTTGAGCAAAAAACAGGGCAGGGGCTTCTGCGCAAACGGCCGCTTACTTCGTGCCCACGTTCCGCCTTAATCGACAGACAGGAAGTGGGGAGCGGTGGTTAGCTGCAGAGCAGAGGAGGACGTGGCCAGTGGTCTGGGTCAGGTTAAGAGATTTCAGGGTATTTGTAATACAATAGTAATGTGAAAGCGGGTTGGAGAGGGGGATAATAACATTTATAGCTTAACAATTTATTTTTGAATGGAATGCCTGTAGAAGGACTTGCTGACATTTTAGGTGTTTTCACACCCATTACATTTAATTTTTTCTTCATTTATACTATTTGATGGAACCTGTTGTTTTTAACTGCACCTACACTGCTTTCTGCAAGCCGAAAGATAGAACGTAACCTAGAAAGCAAGAGAAATAATTGTAGTATTGTAGGGATTTAAAGGCAATCTTTCTTTTATACGATTCTCGGGTTTTGTTCTCTACCGCAAGATACCAGTTAAACAAGTTTTCAGGTGGAAAAATCAGCCTGAAAACTCACCGGTTATACTCGAGTCACTCACCTTTTGAAGATCGCGTCCTCTCCATTCAGGCAGCAGCGTCCTCTACCATTCCGGCAGTCGACATAAGTACAGTATTGGCGGCCTGCCGACGTCAACTGCCCGGCGCCAAGCCCGGCGCCAATCAGTGACGTCAGCGGCGCACCCCAGTACAATTGACTGGATCGTGCGGCTGTGGAATGGAGGAGGACGCTGCTGCTCGGAATGTGAGAGGATGCTGCTGCCGGAATGGAGAGGAACTTTACCAGCACACAGTCCCCAGGAAGCCCTTGGATGGAGGAGAGACCACAGATCCTGGTATGAAGATGAGCCCACGGACAAACCCTTAACTGGGTTGAGGGTGAGGGTGGCATTCAAGATGTTTGTAAACTACAACTCCAGCATGCTTATTAGCGTGGAGAGTGTAGTGTTCCAAACATCTTGAATGCCAAGTGAGGGGCGTATGTCAAGCATGTTTGGAAACTACAACTCCCAGCTAATAACGGCATGCTGGAGTGTAGTTTCAAACATCTTGGAATGACACACCTACTTGGCATTCAAGATGTTTGGAACTAATATTTCCCAGCTAATGAAAGGAATGCTGGGAGTTGTAGTTACAAAACAATCTTGAATGCCAAGTGAGGGTGGACATTCAAGGATGTTTGGAAACTTACAACATCACCAGATGCTTTATTAGCTGGGAGTTGTAGTTTCAAAACATCTTGAATGCCAAAGTTTCTACCCTCGGTTTATACCGATGTCAACAACTTTATTATTTAAAGATTTTAGGTGAAATTGGGTACCTGGTTTATATACGGGTCGAGTTTATACTCGAAGTGTATATACGGTACTTAATATAATGTAATAATAACTGCATAAAGTTCAAAAATAAAACCTGGTGTCATGTTCTCTTTGTGTTTTATTACAACACCTAGTGCGTTTGTAGTATCGGTCTATATACTGATGGTTTTGTGATTATTTGAATAATAGTTCAGAATTAAATTCATGAGCCAATCTATTTTTGTAATCTAGAAAACATTAAACGAGAGCACATTGAGGCACTGACAGTTTGATAGTGATTGATTGAAGATCAGAACCAAAAGGTTAAATTTATCCAATTGTGTTATTTTAAGTAATGTTTTTTGACAAAGTTCCCTTTTAATTATTTTTCTGTAATTTTATTGTTTCATTTTCTTATCCTTTTTTTCAAATGCAGCCCTATCGCGGTGCCGGCTATTCTCGCCACCTTGAGAGTGTTAACTGGGATATTTGGCTTGATGCTTTTTCCTGATTATGTTGCTTCATTAGCCATCCTCTTGTCTTGGTTGATGGTGGTGCTTTGCTTATTTTAGTTCCTGGGTGCCAATAAATCGTGTCCTTTTTTCACTGTTCCCAATGTTATTGGCATAATACGTTTTGCAGAGGTATACTATACAGTAAACACACTAGGCTTATAATAAACCAGCTACCTGCCATATTATACTTCCTTGGCTTTGCTCTGCTCTTTATGTGTTTATGATCTCTTCCAACTTGCTTTGGAAAGAAAGACATTTTCAGTAAAACTTTAGAGCAAATTGAGGCCAATTGCTGGTAATTTCCAAATAATTATATAGATAATCAATCCTATGTACATTTGTTAAACAGTATAGAGGCTATTTGATGTATCCAACAAAAGTGGCGCTTATGCTTTATACAGTATTAAAGGAGCCATGATCTGTAACGTTTGCCAGTTCAGGAAGAGGTCAGTCACGCTTCACTTGAGAGTTATATTCCTATTATAGCCAAGCTCTGAAGCCCTGATACCAATACTCAGTCCATGATGGTAGTGGAATTGTGCCTATGAAAATGGGCAGGGAGGGTGATTAGACTGTTTTTGCTCATTTATGAAAATCGAGATTCAAGCGAGGTATTAGGGCTTATCCAGATTGATGTTATGGCTATGAGGTTCATAAATATCTTTACCAAATTTGATCTGTTAATATATTAATGAACAATTGTGCACAGGAGACAATTTGCTAGCAAGTCTTACATTGCTCTAAAATTCATTTTTAGTTCACTTAAGCACTATAGTAGTTTGCAAGGCGATTGCAGGACATCAAAAAATATTTTTAGTAGTAAAAAAAAACAAAATGACTGGTGAAAATAAAACCAACACTAATATATAGGCTTCTAAACTATAAAAAAATAATACGGGGTAAAGATGTTCATAGCCATTTATAGCTGTTTTATCCTCAATATATGATTTGGTTACAATTGTTACACCCTGTTCAACGTTCTTCGTTCTAATTGGGCCAGTCTTCTTCATTATTATAGGTACTGGAAATGCAGAAGAAGCTGAAGTGGATATCAAAGAACAATCCAAGCGAGTTGGGTCCAGCGAGATGTTGATGGCCATTACTCGAGGCATCTGTCTCTTTTTAACACCTGTGAAGGAAGGGCGGGAAAAGTCGACAACTTTATGTTAGGATTATAAACTCAATCTCTTATCCCTATCATCGCTCTGGTACGAATTTGGAACTCAGCAGTCCTGGAAAGACGATTGAGCTTGATTGCTGCCGTTGCTGGTATAATAGTAGCCTAGCTGCTGATTAATCATTTTGTATAAAATGTATTTTTATTTATGCGGATTAAATACACAGGACCAAGCATGAAACAAATTCATTTTGTTCTTTCAAATACAGCTTTACACAAACCTATAAGGCCTGTGCTGCTCTGAAGAGCTTTTTATTATCTAAAATTTGATGCTGCTGTTTCGTATTGAAAAGCTTCATTATAAGGTTCTGTGACACTTCAAACGGCAAAGGACTTCTCAGCTATGGGTGTTATGAACGGAAAAATCAAAATTTTTACTCTGTGCTTTATCTTGTGGCGGATTTTCTATTTTTCACTTACTAGAAAAATATTGGTAATATCAAGCAAGTAAATATGTCAGTTTGACTTATTCTGAACCAGAACAGCGTCTTCAACACTTAGACTGCGTACAAACTCGGTAGATATTTTCCGACTAGCTTGGACAATTCGGACGAATGAGAGGTAGGGCATGTTGGTTAGAGTACGGACGATCGTCCAGTTCCCTATGGGGCGCTGATGGTCGCGTAAACTGTCAGCGTGGTCAGTGTTCGTGCCGACCAACAAGGCTATTTGTCCCCAGTGCGCTTGCTAATAGATAGCTCAGTCAGTACCAAATGATTTCCCTTGTGTGTCCAGCCTTAGGTGCTCAAAACGGTTTATTATTATTGCAAAAATACGCATCACTTAATATGGGGTAAGTGGGCAGGGTTGATACCTAAGGTTTTGCGGACGGAGCTCAATTTGTTTTCAGGGGGGATTGGAGTGGAGATATCCAAGAGTAGCCAATGGAGGAAGTTTAATTTAAGTCAATGGCTGATTGGAAACTCAATGCACGCCAGCAGAAGGTTCTCATACCGACACATACATATTTAACTTATTAAGTATTTGTAAGCTGTTGTCTTCACAGAAATAAAATTCTAAATTAAATAAAGGGCATGTCCCGTGCCCCCAAAACTATAATCCCCCCAACGACTGGCCCCATCATGTTAGTGTAGTGTAATACCTTACCTCACATCCAGACTCATATGTTCTCCTGTAGTCCCCCCCCCCAAAGTCCCCAAAAAACTGCCCACCAGGAGGATAGCAGAGTTCCTATAGGATATGCATCTCAACCTGGCCTCCGGGAGAAGTTTGCATGCGCGTACTGCAACCTTCTCCCCCTCCTCCTCCGGATTCCCTCCCCCTTAGTATAAATCCCCTTTAATATAGTAATCCCCCTGGTCTCCCAGCCCCAACCGCATAATTTTTATTTTTAGAAAAGCTCCCCAACTCTTACTTACCTCTCTCTTTCCTCCGCTGCACGAATGGACTGGCAGCGCGTCTGTGATGGCTGCCGCTCAGCCAACAACAGGAGCGGACTGCCGTCGCTCCCCTCTCTGCTTGGACATTCTCGCAACAAGTGGAACCGCCAGCGCGGCGAAGGAGAAAGAGGGGGAGGTAAGTAAAGTTTGGGGCACTTTCTAAAAATAAAATCATGCGGTGGGCCTGGGGGAACCAGGGGGAAGGGTATTAAAAAATGAATTAAGGGGGACATACTCTTTAACTAGTCTGTTTTTTGAGTACAGTAACCTCAATGTAAAGGATGTGAGTAGACTTTTGAGTAGTGAACTAAACCAACCATTCGGAATATTTTAAAATAGGATGTTAATTTAAGACCCTTTAGGTTTATTTTTTACAACAGATAGGGTAATCAGCTATTAGTGCAGAGACGTTGATACATCTCACTAAAATCCATAGAGAAGAAAGTAAAAGTGGGTTGTTAAGTAGCAAGTTGGATGAGTTGTCAAGTTGTTTGCAGTGAGAATTTTATGTGCCTGTAATTCCAGGAAAAGTTGGGAAAAGACATCTTTGGTGAGGGTCCTATGTGCCCTTTGCCAGGCTTTATTAACAACAAACAAATTAATAGTTGCTAACTGCAGTAACCCAGTCAAAAAAGACAGATGTTTGATGTGGATTGCCTTGAAATTAATAAGCACAGGCAAACACATGCACCTTCTTTTCTTACATCCCCTTATAGTCTATTAAGGATACTGTTAGAATTAGCCTTCTTCCCAATAGTGCTGTGGAACTGACAAACTCTTCAGCTCACGTTGAACAGGCCACACATGCTCCCAGGATTGGGATGGCAGTAGCACTTTCTATTGACTGATTTAGCTGTTGGTAGGCCTCGCTTTCCCAATGATAGCTGGCTTCCAAACAAGTTGTGTTTAAATGACAAAGGCCAGTTTCCTACCTTTAAAACAAGCCATCATGCACCTCTCTTACGTGTGTCTACAGTCCAAGGATGTTCAGAGATGATGACCAGAAGGTTAATGGGTTGGGAGGTGCATCTTGTGAGTATCCGGAGCTTCTCCTGACAGTGCCCACGGTGAGCACAGCCTCCGACTCCCTCAGTATGTGAAGACAGGTAAGGAGACAGAAGTCCCTCTCATCTCTGGATGCTGTGTGAAGGAACTGCAGATGCAGAGAAGTAGGGAATCTACAGCCCTTCTCTTCACTGTGTGAAAACAGCTTTTCAGGCAGGAGTCTGAAAAGGCTGATTCCACCAGAGTTTTTGTGTGTGTGTGTGTGGTGTGTGTGGCGGGGGGTTGGAGTAACCCACGGACACCCTTGATGGGGCGGGGCCAGGCACCCAACGATATAGTGGGCGGGGACAACATGGGGCCGTAAGATAATGGGCCATGGGGGGCCGGCCAACGGAGGGGACCATGGGGTCCATGAGTGGGTAGGGACCAGGGGGGCTGCAAAAGGGGTGAGAAGAGACAAGATTGACTGGACAGTTTTAGAGCCAGGAAGTGGCAGGGGACATGGTGATGCTGCTGCCATAAAGGGGTGGAGAGGACAGCCTTGATGACAGTTTCCGAGCAGGAAAGTGCAGGGGACCTGGTGATGCTGCTGCCCTCTCACACACAAAAATGAATCATCTTCAAAACTGCCAACACATAAACAATGGACAAATAAATTGCAAAATTTCTCAGGGGTAGCAATTCCTATCAATTACTCAAGTTTTGTCTAAGTGCCAAGCTTCCCCAGTGAATGGGTTGGCAGTGGTTTCTTCTGATGGCAAACTGTGTAAACGACTACATCAGGTCTAGCACATGGTGTGCCACAGTCCCTGGGTGATTAGGTTGGCCACGAAATTCCCAAGAGCAACAACAGTGTAAAGATATACATCACCAGCTTTCATCCTGAAGTGCCCACACTTACACCAGTGACCATAGCTAAAACACACTTCTGATTTAGCTGGGGAAATGGCAAAATGTATCTGTTGTATGGGCGTTCCGGACCTTCCAGTGATTGGGCTGGCAGTTGTACAATGCAAACTGAGGAACTGACATACCTAAGCTTATGTGAAGTGCATCCCGTCCCCAGTAATGGGCACTTCTTACAGTGGTTAACATCAGCGAAACTCTCTATGGGAAAACTTGAAAGTAACGTGTCTTTAATGTAGGAAGTAACCAGGTTTTAATTTAGTTTACAAATGTAGAGATCTTTCTAGTCCAGAACGAAGTAAAGTTAGAGAATGTTTGTGAACACTTCTAGTGAAATTGCAGGTACTGAAATAAAAGGTAATTTTTAATCTCAATTTCCCCCGTATTTTATCATGCACTGTGAGCCCTATTCTCTAATGTCATTTGCGTTATGGAAAAATAGATTTGTTCCATATCATTATCATTGAATTCGAAAATAAAAGGATATGATACCTTTTTTTTTATTTCAGCTCCTGCTATTAAAATGGAGGCATAATATAGAGGGTTACATGAGTTAAAAGAAGCAATACTACAGCAAAAAAAATAGTCAAACGACAGGTCTTTATTTAATATATTATAACCTACCCAGGTTCATGGAATTTCTATGGAGGAACTGAAGAGTATAGCCTCTAATCTTACAGTTCCGAGGGCGGAAGGAAAACCAGAGAGCCACCAAGGTAGGTTATATAAATAATGCTCCCCCAAACTGTAAATTAAAGGGATATTAGAAGTCACCTTGGAGTTCCATACCCTGTATAAAAGGCAACTCTACTAGCCTCATACTTTATATGTCACGGAAATCCGCGGTGACTTATAATATCCTTATAATTTACAGTTGGGGGTGCTTGCATTATCAACTATATAATCCACCCCTTCCATGGAAGTCAATGGACTCCCTCGTAAATAATAATCATATAATCGGCACACATACTACGTAGTAGCGTGCCGGATTTATAAACAGTCCACAAATGATTTCACTCTGCATCGCTACCCCACCTCCGTTTTGCTCTCCCATCACTTGAGCATGAACAGTTCCACTACCTTCTGTCTGAGTTACCGTGGCTTCCGCACACTGTGGTGGGCGGCTCCTCCTCTCCTTTTTACTTCCGTTGCACAGTGCATGAACAATGAGCGTTAGTCATCAACTGTGCAGGATGTAAAAAACTAAGAGGAGGAGCCGCGCCATCCACGGTGGTGCGGAGCCGCAGGAAGATTTGCATAGAGACTGATGGGAAAGTGCAAGGGGAAAGACGGTCTTGCAGCTCCTACAAAAGAGTGGTGGACCCTGAACTGCAACTGGATGGAATTGCAGAAGAGCAAATATCTTTATTAATTTACGTAGGGGTGCATTATCGCGTATAATAACCTTCTTTGGACCCGTTAGGGTTATAATTAGAAACAGTCCTATAATACAAAATGCTTGAAGAGCCACATTATTGTTTTTAATTACATCTTTTCTTTGTTTTATTTTTCTTCTTTTTGGGACCTTATCATCCTCCCATAGTTTTTGAGTAAGACATGAACTTCTGTACGACGTTTGGGGCATCCAAAGGAGAGTGGTGGCTATTTACCTAGTAAGGAATTGCGCAGAAGCGTTACGGCGTTATCGAGCGAATTTCAGGACATTTATTTCCCATAGACTATAATCGTAAACAATCCTCAAATGTGGATTATTTCAATGCCGTTGTTTATGGTCATAGACACAAATGGTGATAACCCCAACCCCACACAGACAACAGGTTCACCCACCCTACTACCTACCTTTCATCCCCATGGAAGCAATACTTAAAGGGTAACTATATTCAAAAAAACTAATTTGATCATCATCACAATAAAAGTTAGTTATATGGTCATACATGCAAAACACACTACCCCCGGGTGCACACACTACTGACCACCTTCAATTCTATGGCAGTTCATACTTAAAGTAAATAAAGTAAAAAAATAATTGATATATCCTCAAAAAGTTCAGTGTTATGGTTTGTAGCAAACAAAAAGACATATCCCAACCTCACATGGGTACACACACTCTACCCTTCATTCTGTGACAGCCTTACTTAAAGGGTAACTAAGTCCAAAAAGCTGTTTGACTTATTCTCAATAAGGAGATTTTTACCTCCACATCCCGAAACAGGTACACAGACTCCTTACTGATTCACTTCATCATTACGTGGCAGCCAACTGTAAAGGATAAACCTAAAGTTAAAAAAAAAAGATTTTGATGTCAGTAATCAAAAAGTTTGTTTTTTAACTTTAACCTTGATCCAGGTGACAACACACCTACTCACCTTACCCTTCCATTTTCATGGCAGCCATATTTACAAAGGGTAACTAGTCAAAAAAACATTTTGACTAATACAACAAGTTTGTTTTTTTTTTAAGCCCCCCAACCGACAACGGGTACACACAGGTAATGATCATACCCTCCATTACGTGCAGCTATACCTAAAGGCTAATGATAGTCAAAAAACCAAATTTGACCACATCATAAGCAAAAATGTGTTGTATATAACCCCAACCGACAAAGGAAACACACTACTGAATACTGATCCATTAGTGGTAGCAGCCATACTTAGGTAACTAAAGTCAAAAAAAATTTTTAAGAAATAATCAAAAAAGTGTTTTTTTAACTTCAACCGACAGGTAACATGCCTATACTGCCATACTTATCACATACTGTGGCAGCACATACACTTAAAGGTACTTAAAGGCAATGAAGAAGAAAAACTAATTTTGATAATAATCAAAAAAGTTGTTTTTTAACCCCCCCACGTTGGCACAGGTTACACACACCTACTGACCTACCCTCATTGACGTTGCAGTCATACTTAAAGGGGGTAACTAAGTAAAAAAAAAATTTTGACAATCATCAAAAAAGTTTGTTTTTTTTTAACTTCTAACCTGATCCAGATACACAAGCCTACTGACCTTCCCTTGCCATTTTCATGCAAGCCATATTTTAAAGGGAACTATAGTCAAAAAATTTTTTGACACAATCATCAAAAAAAGTGTTGTTTTTAACCCCCAAGTCGACAGAGGTTCACAACCTACTATCTACTTAATCACATTATTGTGCAGCATATGTAAAGTAGTAACTATGAGTTAAAAAATTTGATCAATAATCAAAAAGAGTTTTATTTTTTAACTTCAAACAACCTGGACCCAGGTACACATAATGAACTCACCCTTCCATTTCCAGGCCAGCATAGTTAAAGGCATGTCCACCCCCAAAACTATAATCCCCCCAACTATGGCCCCTCCTGTAGTGTGAGTTTAATCCTTACCATCCCAACTCCATGGTCTCGGTTCTCCTGTAGCCCCCCCCCAAAGTTCCAAAAAACTGACCACCAGGAGGCTAGCAAGGTCCAATAGGACACTGCCTGCTACCTGGCCTCCGGAGATTCCTTGCAATGCGTGCTGCAGCCATTCTCCCCCCTCCCTCTCCCTCCCGTTCTATACTCCCCCCTAGCATTAAACCCCCTTAATATCTGCTCCCCCATGTCCCCAGCCCCAACCGCATGTTTTTTTTTTGTTTTAAAAAAGCTCCCAAATCTTACTACCTCTCCGCTTTCCTCCGCGCACTGAATGACCGCAGCCGCGTCCGTGATATGCTGCCGCTCAGCCCAATCACAGACGCGAGACTGCCGGTTCCCGCCCCTTCTGCTGGCATTCTCGCAAGCAGAGGGCCGGCAGTGCGGCGGAGGATCGAGGGAGGTAAGTAAGAGTGTTGGGGCTTTCTGAACAAAAAAAATATGCGTTGGGGCTGGGGGACAGGGGGGCAGTCAGAATATTAAAATTCCAATTTAGGGGTGGACATAGCCTTTTAAAGGGTAACCTATAGTCAAAAACTAATTTGACCAAAATCAAAAAAAGTTAGGTTTGTTTTACCCCCAACATGGCAAAGGACACAACACATAATGACACCACTCCTCCATTAATGTGGCCAGCCATACCTAAAAGGGTAACTATAGTCAAAAATAAATTTTATCAATAATCAAAAGTTTGTTTTTTTAAATTACAACCGGACACAGGGTACATTGTACCAAATGAGTATCGCATTCATTCATGTGGCAGAGTCTATGTAAACAGGTAAAGTATAGTTAAAAAAAAACACTTTTGGCCAATCATCAAACAATTTAGTTAGTCTTTGGTCCCCAACCCATACACAATACAAACATCAAGCCTCACCTTTAATCTGGTTGACAGCCAGATTATGGGTAAGTAAAAACAAAAATGTCCTCATAATTGGACATGTGGTTTTAAAATCTGCAGACAATTCAGCACATTCCCTTACAAAATTGACACCTTCAAGTCAAATTCAAAGTTTTTTAACTTAAACTCCCTTTCTAGTACTCTTATTCTGTTTTTTTTTTTTTTTTTTTTTTTTACGTTTATTAATATAATGCTTTAAGGTGAACTATATAAACGATTTAATTTCCACGTTAAATAGTTCACAAAAACAGTAAGATTAAGAAATGTTATAAAAAAACAAGGATGGACAAATATGTGGTCTTCAATTAGAGTGTCTGGATTATTAAAGTTAACAGATTTAAAAAGATGTTCTAGTCACCCAACTGGCTTTTTCAATTCCGAATTTCTGAACTGATAAACCCAGTCAGATGATTAGCGAAAATGTCTTCAAGAACCAAACTTCAAGTCCAGTTCACCTAACTAAATACCACAGATATACCATGACCTGGATGAATAAGGAGCTTTATAAACAAGGAGAGACACAAAGATCTCTATCTCTACAGTATATGCTATTAAATTACCTGTTATTAGTGCAAAATTAATATCCACTTTTCACCTTATGGTTCATAAACATTTGCGATCGTGGGTGCCAACCCACAATGCATGATGTGTATACATAGGTGTTTCGGGCAATAATCATGGTGTGTATGGACACTGTCAGTGGATACAGCCGTTGGGTTGAAGATCCAGCTGGTCGGGCGACGATCCCCATCCGAACGCCCGTTTTGGTCGACTAAGTGCCCTCACGCCAGGATTATCGGCCAAAATGGCCGTGCATAAACATCATGCATTGGGGATCGCCACCAGCGATCACATGTGTCTATGAACCTTTAGCCATAGTAACCCACAATCATGGTGTACGAATCAGAATAAAAAGATTTAATGACACTGGTGTAAGAGTAACAAGAATAAAGATTTTCTAGAATTTAAAACTGCCTTTTTTCAGATTTAGACAAGCAAATTTACTTTTCCTCCTATATATCCACACAATCTTATAATCCAAAACAGCTCTTTACAGTATTTAACTCCCTACTCTGTCTGCCTTCTTCTATGGTACTTGGAGTCGGAAAGGAATTTTTTTCTACTTCATAATTTTGGTGTGGTTTTTTTGCCTTCCTCTGGATCATCAGTTAGGCGGGAAATGTGGGTATTGATGAGTAGGTTGGACTGGATGGACATATGTCTTTATTCAACCTTAAATACTATGCAATACATCCTGTTTTTATGCAGAAAAAATCACATCAGAAATACCTTTTTTCTACACATTCCTGTTTATACCTACAGTTTCCAACACTAATCGCAGTACTGCATAGGCTCCCTTCATTGTCTACCCCCTCCAGCTATGCCCTAACAAGCCTTACCAATATTACAGAACATAGACATTCATCCCTTTTTCCAAGGCTTAATTCACCACCTGCCCACTCAACTCTATCCCCTCTTGTCACATTTCTCTTCCTTCTTATCAAAACTAATTTCCCTTATCTCTCGCCACTGGTACTTTTCCCTCCTTGTTCAAACACATTGTTTGAATCTCCTATCATTAAGGAACCTTTATTAACCCATCTTCTCTATCTAGCTACCAGCCTGTGTTTCTTGTTCCTTTTGCATCTAATTTGCTGGAAAGACCTGTATATGCTGATCTGGTTAAAAAAATGTTTTTGTTAACTCTCTTTAATTACCTACAGTTATGATTCCACACAAACCATTCTACTGACACTGCCCTCATTAAACTGACTTATGATCTTATATTATATCTAAAGTCCACTACTCTTTATTTATTCTTCTCAACCTGTCTTCAACATTTAGATCACCCTCTTCTGCCCGGCTCATTCATTTCTCTTCTTGCTTTTCAAATGCTGCTCCTATCTTATCAGTCTCTCCTCTGGCTACCCATCACAGAAAGGATCTAATTTAAGCTGCTAACCCTATCATACAAAGTGCTCTCAAATACAGCCTCTCCATACATCTCAGAGCTGATCCACAGCTACTATCCAAGTTGTAACCTCCACTCTTCAAATCATCTTCTCCTCTCACCCATCCTAATCACTTTTTCCTATGCCTGCATTCAGGTCACCTTTTCCTTGCCGGGAAGTGATGTCTGTTATGATAATAATTACTTTGCTGTATTTAAACTACCCAGCAAAATCAATAACACATAGTAACAAAACAGCCACTGATCGATTACCTTCCACCAAACTTCTTCAATGCGGGTAGAACCGCCTCACCTCACCCGTATCAATCCCTCCGCGTGCTGCCGTTAAGGGTTGTTCCAAACCCCAGTCAATGTATTAATCAGTTGCACAAAACAGCGGCCCTAATCAGCACCACTTAGACAGGCTTAAAAAGAGACTTCCACAGTCGATTTGTTAAAAGAATAATCAACCTTTATTGCACAGCATTTTTTAAAAAGCGCTTCATCGCCAAAAATATACGGGTATTAACATCCTGGTCCTACCAGGCAATCTAGAGAAATGGCCAGTGTTTTACCTTTTTCCAATTATTGATTATGTTGATAGCATGAGACTGAAGTACCTTTGTGTTGTTATCCTTCATGGGAGGAAAGCTGTTTCCTTCCGTTTAAGCCCCCTCCACCTTTCCATATAGCGAATGGTAATCTTGTTTCCCAAGTCCTACCCATAAAAGCTCTGAACTTGTGTTCTGCACTGAGGAATCTAATAAATTGAAACATAGCAAGATAGTTGGGTCCTTTAGAGGATTGTACGGATAATCAATAGTGATTCCCTCTTAACAGACTCCCTGGTGACAGCTCGGTAAGTTTATGAGGAAGGGTGAATGTTTTGAAGGATGGTTTTCATTTTCTCTTATGGAAACTTCCAATGGAGTACTATTGGTTGATTTATATGGATGGACATAGGCACGCAGCTCATATAGTTATTGTGGTGATGTTTGGACTGAACTATAACTCTCTAACAATGTTATTATTAATGTATCAAAAGAACCCAAACCCAGGATTTAAATTTTATAAATTATCAGAACAAATAGACTTAATAAACAAAACCGATTAAAGTGATTTAGGTGTCTATTACCCAAATCTATAAGATAGACAATGTCTGCTTATCTGTATTCATCTAGATGCTAAGATGTACTTATGTATATGTACCCATGTGTATGTAAGTTTATTTTAAAGCGCCATTGGGGAGCAGCCTGTACAGTAATAAAATACAATAAATTCATACAAGGGGATTAAAAATACAGAGATAGTCAGTACATAAAATATAAAATTTATATACATAGAAGTGCTAGAGCTTGCCACAAGAGGAAAGGAGGTCCCTGCCTCGTAGAGCTTACAATCTTAGTTAGGTGGGTAACATACAGCTTACAATGGAGAGTGGGTATAAGTGCTGGAGTGAGGACGTATGCAGTGCAAACAAATAAAACAATCATATACTGTGTTGATTACCAGATAGGGAGGATGTAAGGATAGATTTAAATCTGCTGATTGAGGTTTCGTAAAGTAAAGAGCAGGGGAATAGAATTCCAGAGGGATGGGAGCCACAAGAGAAAAAAGGTTAGGCGAGGAAGAACCAGTGCGAGAGTCCGGTGGTCTGTAAAGGAGCTGGTTTGTGAGTACTGGCAGGCACCAGTATGGGGACACTAGAGAAAGAAATATAAAAAGGAGCCAGCAGAGGAAGGGCTTTCAAAGTTAGGAAGAGAAAGATTTTGTTATACAATGCACTTGTTTACTGGAGAGCCAGGTTGTTGTCCAGTACAGAGAAAGATTTGGGATCCTGTTTATTAGAGCAGCGAAACAATCCACTGTGGCGAGTTTAAGTAGAGACTGAAGGGGGGGAGAGAGAGGTGAGGAGGAAGCAGGAAGACCAGTAAGTAGTAGATTGCAATATAGTCCAAGGCGAGGATAATGATGAAGAAATGATAAGTATGGCCGGTGGTTCGGGAGGAGGATGAGAGCGAGATTAAACAGCGGATTTTTGCTATTATTTGCGAAGAAAAAGCGGGGCAAGTTTTTGCAAGATAGTTACTGTGGAAGAAATGGAGAAGAAGAGAGGAGTCAATAATTACCCTAGGCAAGCGTGCCGATTCGATTAGGAGAAAATGGGGGTATTGTCACAGAGATGGGAGAAAGATGTATTTCTAAGCACTTTAAATACATGAGCACTTTATATATAAATGTTTTGTATGATTTGTGGAGACTGTTGTACCCCCAACAGCTAATTCTAAAATTATAGAATCGGGTGCCGGGCTGGCTTTCCTGTTGAGGTATGTTTTTTTACCCCTTCTAGGCAACCCTAATCGGTGTTTCCCCTCTGTCAGGCCTACCTTGTCCCACTGCAAAAATGCCATTCCCTATCATTGCCAAATAAATTCTTTTGTAGTGTACGTCCAATTATAGTCTCTCCGTCGGATCATAGCTAAACATACACACACATAATCCCAAATGTTCCACAAGGAGCACATTTTTTTTTGAAAGTGTAGTTCTAACACCTGAAAATCTGGCTTCTATAGATAGATATTGAAAAATTTCAGGATTCAAGCAGACCTAATGTCTTAATATTTTGCAACAGTTTAATTTGTCTGTCAGTGCTTACGTTCAAGGCATGATACAATGCTGAGATGGTGCTATTTGCCACCTTCAGCTTCTAATGATTTGAATGTACGAAGAAGAAATATAAAATTGGATGCAGGTGACATTTCTTCGTAGTACATGAAAAGGATAGAATGAAAAGAAAAGGCCTGATGGTTAATGCCTGCTAAATGCTTTTTTAAAGATGCAACAGATTCAGTATGTTTCATGGCTTGAAGTCCAGACTTTAATTCATGTGTTACAGTGTGGTTTCACGCACAATGTTGTAGTGTAGAATAGTGAATGACTCCCATGATCAATAATGTGTTACTTTAAAGGGCATTGTCCACACCCAAAACTAAAATTTGACACCACTGTGTAGTGTTGAAAACTCCTTTAGGATTACTCATATGCTCCTTAAGGTGTCCTTGTTGTTCCTGATGAAAGGCGGAAAAGTAAATAGTGGACTATATGTGTGTGAATCCAGTTCCCCCTCTCAGCCAGTCACAGACGCGGATTTGCTGGTATGGCCCTAATGCTCTTCGTTTTGGGTAGCAGTTAGAGGCTGGGGGACAACGAAGGTGGGTGTGTCAGGACGTGTGTAATGGGACTTGGCATGAATGGGTTAACTATTGGTATTAGTTCTTTCAAAGGCCATAAAAAAGCCATTCCACCCTGGAAACAGTCCCCCATGTTTTATTAGGCGTTAGTTGAAGCACAGAAGACCAATTCTTCTCTTTCAGACAATATGGGGCATGAACCGTGTATCTGGTTCTCTACAGCTAGAGTTATGCGTTGGATAGTAGAGGTACCTAAGGACAAGCCATATGTATAAAATAAATATATCTTTATGGGAATAGGTAAGACGGGAAACCAATATGTGAATGGGAGTAGCCCTAAAATGATACCCAACTGGAGACCTTACCCCTTGCCAAGGCGGAATATTAATATCTTGGAAAATATGTATATACACGGTCATGTTTGGAGTGTAGGAATTGATCATAATACAGGAGAGTAATATGTGGCTATATCCCAGTTACAAGGTACATATCTGAAGTTTAATGAAGGTGGGACAAGCCGTTAAATCTGGGACACTCCCACCGATGCATTAGCCAGGAGGGGGCTGTAGAACCAGGGGATTAAATGTCACTGTAATCCCTTTAACTTGTTCATACTGAGAGGGACATGCTAATAATAGATCGTCCCGAGAGAGACACAGGACTTCTAGTGAGTAGTTAGGGTATGTGAATATTTTTATCCTTTTTATAGGGACATACAATATCTATTGTATGCTTTTTATGGTAACACCATTTTCTTTATTTGTTGTATGATATTGCAATGTCCACCTTTTGGAATATTTAATCTAAATTTAATAATTTTTATCTTTGATGCTCTAAAAGAACTCGGTTGTTAGCATCTTCTAGTTTGTACGTGGTTTGGATTGGACTTTAAAGTGTAGAAATGCTTTCGACTAGAGTAAAAGCGAATTTCTTCTGTGAATTGATTGATGTGAAGAATGTGCTAATAACAGTTAGTTGCTGGAGGAAATGGTGTAGTGTTTGCCATTTAGCTGCCAGGACAGGGAGGTGTGAAGTCAAGTGTGAGAGTCAAGAAGGTTGTGGGCATGCCAAAAGCCTTGAAGAAGTTTGCATGGGTTGCAGCGAGTGCCGATTGATTGTGAGATTCACTGCCCAGCGAGCTGGCTGTTCGTTGACAGTGGGTAGGTCTTATTTCTGGGCAGATTTAAAATTTAAAGCTGACGGTTTAGGGGTTGGAGGTGGGTCACTACATGACACGAAAAATAGTGCTGTGGGGTGGAGTGTGGAGATACTCTTTAAAGCATATTGTAAACGCTAGCCTTTTTAGTGTTGAACATGAGTTTACAGATAGAATGACGGGAGACTGTTCTAAACTAGAATCGCAAAAATATTTTGCTATCAGTAATTGACTAATGTTTCATACCCATTTAGATTGGTACAGTGACTAGAATATTTGTAAAAATTTACAATAGTATTTATTGCTTATAACAAACTATTAATACTTATGTGGGGTCTTCACTGCCTGAAGGAGATATGTGAAACACACTAATCACTGCGCAGTGGCCACTGGGGCCACTAAACATTTCAGTGGCACTACCTTGTATCAATTAGAAAAATTACTCAAACCGCGACTTTATTGCATCAAAACAGGGAGTCTCCTATTGCGGGGCACCCTCAAATGCCTATAAAACTTTCTGACAAAGTAAAACACATTATTTGTAGACTCAAACTCCAACGTGATTATTACAAAAATTTAACAGGTGTTTCAAACGACTTTTCCCTGGTGGGGAGGAGAGTACGCTATCTCATCCAAAATATCAATATCTATCCAACATAAACAAATCTCAATTCATTTATACCCATATCCAATCTAAATTCCGTACACAAACCCCTGTTCAATACGATGCTAGGGTGTTTAAATAAGGCCTCAGGATTTGGTCAATATATTTACTTACTCGCTCTGTTGGTCATTTTCTCTGATATTATCGGGTTTCCCGAGGGAAAATGTTCGTAATGTCTTGGAACCTATCGAAGCGTGTATGTAGAACAAAGAAGAAAATCAGGTCAGTACGGTGTTCACATTTTTCTCAAAGGAAATCAGATGAAAAATGGAAACAGGCTGATATGCAAACAAGTAAATGTAACCATTGAGGATAAGGTTTAATGGGTAAAGAGGAAAGGACAATCCACTACTCGCGATGGGCCATTGACAACCGTTGGGGAGGGGAAGGAACCGCCACATTGGTCTATGAGTAAGTACAAGGAGTAAACCAGTGCAGCAAACTGAAGAGTGTGGTTAAAAACTTAGGACACTCACCCATTTGGCTTATCGTACCGTAAGTACTATTGCATGGTGAATTCCAGCTGGTCTGTGTTATGTGGTTGGTCAGAGTACTGTCCTAAAAACATTCCGTAATTGTGGTCCTTGTTTGCTTTTTTTTTTTTTAATTTGTACGCCTTGTAAGTGTGATGGGAAACACCACTGTAAAACTTGATGCTTTATACTAACACTTCGTTTTAATTGATTTTGGTTATAATGGTTTTATGAGTTTTAAGCAATAAAGTAATGTTATGAGTAACTTTTGTAATTGATACCAAGGCTGTGTGCCACTAAGGGATGGGGGGCTGTATTTTCAAAGTATATGTAGTATTATGGTAAGTTATTTTAACTCTGATGCTTATATATGTAAACAGAGAATGAACCAGCAAACTCAGTCACTTGCAGGGAATAGATAAATGATGGACTATGGGTTTCCCATTGCCCATTTATTTACTTGTCTTCATGTCAAACCAGATGTCTCTGAGCTTATGTTTGCAGGTGAAAATCCAGACATTTTAAGTCGATCCTGAGAAATTGGACTTTTTCTTTTTAAAGGGCATTGTCCACCCAAAACCATAATTCCCCCACTACTGGCCCAAGTGTAGTGTATAAAAATCCTTACCTCACACCCAGCTCCATTGGGTGGTGGTCTCCGGAAACCCCCCCCAAGTCCAAAAAATGCCCACCAGGGAGGAGAGCAGAGTCCATATAGGACCTGCCTCATGTCTCCCCTCGGGAGAATTTTGCAATGCGCCGTTGCAGCCATTCTCCCCCTCCCAATCTACTCCCACCCACTTGGTCATCCCTCCCCCTAGCGTAAGCGTAAATCCCTTTTATATATATAATATATATATAGATTATAATATATATATACCAGTCATCCAATGGCTTTCTCAATTCAGAATGACTGGTACAAGAATCTGTGGCAATTATGTACATGGAAAATCAAATTAGATATCACAGCCAGGTGTTAAGGGTGTGATTAGATAGGGTAAGAGGTGTTATAGGAACGCCCAGAGATCTAATCACCCCTTTAATTAAACACCTGGCTGTGATATGTATTGGGATTTTACCATGGTACATAATTGCCACAGATCTTGTATAAGTCATTTGAATTGAGAAAGCCAGCGGAGACTAGCGAAACGTCTTCAAGAAATACATTCAAGTCCAGTTGATCTAATGAATTACAAACAGAATATACCATGACCTGGATGAATGAGAAAAACCTTCACAAGCCTATTTATAAAACCTCAGCATTTATGCCGTGGCTAAATTCTGGGGTCATTACTGGTCAGTTACCCAACCACCCCCACACCACACACCTAGCAGTGTTCTCCCACGAATTGTTTCCAGGCTGGTGGCATGGAAAAAAGTAGCCAGGTGGGAGTGGACAGGGAAAATTGGATGGATGGGGAAGGAAAAAATAAAATGTGCACTATTTTTACTAGTTAATTATATTATTAAATAGTAAGGGTATTATAATTAATTATTTTAAAACACATGCAGTCTTCACATTCTAATGGGAAGTTAATTAACAGCCTGTTTTGCATCAGCTCATAGATAGGTCAGGGATGTCTAACTTGTCCCCTAGAGGTTAAAAACTATGCACTCCCAGCATTCCTTGGTTGCGATGAAGGGAATTGTAGTTTTAAAACATATGAAGGTAAACCCAAATGTAACATCACTACTATGCTTGTGAAGGTACTCTTCATTCAAGGTCATGGTATATCTTTGTATCAATTAGAATCAAACTTTACTCTGGGCGGTCCATAACACCTCTTAGACGATACAATCCCGCCCTAACAATTGGCTGGAATGCTAATTGGGATTTGTCCAGGGTACATAATGCCACAGATTCTTGTACCAAGTCATTTCTGAATGAGAGAAGCCAGTCGGATGAACTAGCGCAAAGTCTTCAGAAACTAACTTCAGTCCAAGTTCTCTTATTTCAATACCAAACAGATATAACTGTTATGTTTTAAGTATGACATAATGTATACATAATACATTAAAAAAAAGAATCGGGAGAGAAAGGCTTCGCAGCTCCCATTCAAGAATATGCAATAAGAAAAGAGACTTTGGGTGTTTCCTGTTTCCATGGCAGCTTTCAGGAAAACTCTATTCCTTAAAAAGGATTTTTACAGATTCCAACAAGCTGAATGCAAAACCAGTATGCGACTACAGACGGTTTTGGCTTTATTGAGCCTTTTCCTGAAGCTGCCATGGAAATTTACCCAGAATCTCGGTTCTTATTTCCAAATTGGAAACATTGGCAGCAACAAGCACATGGGACCGCAGACAGAATGCATTGCAGGGGATCTTGCAAAAGCTTAGTTTTAAACCACATGCAAAATAATCTCGCACGTGTAAACAGGGGTCTGACTGGTAGTTTTTTACTTGACTATTGGCCACACGCCTATAAACCATACATATACAATTCTTAATTAATCACAAGTGTTCTCTCAAGAATTTTTTTCAGCCGGGGTGACATGGAAAAAGTAGCCGGGGGGCACCCGGCTAAAAAAAACCTAGGTAGGACCACTGACCCAGTATTTACTTATTGGGCAATAAAAAGATCTTCTGTGAAGTCTGATGTTTAAAATATTTCATTACGCATTCCGCTGCAATACTAAGAACACTGAGCATGCTTGAGCTCATTGTGTGGGGGCAGTGGTAAATGCAGGAACATGATATTTCTGAAACATCTACTAACTTTCAAGGTGTTCATGTATTAAAGCAGGAGACAGGAAAGAGAAAATAGGGTGTTCATCTTTTCATGTTCTTGAACTGTAGTCAGTACACTTGTATTTAGCAGACTTTAGGTTATTGTTGTCCACCTTAATTAAACTAAAAAAATAAGATCTTTTATTGATCAAAGGGCTTGGTCGCCTGTCCAGGGTTGTGAAATATACAACTGCATGTTCAAACAGCCACACTATAGTTAGACAAACTTTCAGAATTTTGAACAGAGAATGAAACTTCTGTCTTTGAAGGATGGAAATATTGACCTGGGCCTTTTGTTTTTTTTCAGACTGGGTGGAAATTTAGTCCTATGAAATTGGATGGCCAAGTATGGCAACTTTCAGCCCCAGAGCCTTTTTGGCAGCTAAGTTTACCCTGGGCCACTGTATTAAAAAGTATGAAGAAAATACTTTGCACTTCCTTAATGGGTAAGTAAACCCAATGTCAAAATGAATGTATTATAAGAACAAAAAACATTATGTTTTCTACATTATAAATTTCTTCTACCCTGGTTGTAGTATGTTAGCGTTAGGATCAGTTATGTCCCTAGCCTTGGGCTGGTGGAATACCATTGATGGGAGCCAAAACATTGCTAAGAAATTATTTTAGTTCAGGAAAAAAATGGTATCTTCTTGTTTCCAAAAAATATTGCTAACACCCAAAACCAAATAGGTAATGTGGGCCTGGAAACCCATTCAACCCACCTCTTTTCCCCTGTTTGGCTTTCCTACTGTAAAAAGTCAAGACCCCTACACTTTACCATTTCACTCACCTAAGTCAAGCAAACATTAATAAAACCAGAATCACTTAAGCAGTTTGTTTAACTTTGAGCTGTGACCAAACCATTTGGTGTCTGTTTTATTTTGTTTTTTTTTTTTAATTGTATTTAATTAAATAACTAATATTAGAGGCAGTTTAAATCCTTTTAATACATTTTGTTTCAAGTGTTTCGATGTTTAAATTGATGATTTTCTCAAACTATTTTTTATCCTTTAAGGTGTCTGGGCAGTGCTTTCTCAATAGTATTCACAGAGTTATTTGGAGTTTCCAATCAAAAACAGGGTGCCACAATTGGGAAGAAGAAGTAGGTAATTGGCCTGTTATGTTGAATTGTAAAAACAATAGAGTTAGTCAATAAAAGTTCTAATTGTGTGAAAAAGTGCTAATTTGCACCAACCAATCAGATATTAGCTTTCAAATTTAAATATATTCTGATTGGTTGGGGCAAAATTAGCACCATTTTTCGATAAGAACTTTTATGGAATATCCATGATAGTCTATTATGATCTTGCAATCGTAAAATGCTGGTTGTTACGGATTCTCTGAGCAGCAGGTTAGCGATCAATTCAAATGTAATATTTCATATTCTTAAGGCTTTTTTTTTTTTTTATAACTCGTTTTATTAATGTCCATTAGCGTATTTCAATAGTTATTCAGCAGTATTGGTTACAGCCCATGTTTATACATTTATATATTTCTTTATGTGGTTATACAATGATGGAGTTAAACGACATAGTCTAGTGTTATATTTACATTAAATATAAACATTTTAACATAGGTTATAAAACACTTGCCTGTATATGGCTTCGATTTGCTCTATGGTCATGGTAGTCGGTAGCCGTCCAGATCTGTCCCAGGAGGCCAACCTTGGAGTTTTTTCCATGGGTCATATAGGTTTTATCTGTTGTTTCTTGAAGTGAATTACTGTGTTGGTGATTCAAGCCAATTCCCCCAGAGTTTTTGGATTTATCCGGGTCAGTCTATGTTGGTACATATTTTAATGTGTGGTAAATCATATTGATGAGTTTAATCAATTTTTGGTTTTAGGGGATTTTGGTAAGACATCCATCTCATGTTATTGTTTTCTGGGCATAGAATCGTGTTGCCTTGCAGGAAGGCCTGTTCCGTAGTGGACCATATATCATTTCCGACAGTCCAAAGTACCATGTTATCTGTCAAGTGTGGTTTGGATGGGTTGCGGAGTGAGAGATTTAGAAATTTATATTTCTTGCCCAAAAGATACATCTCCTTGGACAGTTCCATAGTAGAGTATGAATCTGCGTCTACGGTGGTGACATGAGGGCTTGTAGAGGTTCGTGAGGTTTTCAGTGTGTTTTAAATGTTTAGGTGGTATAATATGTTGATGTAGGATTTGAACTGTATGAGTTTTATTTGCGCCGGTGATTACTGTAAAGTGTGTGTTAAGGATTTCAGCCATTTGTTTTGTAATTCCTGGCATATGGGGTGCCATTTTGTTTTTACTTGTTCAATGGTCGGTTGGGATTTAGTTGTTATTAGGTGAGGTATAGTTTAGATTATAATTCCTTTCAGTCCTTGGTGCGCTAGTATGCCTATGATTGGTGTTTGATATTTCTCATAGGTGTTGGGGAAATGGTTTTATTGCATGTTTGCATTTGTAGATATCTAAAGTGTTAGTGTCATTGGGAGTTGCATGCATGTGTGTTGGAGTCTGGAAGGATATTAGTTGATTATGCAAATCAAGTGCCCAGTGTACAGATACCCTTTCTTTCAATCTCTTCCGGCCAGGCAAGGCTTAGAAATTCGGGGAGGTAGTTTGTTGTTCCATAGAGGGTATGGTCGATAGTCAGTTAGGTGGTTATAGTGATTGGTAAGGTTCCAGATTTTAATTGCATGTTTGGGTAGGATGGTGCCCGGTCCTATAAGTGTTATTCTTTGGAGCAGCTACGGTGGCCATGAATGGCTGGTATGTATGGGGTCATCTTCATGTCTGATATGTTGGGTGGCGGTTGTCGGGTTAACCCAGCACGGAAAATGTTTTAATTGGGCAGCCAATAGTATAATCGGAGGGTGGCAGGACAACCCTCCCATATGTTTGGGGCTTTGTAGGGTGTAGTTTACTACTAGAATGTTTTGTTGCCACAATGAAGGAGAGTGAGGGCTGTTAGTTGGTGCAGAATGATTTGGGAGCTGATACTAATGAGTGTTGCATTACAGTACAGAATCTTAGGTAGGTAAGAATATTTTAACATTGGGTGCGCCCCAAAGTTAAGTGTTACATGTTTCCAGGCTAGGGTTTTGCGTTGTGTATTCTATTCGGTGGTTAAATTTAATGAGTAGAATTGTTGGGGGGATTTGGTTATGAATATGGCCTAAGTATAAAAAGTATGAGAATATTGGGATGGGTAATGCTAGGAATTTGCATGTTGGAAATCATCTAGTGGGTTTATAGGGATGATTTGTCCCCAATGATCGTTAGTCCTGTGGCTTCCGAATTTATTGATAAGTGTTGAAGGCGGTGTGTGAGTGGGAGTCTGGGGTTTTCTAGGAATAAGATAATATCCTCCGCATAAGTCCCATGCGCTTCTTCATACGTCTATGCGGAAGCCCCGCACTGTGGGTTGGCTCTAAGGGTCATTGACAGGGGTTCAATTGCAATGCAAAAAGATAAGGGGATAAGGGGCATCCCTGACCTGGTGTCCTATTGAATGTGGGAATGGGCCGATAGTTCTCCGTTTATCAGTATGGATTGCTGTGGTTGTGAGTTTATAGCATTTGACCATTTGATAAAGCCGAGACACGAATCCGTATTGTTTCAGGACTTCCCATAGATATGGCCAATTCGATCCGAGTCAAATGCCTTACAGGCGTCTAGGGATTGTTATTATGCGTTCTCGGTGTTGTCGTGGTTTAATTGAGGTTTGAATTGAGTGTACGTTCTCAGGTTAATTGTTGTGGATTTATTAGGCATTGAAACCCGTCTGTTGGGGTAGTATGGATGGATGACTGTTTTTAACGTTGAGCAGGATTTTTGCAAGTATTTGTAGCGTTTTTAGTAATGAGATTGGTCTATAGGAGCCACATTCTTGGATATGTTTCCCAGGTTGAGGTATTACACGATTGTGGCATTGTATAATGAGGGGGGTAGTGTTCCTGTGTTGTATGATTCGTTGTACATCTCCAATAATGGGGGGAGATGTGTTTCATTAATTTTTGTATATTTCAGTCGGGTAGTCCATCTGTCCTGGTGTTTTACCATTAGCCATTTTCTCCAAGGTGATGCGTTCTAAGTATGATATAGGTGGTCTAGTGTTAGTCTGTGGTTGGCTGTAAGAGTGGTGATTGCAGATCTCCCAGTGATTTAGCTAGTCTGTGAGGTGGTTGTAATTGGGTGTATGTTCCTGCTGGTAGAAATCATGGAAGGTTGCTAGGATTGGGGGGTTGAGTGGACTAATACTGCTGGTCGTTTTGTTATGCTAAGAATTATATTTGATTGGGTGTTGCGCGGTCCTTTACTAGAGATGTGAATAATTTGGCAGAGTGACCCATTCTCAAAAAAAGTTTGTCTGATAAAAAATGTTCGTGTGCCTTTTCGGTTGCAGGGTGTTGTAGAGGCGTGGGTCTGTAGCCAAAGTTATTTTTGGTTGTGTGTATGGTGTTGGATATATTCTTTTCGGTTTGTAGGAGTTGGGATGTTAGTGTTGTTTCTTGTTGGTGTGTGGTTCGTTTGATATATGAAATGTCGAGTGGGAGTCGACCTTTAAATACGCTTTAAAATGTTTTACATAGGTTTTTCGGGTAGTGTGTAGTGTTATATTGACTAAAATTCTTCTAGATATCCTTGGTATGCATCGGGTTGGTATTTGGGTTAACCAGAGGCGTTTAAAGTTCATGGTTTGTTCGTGCGGGGTGGTAATGAGTAAGGCAATATGGAGGAGTACAGGGAGTGTTCTGATATTCCGCGGGGAGGTGGGTTATGAGTGTTGTTAGTGGTTACAGTTTTTTTAGACAGGACGATGTAATCAGTCTAGATAATGAATGGTGAGTTGGGAGAAACAGGTGGGAATTCCTTGTGTTTGGAATTCGGTTGGTTTGTGTCTCCATAATCTATCCATGCCCATATTTGCGTGAATGGAGCCATGGGGTTGTGGTTATTGTTTTGGGGTTATTAGTGGGGGGGGTGTTATGGAGCGGTTCTTATTTGGGACACATCGTTGCATTTTAAAGTCCCCCATACTTATGAGTGTGCCATCGGGGTATTTGATAAGCAGTGGGTGATATTTTCCATCATGGAAAGGATTGGTGTTTGGTTGGTTTGTATATGCCAAGGAGTATCATAGGTGTGTTTTCTATCTCTTGTGTACACCAACAAGTATCTGCCATGTGGGTCGGGTTTTGACCAGATGGATTTTGTATTCAAGAGATTCCTAAATAGTAACGGAACCCTCTTGAGTATGTTGAACAACACACTATTGCCGTTCATCCAACCCAGGTTTTTGCAGTGTTTATAGTTGTTGCGGTGTCAAGTGGGTCTCTGCAGGCAAACTATATCACTTTGGTTCTATTGATCGTTGTGGGAATGAAAATTGGTGTTCTTTTTCCGGTGTGTGTGTGATTAGTCTTTTAAAAGGGGGGCTTTTTTTTTATATACGTTAACAAAAAAAAAATATTGTAACAATTAATCATGCATTTTCAATGTCAGTACAATTCTATAACATACATATCCATCCTGGCTCCCAGGTGCCTGTTAGAAGTGTAATAGCACCATTAGAGAAAGGAATGTAATATAATATTAAGAAGTATTAATTAGATGTGTAATAAACAACTGAAATGGGTTAATGACTTGAAAAGTGTGTTATATGTTACTTTTTGGATGGTCTAAATATGGAATGATTATAATGACACAAGTCTTAAATAGTTATATAATTTATATATAGATATTATGTACTGAAATATTAGTTTTGCCCCCCTCGTATGACTGTTTTTTTATTTTACAGAGCTCGTTACCAAGTAGCGCTTTTAGTAATAAACTATACATACATAATGTAAATTGGTTTTTACGTTATGTAACGGGCCACCCTGCCATATAAACCTCGCTTTGGTCCGGCTCCCCCTGGACTGTCGGAATACAAGATTGACTGTGTTGGTAAGAGGCCAAAAAGGTTCTCTTGTAGTGCTTGTCCAAAGTTCCAGAAAGTGAAACAGTAGGAAGCTGTCTTCCTGTGTTAAAAGGTTTCCGTGTCCTCCCTTTTCCTGAGGAGGACAGTGGATGTAAAGGGAGCCCTTTTCCCACCCTCCTGATCCCTCAATGCCCTTCTCTAGCCGTGAGGATATTAAATATGTTAAGAGGGAATCCCATTCCACCCCCAACCATATCTAACATATTAGCTAGTTAAAAAAAAGATCCGAACGTAGTTACAGCTCACGTGTACGCTGCCTCTCAGACAGTCACAGCCGCAGCGCAGGCAGGTCCAGACCCCTGCTTGTAGTGCAGCAAGGAAAGGAGATGGATCAGAATGCTGCTGGAGTGAGGGGTGTAAGTAGCGGTGGGGGTGGTAAGGGATGTCTCTAACATCGTAACAATTATTTTGTAGAGTGAGATGACCCTATAATTTTTAGAAGAGATTGACTCCGTGATAAGAGGAAAACGTTGAAAGTTTGAAAGTTTTTGATGTAGTGGCTGCTTTGTGGCTTAAATTGTGGGGACTGATTAAACACGTAAATAACATCATGGGGACATTTGTTATTCTGTTTTATTGCCAGTCTTACAAAGCAGTAATATCTGTTTTAGATTTCTGTCAGTGTGCATTGATCTGTGCTCGGTTTATCGTACCACCAAATCGGGCTAACAGTTTTTATTGGCAATTCCTGATTTATTTCTATAATCTTTCACAATGATCCATAATCTATGACATATAGATGCCAATCAGTTATATTTGTGTGAATATTGGTGTATTACTTCTGAATGCGCACAAGGCATCTGTATGCCTTAGGCTCTAAAAGGCATGGGCAGTCATGCACCTCACTTACATTGCTTTGATCTGCAGTTCAGCGATGTAGTAGAGACACATTTGGAGGTAGATGCGAGAGAGTGGCTATATAAAGATGATAACAGGTAAAACATTAGTAAGGAAATCCTTGAAAGAAAAGTGGATTATGGGTTCTGTAGGGGAAAAATGTTTGTTATTATTACTGTAGCCGAGCTTCGTTCAATGTACTGTAGGAACGCTCAGTGTTCATATGTGCTCAATTTTAATTGACATTGTATTTTGCATTTAGCCTTGGTTCTTGGAAGCTAAGCAACAGCTAAGTAGGCACTGTACTCGCTAGTTAGTCACTAACCTGACACATTTATTTAAAACCTGTACAAGTAAGATTTAAAGGGTCCAGGGACATCTTAAAATGGGGTCATGTGGCTCGGATATAAAGAACCTAGAAAAAAAATTGACACACTAATGGGGAAAGATAAATACATCCTAAAAATTTTGTAACCAAAGGAGGAAGTTTTTCAAAACATGGACATTTGTAGTTCTTAAATCAATAAGAAAATTGTGCACCAGGTAATATTCATTTTTATTTAAGGTTACTTGAAGTTTTTTCTGAGACAAAAAAAATAACCTTAGGTACTGGATATTTAGATTTGTTTGCTGGTAACAAGGGGGTCCCGTTAAGGAAAGTATCACGTCTATCTGGTTCATGAAGTGGAAATGACTCATTGTCTGAGGCACTGAAAATCATTTTATACAATGGGAAATAAAAATGTTCAGAGGTGTGCGTCTACCACTTAACTTACGCACTGACCTTCAGCTGAATGCACACTTCTTCAGCTTTTAAGGAACTGTGTTTTCTTTTTTAAACAAACATATCAGCGAGCACACATTGTTGAATTGTTGCCTTATATCAAAAGTTGACTTACTATTTGCAATTTGAGCTGTGTTACAGAAAATTCTAGTGATTAAACCTTCAGTTAGGTGGAGGAGAGCACTTTGCCTCATATTATTTTAGAAGTCAGCAGGGGCATACATATTACCACTCAGTGGGGCAGTTTGCAGCTCTCCAATCTTTCCCCCATTTGCACCACTTCCTACTGTTATGTTTGTGCATGCATTTCAATTACAGGTGATGAGAGGTCTGTTGGCAAAAAAAAAGTAGGAAATTGTCAGTGGGATGATCTGCAAACGTTGAAGAGCAGGATATTGTACGGTCCCAAGCAACGTCTATGGGAAGATGGTAGGTGGATACTAGCTTGTAGTTGTTTTGAAACTTTTTGGGGAAAATTAATGGGAGACGTATCCTCCTTGCCAGCTTTTTTCTGGAAATGTTCTCTTAAAACAAGATAAGGTGATAGTAAATGGATCGGTAGTACACAAAAAATATTATATCGCCCTGTTGTGTCTTGCAGAGTCTCGGGTTACTATTTATTATTTTATCTCTGTGAAAGCCTGTCATTCAACACCAATAACCTGCAAAAATAAGCAAAAGTAATTGTGACTGATAGGGGTAAAATGAGGATTAAAGTTAAACAAAAAAATCTTGTTTATAGGTAGAGTCTCCATTCACTTTTATTAAATTGATATTGTCCAAGGACCTTATTTAAATTGCATTGTACTGGCACATCTACAAAGGCACCTCCACACATACAATATGGAGCTGTAGAGCATAATAATTGCACAGGCATTCCCAACTTCTGACTGGACACTGGGTGAGCGGCAGGACTTTAGTTGGGTGTTTTGCTGATGCAGGCTATAGGACATGTTTGTAGCAATTGGGCGTCATTGAGAAGAGGAAAATGGTTCTTACATCTTGTAATTTGGGGAGAAGATTGCCCTTTAAATGGTTTGAGAGTTATATATTCCACCAGAGAATCCTTAAAGGAGAACTAGACTATGACTCAAACCACCCCTCTCCTAATAGTACATGGGTGGGTTCCTTAAACCAACTAGGTCCTTACCCGGATTTTGCCATAGTTCTGACATCCAATACCAGGTAGTGGTCTCAAACTCCCGTGCTTAATCATTGGTAGATCGGCTTGCAAGGAGTGTGTGAACCTTGTGTCAGCGAATGGATCTGGAAGAGAGATTCTTTATGGTTTGGTTTACGCTAAATATGATATTTAAAGTACAATCTTTTGTAAAAGTTTCCTTAGTGCATTCATAAGTATATATGCATACATGGATCGGTAGGACTACTTCTCCTTCCGCATGGACGGTTTCATCGTGCCAGTTAAGTCCTGGGCAGGAAAGCGGAATATCATGCTGGTGCAGGGAGGTCTGGAAAGTCCAATCCTATCTCCCTGCCCAGGTACTTTTTTAAATTAAAATTGTTTTTTAAAACGTTATAGTTTTTTTTTAAAAAACTGTTTTATAGTCTAAGTTCATTATAGATCTACTATGTACATTGCTGTCTTCATTTAAAAAAACAAAAAACAGGTGAATTTAAACATTTGTTAACTATATTTTTGATGTGGTCATAGTGAGCTGACATTTCAGGTTTCTACATCGGTCTTCTTCTGCTTCCGGTATTGTTTGGGCACACTTCCTTGCATTGTTCCCAACAATAAATTTCTGCTTGGACTGTCTGTTGTATGGGTTCAAACATTCTCAGAGTTTACAAGCAACTGAATTCCTAGGTAGTTTGTTTCAGGAGAGTTTTCTACTTATTTGTTTAAATTGGATATTTAAAAAAGATTTTATGGGAATTAGGGACAGTCATTTACATACACAGATGCCCAAAACATTGTGGCAAATTGCAGTTGGGGGGAGGATGTCCCTTTTAAAGTTAAAATGTAATAAGCTGGAAGTGTTAAGGTAGGTACACACAGTAAAAGATGTTTGATTTGTTCATTTTCAAAGATCAAACGGAACACCACAGTCCTGGGAAGTCTCCCTATACCAGCAGATACACAGCATAGGGAGAACGTTGGGACTGTTGTGTTTACCACGATGCGGGAGATGACCACCCACCGTGGAAAATTTAAGTCTTTACAAACAAAACGCGTAGGAACTTCGGCTGCCGAAACTTGTTCGGAAAGCCGCTTACAAACTGCAGATACGTTTTTTTTTCATTCCTGGTGGCTGTAATTGCACCTCTGAAATCAGGAAGCATTGTGGATCATATTGTGGATGAAATTATTTGTAATTCTGCCCTCCTTCCTAGCAAGTTATGATAGGGTTTTCTGTTACTGTAATTAATCTGGTTTGCCTAATAGAGATGTCAGAACTTCGCAAAATCCGGTCGCTCGAGGATCCGCGGAGTTTTCGGAAAAAATTGAAAATCCGCGAGCGACCCGGAAATGAAAAAATTCTCAAAAATACGAGAAATTTTTGAAATACGAGATTTTCTCTGATTTTCGAAAAATACAAGAATCTTCGTAAATTTAGAAAATTTTTGAAAATACGTAGTGTACGAAATATAAGAGACATACCTCGTATTTCGAAAATTTCGATTATAATACATTTTGGAAATTCCAGAAAATACGAGAAAAATCTCGTTAATATCAAAAAATACGAGGAATCCCGGTTTCAGAGTTCGGAAGCAGAAAATCCGGAAAAAATCGCCCGTTAGCAAAGGGATAAATCCGGGGATCCCGGGAGGGTCTTTTTTTTTTTTTTTCTTTTTTCGTTTGTTTTGTTCGGTTCGCCAAACGGCTCATCCCTATGAGTTAATGGGTCAAAGGTAGGTCGAAGTAGTTACAGTTCATGGTTAGAGCACTTAACTGAATAGTGCATCTGTGTAAAAAGTTTGGGGACATTTCTGGTTAGTGGGGCTACACGAAATGGGGAAACTATGAATGCCCAGATCTTTGTATAGCTGAATGTCACTGCATTTCTTTTAGTGTTACTCCCTCCCAGTTGTTAGACAGACCAAGATATACTTAAGCATTATACAAAGCTCAGTAAACTTTTGTACTTCTCCCACCCAAATTGCAAAACTATAAAATATTACAAATAGGGCAAGCATATAAGACCTATGCTAAGCTGAAAACATGACAGAGATGCTTGATGCTTCAAGAGGTATGACACCTAATCTGGGGGAACTGTATTAACAATCCTTGTGTGAGGTTACTTTATAAACATTATGGGACAGTCCTGGTTTGATACAATGTGTTTTTCCTATACTGGGAAGGAAATGGATTAAAAATGAAACAATTTTCAGGGTTATTCAATAAAAGTTCTTATCGTTTAAAATGGTGCTAATTTTGCCCCAACCCAATCAGACTGTAAGCTTACAAATGTTAAAGAAGATTTGATTTGGGGCAAAATTAGCCACCATTTTTAAACAGATAAGAACTTTTATTGAATTACTGTATTACTTGCCAATTATTTTCTCACACACAATGATTGACTTGGCCTAATGAATCCAGTAAATAAGCCACAATATGTACAGGGCACTAATTTGGCCCTTGTATTACAGTTAAGGTTTAATACACAGCGAGTTCGATGTCTATTTGTATAATATAGGGGATTTAATTGACAGTGGTTTAAACCTCTGTGAGTTGACCATTGTGATTTAAACATTGCTCTGTTCTGTGTGGTATTATTATGTATTGTCACATGGACGCGGTTGATATACAGTCTAAACATTGATTTGCATAATAAACACACATACAATCCATTCATGTTAAATCAGGTTTATTCAAAGTGTTTGTTGTTTCCAATACTATACGTCGCTAACAGTAATGTTTTTGGTTCAACACTTTGCACAATACCGCGAATTACAATTCAAGGGCAAGTTAAGCATGCCTAAAAAGGAAATTCTGTATATATTGTGCAACTCTGTGCAATATTAAGTGACTTTAATATCATGGTAGGACACTTAGCATAAGGGCTTTAAGGCTTTCCCTGGCACTAATGATGTAAGTAAATTATTACAACGGGTCATAAAGCGTGTTCAGTACCTTACTTATGTGAAGAAGTTCTTTCTAAAACTATAAATTTGATACAGCGTAAAGGTACTCCATAAATTTAACGTGTTGTAATAAATACCTTTTTGGGTGTGTCGTATAGCCATTGATTTCTAAAAACAGGTTATTTTTTTTTTGTCCATCTTAAAAAAGGATAATTTGGAGCCTTGAGAAAAATGTATTTTCTTAATGTGTGGAAATCTAATCCAATGGTACAAATCTATTCTGCTTTGTTGGATTCAATTACGCCAGCAGGCATGGCGTAGCAAAAAAATACACTTGGTGAAATCTGACTAACAGCAAACATAATGATGTTTAGTGTGTATTATAGATCCAAGTATAGTGGTATTTTGTTCACCACACGAAGACAAAAACACTGTTCTTTTTTGAATGCACCCACATCTTGTTTCTTGGTCAAATCATTTTTATATTAAATGTGGATTATTTTTAAAAACACGTAACACAATGCCTCATCATTTGACTAAAAAATCTTATTTAAGCAACTATAAGGAAATCATTTTTTAAAGGGGCAAAATAAAGTTTAGCTGATTAAATGTTATTCAACCCCCAATCTAGCCTACCATTAATAATAGTTCCAAAGATGCTCTGAAGTCTATTGACCCGTCCTCGCCGCCTAGGTGCCGCCCCTGCTTCTGTTTTGAGCAAAAAAACAGGAGCAGGAGGCTTCTGCGCAAACGGCCGCTTACTTGTGCCACGTTCGCCTTGTACTGACAGCAGGAAGTGGGAGCGGCATGGTTAGCTGCAGAGAGAGGAGGATGGCCAGTGGTCTGGGTCAGGTTAAGAGATCTTCCGGGTCATTTGTAATACAATAGTAATGTGAAAGCATGGGTGGGAGGGGGATAATAACATTTATAGCTAACAATTTATTTTTGAATGGAATGCCTTAAAAGGACTTGCTGACATTTTTAGGTGTTTACACCCATTACATTTAATTGTGTTTCTTCTTTATACTATTTGATGAACTGTTGTTTTTAACTGCACCTCATGCTTTCTTGCAAGCCGACAAGATAGAACGTAACCTAGAAATGCAGAGAAATAATTGTAGTATTGTAGGGATTAAGGCAATCTTTCTTTTATATCGAATTCTGGGTTGTTCTTTAACGCAGAGACTCAAGTAATAACAAGTTTCAGGCTGAAAAATCAGCCTGAAAATCACCGGTTATACTCGAGCACTCACCTGTGAAGATCGCGTCCTCTCCATTACGGCAGCAGCGTCCTCATACCATTCGGCAGTCGCCATAGTCAGTATTGGCGGCCTGCCGACGTCAATGCCCGGCGCCAAGCCACGGCGCCAATCAGTGACGTCAGCGGCGCCCCAGTTACAATGACTGATCGTGACGGCTGCTGGAATGGAGAGGACGCTGCTGCGGATCGGAAAATGGAGGGATGCTCTGCCGGAATGGAGAGGAACTTTACCAGCAAACAGTCCCCAGGAAGCCCTTGGATGGAGGAGAGGCCAACAGATCCTGGAATGAAGATGAGCCACGGACAAACCTTAACTGGGTTGAGGTGAGGGTGGCATTCAAGATGTTTGTAAACTACAACTCCAGCATGCTTATTAGCGGGAGAGTGTAGGTTCCAAACATCTTGAATGGCCAAGTGAGGGTGCGATGTCAAGATGTTTGGAAAACTACAACTCCCAGCTAATAAGCATGCTGGAGTGTAGTTTCAAAACATCTTGGAATGCACACCTCAACTGGCTTCAAGATGTTGGAACACTAATTTTCCCAGCTAATGAAAGGATGCTGGGAGTTGTAGTACAAAACACATTTGAATGCCAAGTGAGGGTGGACATTCAGGATGTTTGGAAACTTACAACTCCAGCGATGCTTTATTAGCTGGGAGTTGTAGTTTCAAAACATTGAATGCCAAGTTTCTACCCTCGGTTTATACTCGATGTCAACAACTTTATTAGATTTAAAAAGATTTTAGGTGAAATTGGGGTACCTCAGGTTTATTACTCGGGTCGAGTTTATACTCGAGTTATATACGGTACTTAAATATAATGTAATAATTAACTGCATAAAGTTCAAAATAAAACCTGGTTGTCACATTTCTCTTTGTGTTTTATTACAACCCTAGTGCGTTTGTAGTATCGTGTCTATATATGATGGTTTTGTGATTATTTGAATAATTAGTTCAGAATTAAATTCATGAGCCTAATCTTATTTTTGTAATCTAGAAAACATTAAACGGAGAGCACATAGTGAGCACTGACAGTTCTGATAGTGATTGATGAACAGAACCAAAAGGTTAAAATTTATATCCATGTGTTATTTCAAAGTAATGTTTTTTTACAAATTGTCCCTTTTAATTATTTTTCTGTAATTTTTTGTTTCATTTTCTTCTCCTTTTTTTCAAATGCAGCCTATCGCGGTGCGGCTATTCTCCACCTTGAGAGGTTAACTGGATATTCTGGCTTGATGCTTTTCCTGATTATGTTGTTCATTAGCCCATCCTCTATGGTCTTGTTGATGGTGGGTGCTTTGCTTATTTTAGTTCCTGGGTGCAATAAATCTGGTTCCTTTTTTCACTTTGTTCCCAATGATCTATTGGACATAATAAGTTTTGACAGGGTATACTATACATGTAAACACCTAGGCTACTAAATTAAACCAGCTACCGCCATATTATACTTCCTTGGACTTTGCTCTGCTCTTTATGTGTTTATGATTCTCACTTCCAACTTGTTTGAAAGAAAGAACTTTTCAGTAAAACTTTAAGAGCAAATTGGAGGCCAATTGCTGCGTAAATTTCCAAATAATTATATAGATAATCAACTCCTATGTACATTTGTTAACATGTATAGAGTCTATTTGACATGTATCCAACAAAAGTGGCTTAATGCTTTATACGTATTAAAGGAGCCAATGATCTGTAGAGTTTGCAGTTCAGGAGAGGTCAGTCACAGCTTCCCTGAGAGTTATATTCCTATTTATAGCAAGCTCTGCAAGCCCTGATACCATAATACTCAGTCCATGAATGGTATGTGGAATTGTGCCTTTGAAATGGGCAAGGGGGGTGATTAGACTGTTTTTGCTCATTATGAAAATCGAGATTCAAGCAGAGGTTTAGGGCTTATCCAATTGATGCTTATGGCTATAGAGGTCATAAATATCTTTACCAAATTTGATCTTGTTAATTAATTAAAATGAACAATTGCACAGGAGACACAATTTGCTAGCAAGTCTTACATTGCTCTAAAAAATTCACAGTTTTTTAGTTCACTTAAGCACTATAGGTAGTTGAGTGCAACGATTTGCAGGGACATCAAAAAATAATTTTGTGTAGTAAAAAAAAACAAAATGACGGTGAAAATAAGAAACCAACACTAAGTATATAGGTCTTAACTATAAAAAAAAATACAGGGGTAAAGATGTTCTAGCCATTTATAGCTGTTTTATCCTACATATATGATTGGTTACATTAATTGACACCCTGTCAACGTTTCTTCTGTTCTAATGGGCCAGTCTTCTTCATTATTATAGGTACTGAAATGCGAAGAAGCTGAAGTGGAATATCAAAGAACAATCCAAGCGAGTTGGGCCAGCGAGATGTTGAGGCCCAATTACTGGGGCGATCTCTCTCTTTTTAACACCGTGTGAAGGAAGGGCTGGGAAAAGTGACAACTTTATGTTTAGGATTATAAACTCAATTCTCTTATCCCTATCGCCTCTGGTAGAATTTGGAACTCAGCAGTCCTGGAAAGACGATTGAGCTTGATCTGCCGTTGTGTAAATAATAGTAGGCCATGCGGATTAATCATTTTGTATAAAATGTATTTTTTATTATGCGGATATAAACTACACGGACCAAGCATGAAACAAATTCATTTCGTTCTTTCAAATACAGCTTTACACAAACCTAAAAGGCCTGGCTGCTCTGAAGAGCTTTTTATTATCTAAAATTTTGATTGGCTGTTTCTAGAAAAGAGCTTCATTACTAAGGTTCTGTGCACTCTCAAACGGGCAAAGTGACTTCTCAGCTATGTGGGTTATGAACTGGAAAAATTCAAAATGATTTTTACTCTGTGCTTTATCTTGTGGCGGATTTTCTATTTTTCACTTACTAGAAAAAATATTGGAATATCAAGCTAAGTAAGTATGTCAGTTTGAACTTATTCTGAACAGAACAGCGTCTTTCAAACACTTAGACGGCGTACAACTTGCGTTAAGATATTTTCCGACTAGCTTGGACAATTCGGACCGAATGACTGAGGTAGAGGCATGTTGGTGTAGAGTACGGACGATCTCCGTTTCCAGTTTCCCTATGGGGGCTGCATGATTGGTCGCGTAAACTGTCAGCCGTGTCAGTCTGTTGTGCCGACCACATAGGCTATTTGTACCCAGTGCGCTTGCTAATAGATTAGCTCAGTCAGTACAAATGATTTCCCGGTTGTGTCCCAGTTAGGTGCTCAAAACGGTTTATTATCTATGCAAAATAACATCACTTAATGGGGTAAGTGGGCAGGGTTGATACCTAAGGTTTCGGACGGAGCTCAATTTTGTTTTCAGGGGATTGGATTGGAGATATCCAAGAGTAGGCCAATGGAGGAAAGTTAATTTAAGTCAAGGCTGATTGGAAACTAATGCCATCGCCAGCAGAAGGTATCATACCGACACATACATATTTACTTATTAAGTATTGTAAGCTGTCTGTCTTCAACGAAAATAAAATTCTAAAGTTAAATTAAAGGGCATGTCGGCACCCCACAAAACTATAATCCCCCCAACTACTGGACCCCACATGTGTTAGTGTAGTGTAAGGTACCTTACCTCACATCCAGCTCATATGTTCTCCTGTAGTCCCCCCCACCCAAAGTCCCAAAAAATGCCCACCAGGAGGATAGCAGAGTTCCTATAGGAATATGTCATCACTGGCCTCCGGGAGAAAGTTGCATGCGTACTTGCAACCCTTCTCCCCCTCCTCTCCGGATTCCCTCCCCCTAGTATAAATCCCTTTAATATAGTAATCCCTGGTCTCCAGCCCCACACGATAATTTTTATTTTTAGAAAAGCTCCCCAACTCTTACTTACCTCTCTCTTTCCTCGCTGCACTGAATGACTGGCAGCGCGTCTGTGATTGGCTGCCGCTCAGCCAACACAGGACGCGGACTGCCTGTCCCGCTCTCTGCTTGGCATTCTCGCAACAGATGGGAACCGCAGCGCGGCAGCGAAGAAGAAAGAGGGGAGAGGTAAGTAAAAGTATGGGGCACTTTCTAAAACATAAAATCAGCGGTTGGGCCTGGGGGAACCAGGGGGAAGGTTATTAAAAAAAATGAATTAAGGGGGACTACTCTTTCAATATCTGTTTTTTTGAGTACCGTATACCCAATGTCAAAAGGATTGAGTAGACTTTTGAGTAGTGACCTAAACCAAACCATTCGGTATATTTTAAAATAGGATGTTAATTTAAGACCCTTCTAGGTTATTTTACCAACAGATGGGTACATCATGCTTAGTGGCAGACGTGATACAGTCTCACGTAAAATCCATAGAGAAGAAAGTAAAAGTGGGTTGTTAATGTAGCAGTTTGGATGATTTGTCAAGTTGTTTGCAGTGAGAATTTTATTGTGCCTGTAATTCCAGGAAATATGTTGGGAAAAACATCTTGTGGTGGGGTCCTATGTGCCCTTTGCCAGGCTATTAATTAACAACAACAAATTAATATAGTAGCTAACTTGCAGTAACCCAGTCAAAAAAGCAGATGTTTGATTGGTTGCCTTGAAATAATAAGCACAGGCAACACCATGTGCACCTTTATTTCTTACATGCCCCTTATTAGTCTAATTAGGTACCTGTTAGAATTAGCCCTTCTTCCACAATATGCTGTGGAACTGACAAACTCTTCAGCCTACGTTGAAAGCCACCACTATCCCACAGGATTGGGATGGCAGTAGCACTTTCTATTGACTGATTTAGTGTTGGGTAGTGCCTTCGCTTCCCAATGATACGGCTTTCCACCACAAGTTGTGTTAAATGACATAAGGCCAGTTTCTACCTTTAAAACAAGCCATTCAGACCACCTCTCTTACTGTGTCTACAGCCAAGGATGTTACAGAGATGTATGACAGAAAGGTAATGGGTGGGAGGCGAATTGTGGTAATTCCGGAGGCTTCTCCTGCACAGTGCCCACGGTGAGCACAGCCTCCGACTCCCTCAGTTAGGACAGATAAGGAGAAGGAAGTCCCTCCTCAGTCTCTGGATGCTGTGTGAAGGACTGCAGAGTGCAGAGAAGTAGGGATCTACAGCCTCTCTTCACTGTGTGAAAACAGCTTTTCAGGCAGGAGTCTGAAAAGGCTGATTCCACCAGAGTTTTTGTGGTGTGTGTGGTGTGTGTGTGGGGGGGGGTTGAGGTAACCCACGGACACCCTTGAGGGGCGGGGCCAGGCCACCACACGATATAGTGGGCGCGGGAAACATGGGCGTAAGATAATGGGCCATGGGGGGCCGGCAACTGGAGGGACCATGGGGTCCATGATGGGAGAGGACCAGGGGGGCTGCAAAAGGGGTAGAAGAGACAGATTGACTGACAGTTTTCAGAGCAGGAAGTGCGAGGGGACTGGTGATGCTGCTGCCATAAAGGGGTGGAGGGACAGCTTGATGACAGTTTCAGAGCAGGAAGTGCAGGGGACCTGGTGATGCTGCTGCCTCATCACACACAAAAATGATAATATCTTCAAAACTTGCCAACAATTAAACAATGGACAAATAATTGCAAAATTTCTCAGGGGTAGCAAATTCCTATCAAATTTACTCCAGTTTTGTCTAAGTGCCAAGCTTCCCAGTGAATGGGTTGGCAGTGGTTCTTCTGATGGCAACAAACTGGTAGTAACTGACTCATAGGTTCAACATGGTGTGCCACAGTCCCGGTGATTAGGTTGGCCACGAAATTCCCATGTAGAGCAACAGATGTAAAGATAACATCACCAGCTTTCATCCGGAAGTGCCACACTGACACACCAGTGACCATAGCTAAAACACACTTCTGATTTAGCTGGGGAAATGGCAAAAGTGTATCGTGTTGTAGGGCGTGTTCCGACCTTTTCCAGTGATTGGGCTGGCAGTTGTACAATGCAACTGAGGAAACTGACATACCTAAGCTTCATGTGAAAGTGCATCCGTCCCCAGTAATGGGCACATTCTAGTACAGTGGTAACATCAGCTGAAACTACCTCTATGGGGAAAACTGAAAGTAGTGTCTTTAATGTATAGGAATGTAATCCAGGGTTTTGACATTTAGTTTACAAATGTAAAGATTTTCTAGTCCAGAACGGAGTAAAGTTATGAGTAATGTTTGTGAAACACTTCTAGTGGAAAGATTGCAGGTATCTGAAATAAAAGGTAATTATTATCTCAATTTCCCCCGTATTTTATCACACTGATGAGCCCATATTCTCTAATGTCATTTTGCGTTATGGAAATAATTTGTTCCATATCAATTATATTGAATTTCGAAAAATAAAAGGATATGATACCTTTTTTTTTATTTCAGCTCCTGCTATTAAAATGGAGGCATAATATAGAGGGTTACATGAGTAAAAGAGCAATACTATCAGACAAAAAAATTCAAACGAAGGCCTTTATTTTAATATATTTATAACCTACCCATGTTCATGGAATTCTCATGGAGGAACTGAAGAGTATAGCCTTACTAATCTTTACAGTTCCGAGGGGGAGGAAAACCAGAAGCCACCAAGGTAGGTTATATAAATAATGCTCCCCAAACTGTAAATTAAAGGGATATTAGAAGTCACCTTGGAGTTCCATACCCGTGTATAAAAGGCAACTCTACTCGAGCCTCATACTGTTTTTATATGGTAGGAATCGCGGTGACTTATAATATCCTTATAATTTACAGTTGGGGGTGTGCATTATCAACTATATAATCCCACCCCTTCCATGGAAGTATGGACTCCCTCGTAAATTAATAATCATATAATCGGCACACTACTACGAGTTAGCGCGCCGGATTTATAAACAGTCCACAAATGATTTCCACTCGTGCATCGCTACCCCCACCTCCGTTTGCTCTCTCCCATCACTTGAGCTGAACAGTTCCACTACTTCTGTCTGAGTTCACGTGGCTTCCGCACCACTGTGGTGGGCGCGCTCCTCCTCTTCCTTTTTACTCCGTGCACAGTGATGAACAATGAGCGATCATCACTGTGCAGGATGTAAAAAACTAAGAGGAGGAGCCGCGCCATCCACGGTGGTGCGAGCACGCAGGAGGATTTGCATAGAGCCTGATGGGAAAGTGGCAAGGGGAAAGACGGTCTGATGGCGATCCTACAAAGAGTGGTGGACCCTGAACGCAACTGGATGGATGTGCAGAAGAGCAAATATCTTTATTAATTTACGTAGGGGTGATTATCTTGCATATAATAACCTTCTTTGGACCCGGTTAGGGTTATAATTAGAACAGTCTATAATACAAAAGCTTGAAGAGCCACATTATTGTTTTTAATTATCTTTTTCTTTGTTTTATTTTTCTTTTTTTGGACCTATATCTCCCATAGTTTTTGAGTGAAGACATGAAACTTTGTACAGCGTTTGGGGCATACGAAAGGAGAGTGGGCTGCTTTACTAGCTAAGGAATGCGGCAGAAAGCGTTACGGCGTTATCGGCGAATTCAGGACATTTATTTCCCATAGACTTATAATCGGTAACAATCCTCAAATGTGGATATTTCAATGCCGTTGTGTTTATGTCATAGACACCAAATTGGTGAAACCCCCAACCCCAACACAGACACAAGGTTCACCCACCCTACTGACCTACCTTTCCATCCCCATGGAAGCATACTTAAAGGGTTAATATATTCAAAAAAACTAATTTGATCTAATCACAATAAAAGTTAGTTATATGGTCATACATGCACAAAACACACTACCCACCGGGTGCACACACCTACTGACCACCCTTCAATTCTATGGCAGTTCATACTTAAAGTAAATAAAGTAAAAAAATAATTGGATATATCCTCAAAAAGTTGTTTATGGTGTAGCAACAAAAAGACATATCCAACCTCACATGGGTACACACACGCTACCCTTCATTCTGTGCACAGCCTTACTTAAAGGTAACTAAAGTCCAAAAAGCCTCATGTTTGACTTATTTCAATAAGGAGATTTTTAGTCCTTCCATCCCGCGAAAAGGGTACACAGACCTTACTGATTCACTTTCTCATTACGTGGCAGCCAACTGAAAGGGATAACTAAAGTTAAAAAAAAAAATTTTTGATCGTACATGTAATTCAAAAAGTTTGTTTTTTAACTTTAACTCTGATCCAGGTACAACACACCACTCACCTTACCCTTCCATTTTCTATGGCAGCCATATTTACAAAGGGTAACTTAGTCAAAAAAACATGTTTGACTAATCACAACAAGTTGTTTTTTTTTAAGCCCCACCAACCAGGACGGGTACACACACGGAACTGATTACCCTCATCGCATTACGTGCAGCTATACCTAAAGGCTAAACTAGTCAAAAAACCAAATTTGACACCAATCATAAAAAAATGTTGTTGTATATAACACCCCAACCGACAAAGGACACACACTACTGATAATGATCCATTATGGTAGCAGCCATACTTAGTGTAACAAACGTCAAAAAATAATTTTTAACAAATAATCAAAAAAGTGTTTTTTAACTTCAACCTGAGCAGGTACACCATGCCTATACTGGCCTATACTTATCCATTACTGTGGCAGCCAACATAATTCTTAAAGGCTACTAAGTCAAGAAAAAAATTAATTTTGATACATAATCAAAAAAGTTGTTTTTTGTAACCCCCCACGTTGGCACAGGTTACACAACCTACTGACCTACCCCCATTGACGTTGCAGTCATACTTAAGGAGTGGTAACAATGTAAAAAAAAAAATTTTGACAATCATCAAAAAAGTTGTTTTTTTTTCACTTCTAACCTGATCCGAAGATAACAAGCCTACTGACCTTCCCTGTCCATTTTCATGAGAGCCATATTTAAAGGGTAACTATAGTCAAAAAATTTTTGACGACAATCATCAAAAAAGTGTTTTTTAACCCCCAAGCTGCGACAGAGGTTCCACAACCTACTAATCTACTTAATCCATTTTGTGCAGCCTATGTTAAAGATAGTAACTAGTAGTTAAAAAATTTGATCAATAATCAAAAAAGAGTTTATTTGTTTAACTTCCAAAAACCTGGACCCAGGTACACCACTAGTGAACTACCCTTCCATTTCCAGGCCAGCATAGTTAAGGCATTGTCCACCCCCCAAAACTATAATCCCCCCAACTATGGCCCCTCCTGTAGTGAGTTTAATCCTTACCATCCCAACTCCATCGTTCGTTCTCCTGTAGCTCCCCACCCCCAAAGTTCCAAAAACTGACCACCAGGAGGCTAGCAGGTCCCATATAGGACACTGGCCTGCTACCTGGCACTCCGGAGTTCCTTGCATGCGTGCTGCAGCCTTCTCCCCCCTCCCTCTCCCTCTCGTTCTATATCATCCTCACCCCTAGATTAAACCCCCTTAATATCTGCTCCCCCATGTCCCCAAGCCCCAACCGCATGTTTTTTTTTTTGTTTAAAAAAGCTCCCCAAACTCTTACTTACCTCTCCGCTTTCCTCCGCGACTGAATGACGGCAGCCGCGTCCGTGATATGCTGCCGCTCAAGCCCAATCACAGACGCGAGACTGCCGGTTCCCGCCCTTCTGCTGACATTCTCGCAAGCAGAGGCCGGCAGTGCGGCGGAGGATCGAGGGAGGTTAAGTAAGAGTTTGGGGGCTTTCTGAACAAAAAAAATATGCGGTTGGGGCTGGGGGACATGGGGGGGCAGATCAGAATATTAAATCCAATTTAGGGGTGGACATAGCTCTTTTAAAGGGTACTATAGTCAAAAAACTAATTTGACCAAAATCAAAAAAAGTTAGTGTTGTTTTACCCCAACATTGGCAAAGGACACACACACTAACTGACACCACTCCTCATTACATGTGGCAGCCATACCTAAAGGGTAACTATAGTCAAAAATAAATTTTATCAATAATCAAAAGTGTTGTTTTTTTAAACTTCCAACCGGACACAGGTACATTGTACCAACTAGAGATTCGCATTCATCATGTGGCAAGTCATATGTAACAGGTAAAGTATAGTTAAAAAAAAACACTTTGGGCCAATCATCAAAATATAGTTAGTCTTTGGTCCCCCAACCATACACAATACAACACATCAAGCGACGCCCTTTAATCAGTGTGAGCAGCCATATATGGGTAAAAAACAACAATGTCCTTCATAATTGGAGATTGGTTTTAAAATCTGCAGACAATCACGACATTCCCTTACAAAATGCAAGCCTTCAAGTCAAATTCAAAGTTTTAACTTAAACTTCCCTTTCTAGTTACTCTTATTCGTTTTTTTTTTTTTTTTTTTTTTTTGCAACTTTATTAATATAATGGTTTAAGGTGGAACTATATAAACGATTTAATTTCATTAATAGTTCACAAAAACAGTAAGATTAAGAATGTTATAAAAAAACAAGGATGGACAAATCTGTGGTTTCAGTTAGATTGTCTGGTTATTAAAGCTTAACAGATTTATAAAAGATGTTCTAGTCACCCACTCGGCTTTTCACTTCCGAATTCGTGCTGAACTGATAACCAGTCAGCATGATAGCGAAATGTCTTCAAGAAACAAACTTCAAGTGCCAGTCACCAACTAAAATACACAGATATACCATGACCTGGATGAATAAGGACCTTTATAAAAAAGGAGAGACACAAAGATCTCTCATCTTACAGTATATGCTATTAAACCCTGTATTAGTGCCAAAATAAATGATCCACTGTTCACCTTAGGTTCAATAAACATTTGCGAGCGTGGGTGCCACCACACTGCATGATGTGTATACATAGGTGTTTCGGGGCAATAATCATGGTGTGTATGGGACAACTGTTCGGGATACAGCCGTTGGGTTGAAGATCCGCTGGTCGGGCGACGATCCCATCCGAACGCCCGTTTGGTCACTAAGTGCCACTCACGCCCAGGATATACGCCAAAGGCGCGTGCTTAAAATCATGTGATTGGGATCGCCACCAGCGATCCATGTCTATGAACCTAGCCATAGTAACACAATCATGGTGTACGAATCAGAATAAAAAAGATTTAAGACACTGGTGTAAGAGTAACAAGAATAAAGATTAAGTTTCTAGAATTTTTAAAACTGCCCTTTTTTCCAGATTTAGACAAGCAAATTTACTTTTACTCCCTATATATCCACACAATCTTATAATCCAAAACGATCGTTTTACATATTGTAACTCCCTACTCTGTTGCCTTTTCTATCTGGTAATGGAGTCGGAAAGGAAGTTTTTTACTACTTCATAATTTGGGTGGTTTTGTTGCCTCCTCTGGATCATCAGTTAGGCGGAAATGTGGGTATTGATGAGTAGGTTTGGGATGGACATAGTCTTTATTCAACTAAATACTATGCAATAACTTGTTTTAGCAGAAAAATCACATCAGAAATACCCTTTTTTCTACACAATTCCTGTGTTAACTACCAGTTTCCAACATAATCGCATAGGATCATAGGCTCCCCTTCATTGTCTGACCCCCTCCGCATGCCCTAACCAAGCCTTACCAATATACAGAAACTAGACATTCATCCCTTTTTCCAAGCTTAATTCACAACTGCCCCTTCAACTTATCCTCCTTTGTCACCATATTTCTTCCTTCTATTCAAAACTACATTCCCTTATCTCTGCCACTGGTACTTTTCCCTCATTGTTCAAACACATGTTTGAATCTCCTGATCATTAAGGAACCTTATTAACCCATCTTCATCTATCTAGTACCGCCTGTGTTTCTTGTTCCTTTTGCATCTAATTGCTGGAAAGACCTGTATATGCTGAATCTGGTATAAAAAAAATGTTTTGTTAAAACTCTTTTAATTACCTAAGTTATGATTCCAAACCAAACCATTCTACTGACACGGCCCTATTAGTAAACTGACATTATGATCTATATTATATCTAACGTCCACATATCTCTATTTATTCTTTCAACCTGTCGTTCAACAGTTAGATCCCTCTTCTGCCCGGCTCATTATTTCTTCTCTGCGTTTCAAATGCTGCTCCTATCTATCAGTCTCATATCCTCTGGCTACCATACAGAAAGGATGCAATTTAAGCTGCCTACCTTCATACAAGTGCTCTCAAATACAGCCTCTCCTACATCTGCAGAGCTGATTCCACAGCTACTATCCAAGTTGTAACCTCCACCTGTCAAAAATCATCTCTCCTTCTCACCCATCCATAATCACTTTTTTCCTAGCCTGCATTCAGGTAACACTTTTCTTGCATGCTTCATACACCTCGACATCCCTTACATATCTTTAAACGCACCATTAAAAAAGTTACCATCTACTAAGCTTTTACGCGATCCACCGCGGCAAGCTGGAATTCCGACCGCGTCACGTCTCGTAAGCCATAGCGTGCATGCGCCGTAATGAGTGCTATGGTCTGTACAGGAAAGTGAAGCGGTCGGAAGATTCAGCTTGGCCCGGCGGTGTGGATCGCGTAAAAGAGTAAGTAGTCCCATTTCGTTCTCGGGCCCTGCAATACTGATTGAAGATCGGGCGGTAAGGCCAATGCTCTAAACCTCCCGATCTTCAATGTCGTTATTAAAGGAATAGTTCAATTCGATGAGCGAATCTGTGTCTTTTTAAATTCTGCCCAAAGAGAATACCAAATAACTTTTGGTTCCAATTTTGCAACATTTCATATTTAGTATTTTCTGACAGTATTTTTAGTTACTTTCGTCCCCAAAAAAGTTTGCAATAGGGCGGCAAAGCCATACCGTATTGCCAGCAATCAGAAGCTGATTGCGTTCTAAGATGATAGAGTTGTCCTATTGTTAGTCTTTGGTTGGCTGTAAGAGTGGTGATTGCAGTCATCCCAGATTAGTTAGTCTATGTCTTTTGAGGTGGTTTGTAAGTTTTTGGGGTGTATGTTTCCTGGTAGAAATCCATGACGGTGGCTAGCGTGGAAAGTTGGGGGCTTCCTGGGGGTTTTAGTGGCCCTAATACATTTGCTGGTCGTTTTATGTAGCTAAGAATTATATTTGATTGAGGTGTGGTCCTTTTACTAGATTGTTAATAATTTGGCTGAGTGAACCCTCCTTCTCAAAAAAATTTTTTGTCTATAAAAATTGTTGTTCGGTGTCCTTTTCGGTTTGCATGGTTTTTGTAAGGCGTTTGGGTTGTAGCCAGTTATTTTTGGTTGTTGTTGTCTGGTGTTTGATATTTCTTTTTCGTTGTGTGTAGGCGTTTGGGATTCTTTATGTTCTTTTGTTTTCTTCTTTTTGTTGTTTTGTGTCGTTTTGATATATGAATAGTGTCGATTGGAGTCGTGCCCTACTTAAATACGCTGCGATTAAATGTATAAGAATATGAGCTCCCTGCCTGCCGCCGGGGCGCGCCCACGGTCGAGGTTATTAAGATGCTTGCGTTGGAAATGAGGGAGGATCAAGAGTGTGGTTGAATGAGAGGAACTGTATGGGGCGGGGGGTGGGTAGGAAGTGTACACTTAGGAAAGTGGACGGCCGCGGCCATGAGTGGTCACCCGCAGTCCTGCGGGGCCATGTGGCAGTGGTGGTTGACGCAGGGATGAACGAGTAAGGGGAGGAAAGGGGGGGGAAAAGTGTAACTTGGGAGGGGTGGGCGCGGTGACCAGATGGAGAGGGGTAAAGTGGTAGTGCACGGTTGGGTTACCAGAAGGGCGTTTAAAGTTCCATGGTTGTGTCGTGCGGGTGGTAATTGGTAAGGCAATATGGAGTAGTACAGGTAGTGGTCTGATATTCCGCGGGAGGTGGGTTATGAGTGTTGTTAGTGGTACAGTTTTTTTAGCCAGACATGAAGAGTTAATCTAGTTCTAGATAATGAATTGTGAGTTGGGAGTACAGGTGAATTCCTTGTGTTTGGGATCGGTGTCTCCAGTATCTATCACATGCCATATTTGCGTGAATGGACCCAGTGGGTTGTGGTTATTGTTTTGGGTTTTAGTGGGGGGTGTGTTATGGAGCCGGTCTTATTTGGGACACATAGTTGCTATTAAAGTCCCCCATACTTAGAGGTTGCATCTGGGGATTTGATAAGCAGTGGGGTGATATTTTCCATCATGGAAAGGTGGTGTTTGGTGGTGTTGTAATATGCCAAGGCGTATCATAGGTGTGTTTTCTATCTCTTGTACACCAACACGTATCTGCCATGTGGGTCGGTTTTGACCAGATGATTTTGTATTAAGAGATTTCTCAAATAGTAACGATACCCCTCTTGAGTATGTTGAACACACCTATGTGCCGTCCATCCAACCAGGGTTTTTGCAGTGTTCTAGTTGTTGCGGTGTGTCAAGTGGGTCTCCTGCAGGCAAACTATATCAGCTTTGTGTCTATTGATCGTTGTGAAAACTTGTGTTCTTTTATCGGTGGTGATTATTATTCTTAAGGCTTTTTTATCATAACGTTAAAAAAAAATATTGTAACAAATAATCATGCTTTTCAATGTCAGTAAAATTCTTAATAACATACATATCATCCTGGCTCCCAGTGCCTGTAGAAGTGTAATAGAACCATTAGAGAAAGGAATGTAATATAATATTAATAAGTATATTATATAATTGGTAATAACCTAAATGGTTATGACCTTGAAAATGGTTATGTTACTTTTTGAGATGGTCTAAATAATGGAATGAATTATAATGAAAACAGTTAAATATGTTATATAATTTATATATATATATATGTACTGAAATATTTATGTATTTGCCCCCCTCGTATGACTTTTTTTTATTTTACAGAGCTGCGTTCCCAAGTAGCGCTTTATTAATAAACTATACATACATACATGTAAATTGGTTTACGTTTATTTAAAGGGCCACCCTCCATATAAACCTCGCTCTGGTCCGGCTCCCCTGCCTGTCGGAACTACAAGATTGACTGTGATGGTCTAAGAGGCCAAAAAGGTTCTCTTGTAGTGCTTGTCCAAAGTCCCAGAAAGTGAACAGTAGGAGCTGTCTTCCTGTGTAAAAGGTTTCCGTGTCCTCCCTTTTTCCTGAGAGGACAGTGGCATGTAAAGGGAGCCCTTTTCCCCACCCCCTGATCCCTCCTGCCCTTCTCCTAGCGTGAGATATTTTAAATATGTTAAGAGGGCATCCCATTCCACCCCCAACCAATCTAACTATATTGCTAGTTAAAAAAAGGATCCGAACGTTAGTTACAGCTCACGTGTACAGCTGCCTCTCAACAGTCACACCGACACTGCAGGTCCAGCCCCCTGCTTTTAGTTCAGCAAGGAAGGAGATGGATCAGAATGCTGCTGGAGTGAGGGGTGTAAGTAGCGGTTGGGGTGGTAAGGGATGTCCCTAACATAGTAAAATTATTTTGTAGATGGAGATCCCTATAATTTTTAGAAGAGATTGCTCCTGATTAGAGAAAACGTTGAAAGTTGTTTAGATGTAGTGGTGCTTTTGGTTTGTGCTAAATTGTGGAGACTGATCAACATCGTAATAACATCATGGTACTTTGTATTCTGTTTTATTGCAGTCTACAAAGCGTAATATCTGTTTTAGATTTCTGTCAGTGTTGCATTGATCTGTGGCTCTGTTTATCTACCACCCAAATAGGGCTAACAGTTTTATTTGCCATTCCTTGATTTATTTCTATAATCTTTCAACAATGATCCATAATCTATGACCTATAGATGCCAATCAGTTATATGTGTGTATTAGCTGGTGTATTACTTCTGAATGCGCACCAGGCATCTGTATGCCTTAGGCTAAAAGGCATGGCATGTCATGCACCTCACTACATTGCTTTTATCTGCAGTTCAGCGATAGTAGACACATTTGAGGTGAGATGCGAGAGTGGCTATAGTAAAAGATGATACACAGGTAAAACTTTAGTAAGGAAATCCTTGAAAGAAAAGTGATTATTGGTTCTGTATCGGGAAAATGTGTTATACTGTAGCCTGAGCTTCTTTTCAATGTCCTGTAGAACGCTCAGTGATTCATTATGTGCTCACTTTTAATTGACATTGTATTGCATTTATTAGCCTTGTTCACTTGGCAAGCTAAGCTAAGCTAAGTAGGCACTGTACTCGCTAGTTGCTCACTAACCTGCACATTTATTTAAAACCTGTCCAGTAAGATTTAATGGGTCCAGGACATATTAAAATGGGGTCATGTGGCTCTGATATAAGAACCTAGAAAATTGACACACTAATGGGGAAAGATAAATAAATTCCTAAAAATTTTTGTCACAAGGAGAAGTTTTTCAAACATGGAACATTTGTAGTTCTTAAATCAATAAGAAATATTGTGCACCAGGTAATATTCATTTTTATTTAAGGTTTCCTTGAATGTTTTTCTGTCAGAAAAAAAATAACCTTAGGTACTGGATTATTTAGATTTGTATTGCTTGGTAACAAGGGTGTCCCGTTAAGGAAAGTATCACGTCTATCCTGGTTCATGAAGTGGAAATGGACTCATTTGTCTGAGGCACTGAAAATCATTTTATACAATGGCAATTAAAAATGTCAGAGGTGTGCGCTACCACTTAACTACGCACTGACCTTTCAGCTGAATGACACTTCTTCAGCTTTTAAAGGAACTGTGTTTTTCTTTTTTAAACAAAATCAGCAGCAACACCTTTTGTTGATGTTGCCTTCTATCCAAAGTTTACTTACTATTTGCAATTTGAGCTTGTTACAGGAAAATTCTAGTGATTAAACTTCAGTTAGGTGGAGGAGAGCACTTTTGCCTCATATTTTTTAGAAGTCAGCAGGGAGCATACTATACCACTCAGTGGGCAGTTTGCAGCTCTCCACTCTTTCCCCCATTTGCCCACCACTTCCTACTGTTATGTTTTGCATGCATTCAACTTACAGGTGAGAGGGTCTGTTGGCAAAGTAGGAAATTGTCAGTGGGATGATCTGCAAACTGTTGAAGAGCAGTATATTGTACAGTCCCAAGCAACGTCTATGGTAATAATGGTAGGTGGGGAGTACTAGCTTGTAGTTGTTTTTAAACTTTTTGGGAAAATTTAATGGGAGCAGTATCCTCCTTGCCAGCATTTTTTCTGGAAATGTTCTCTAAAACAAGATAAGGTGAATAGTAAATGGTGCTCCGGTAATCTACCACCAATAACTATTATATCGCCCTGTATGTGTCTGTCAGAGTCTCGGGTTACTATTTATTTATTTTATCTCTGTTAAGCCCTGTCATTAAACCACTAACCTGCAAAACTAAGCAAAAAGTAACTGTGAAATTATAGGTGAGTATAAATGAGTGATTAAAGTTAAACAAAAAAATCTTGTTTATAGGTAGAGTCTCCATTCACTTTTATTAAAATGATACTTGTCCAAGGACCTTTATTTAATTGCATGTACTGGCACATCTCCAAAACCTCCACACATACACTATGAGCTTCGTATGAGCATAATAATGCCAGGGCATTACAATTAGATTGACACTGGGGTGAGGCGGCAGGACTTTAGTTGGGTGATGCAGGCTATAGGACATGTTTTGTAGCAATTTGGCGTCATTAAGAAGAGGAAAGGTTTCTACATCTGTAATTTGGGGAGAATATGCCCTTTAAAGATGTAGAGTTCTATATTCCACTAGAGATATCTTAAAGGAGAACTATACTATGACTCAAACCACCCCTCTCCTAATGTACCATGGGTGGGGTCCTAAACCACTAGGTCTAGGTCCTTACCCAGATTTTGCCCTAGTTTCTGACATCCCATACCAGTAGTGGTCTCAAACTCTCCCGTGCTTAATCATTGGTAAGATAGCTCTGCAAGGAGTGTGTTGACCTTGTGTTCAGCGAATGGCATTCTGGAAGAGAGATTTCTTTTATGGTTTGGTTTCGCTAAATATGATATTTTAAAGTCACAATCTTTTGTAAAGGTGTTTCTTTGCCATAAGTATATATGCATTACATGGATGTAGACTAATTCTAATTCTCTCTGCATGTACGGTTTCATCTGCCAGTTAATGTCCTGGGCAGAAGCGGATATATTCATTCTGGTGCAGGGAGGGTGAAATTTCCAATCCTATCTCCCTGCCCCAGGTACTTTTTTTTAATTTAAATTGTTTTTTTAAAACTTTATAGTTTTTTTTTTAAAAAACTGTTTTATAGTTCTAAGTTATATAGATCTACTATGTACATGCTGTCTTCATTTAAAAAAACAAAACAGTTGAATTTAAACATTTGTACTATATTTGTGCTGTGGTCATTAGTGCGCTGCCATTTCAGGTTCTACATCGGTTCCTTCTTCTGCTCTCCCCCGGTATGCACACTCCTTGCATTGTTCCCAACAATAATTTCTGCTGACTGTCTGTTGTATGGGTCAAACATTCTCAGTGTTTACCAAGCAACTGAATTCCTAGGTATTTTGTTTCAGAGATGTTTTCTACTTATTTGTTTAAATTAATATTTAAAAAGATTTTAATGGGAATTAGGGACAGTCATTTACATAACACAGTATGCCCAAATTGTGGCAAATTTCAGTTGGGGGGAGGATGTTCCCTTTAAAGTTAAAATGTAATAAGCCTGAATTGTTAAGGTAGGTACACACGTAAGATGTTTGATGTCATTTTTCAAAGATCAAGGAACACACAGTCCTGACATTCTCCCTATACACAGCATATACACAGCATAGGGAGAACGTTGGGACTGTGTGTTTCCCACGACTGCGGGAATGACCACCACCGTGGGGAAAATTTAAGTCTTTTCCAAACAACCGCAGGAACGTTCGGCTGCCGTAAACTTGTTCGGGAAAGACGCTACCACACTGCATATACGTTCATACACTGGTGGCTGTAATTGTCACCTCTGAAATCAGAAGCATTGTGGATATATATTTTGTAATTCTGCCTCCTTCTAGCAAGTTATGATAGGTTTTCTGATTACATTGTAATTAATCTTGTTTGCCTAATAGAGATGTCCGACTTCGCAAAATCCGGTCCGCTCGAGGATCCGCGAGTTTTCGGAAAAAATTTGAAAAATCCGCGAGCGGACCCGGTAAAATGAAAAATATTCTCAAAATTACGAGAAATTTTGAAATTACGAGATTTCTCTTATTTTCGAAAAATCAAGTAATCTTCGTAATTTAGAAAATTTTTGAAAATACGTATTTACGAAATAAGAGACATCCTCGTATTTTCGAAAATTTTCGATAATACAATTTTTGGAAATTCCAGAAAATACGAGAAATCTCGTAATATCAAAAATACGAGGAATCCGCGGTCGGAAGTTCGGAAGGCAGAAAATCCGGAAAAAAATCGCCGTTCGCAAACGGGATAAATCCGTGTCGGATCCGGGTTCGGTTCCGCAAACCGGCCATCCCTATTGCGTAATGGGTCAAAGGTAGGTCAGACAGTAGTTACAGTTCATGGGGTAGAGCACTTACTGAACATGTGCATCTGTGTAAAAATGTTGGGGACACTTTCTGTTAGGTGGGCTACAGAACTGGGGAAACTACTTGAATCACCAGCATCTTGTATAGCTGATGTCACTGCATTCTTTTAGTGTTACTCTCCCCAGTTGTTAAAGACAAGAATACTTACATATACATAAGCTCAGTAAACTTTCTGTACTTCTCCCACCCAATTGCAAAACTATAAAATATTACAAATATGGCAAGCATATGACCTATGCTAAGCTGAAACATGACAGAGATGCTGAATGCTTCAAATGATAATGACACCTAATCTGGAACTGTATTTAAACTCATTCTGTGTGAGGTACTTTATAAACATTATGACAGTCCTGTTTGATACAATTGTTCTTTCCTATACTGGAAATGGATTAAAAAATGGAAACATTTTCAGGGTTATTCAATAAAAGTTCTTATCGTTTAAAAATGGTGCTAATTTTGCCCCAACCAATCAGATGTAAGCTTACAAATGTTAAATAAGATCTGATTGGTTGGGGCAAAATTAGCACCATTTTAAACGATAAGAACTTTTATTGAATCTCCCTGTATATTACTTGCCAATATTTTTCCACAACTGATTGCTTGGCCTAATGAATGCCAGTAAATAAGCCACAATATGTACAGGGCACTAATTTGACCTTGTATTACAGTAAGTTCAATAACAGGCGATTCGATGTCTTTTGTATTACTATAGGAGTATTAATTGACAAGTGGTTAAACCTCTGTGAGGTTGACACTTGTATTAACATTGCTCTGTTCTGTGTGGATATTATATATTGTTATTGTCACATGGACGCTTGTTTGATATACATGTCTGAACATTGATTTGCATAATAAACACAATACAATCCATTCATGTTTAAATAGGTTTATTCAAATGTGTTTTTCTGTTCCAATACTATACGTCTTAACATAATGTTTTTTGGTTCAACACTTTTGCACAATACCGTAATTACAATTCAAGCAAGTTAAGATGCCTAAAAAGGAAATTCTGTATTATTGTGCAACTCTGTGCAATATTAAGTGACTTTAATATCATGTTAGGACCACTTAGCCTAAGCTTTAAGGCTTTCCCTTGCACTATGATGTAAGTAATTATTACAACTGTGTCATAAAACGTGTTCAGTGACCTTTACATTATGTGAAGGAAGTTCTTTCTAACTATATTATTTGTATACAGTCACGTAAAGTTAATCCTAAATTAACGTGTTGTATATAATACCTTTTTGGGTGTGTCTGTATAGCTGATTTCTAAAAACATGTTATTTTTTTTGTCCATCTTAAAATAGATAATTTGAGCCTTTGAGAAAATGTATTTTCTTTAATTTGTGGAAATCTAATCCAATGGTAAAAATCTATCTGCTTTGTTGATTCAATACGCCGCAGTGCATGATCTAGCAAATACACTTGGTGAAATCTGAACTAACAGCTAACATAATGTGTTTTGTGTTTATATATCCAAGTAAGTTATGGTTTTGTTTCACCCACACAGAAGACAAAAACACTGTTCTTTTTGAATGCACCCACATTCTTGTTTCTTTGTGTCAAATCATTTTTATATTAAATGTTGGATTATTTAAAAAACACGTAACACAAATGCATCATCATTTGACTAAAAATCTTATTTAAGCATCTAATAAGAAAATCATTTTTTTAAAGGGGAAAAATAAAGTTTAGCTATAAATGTTAATCAACCCCCCAAATCTAGCCTTACCATTACTAATATGTTCCAAAGATGCCTCTGAAGTCTATCTGACCCGTACCCTCGCCGCCTAGGTGCCGCCCCTTGCTTCTGTTTTGAGCAAAAACAGGAGCAGAGGGCTTCTGCGCAAACGGCCGCTTTACTTCGTGCCACGTTCCGCCTTTACTGACAGCCAGGAAGTGGAGCGGCTGTTAGCTGCAGAGCAGAGGAGGAGTGGCCAGGGTCTGGGTCAGGTAAGAGACTTCAGGGGCATCTTTGTAATACAATAGTAATGTGAAAGCTAGGTTGGGGGGGGTAATTAACATTTATAGCTAAAATTTATTTTTGACTGGACATGCCCTTTAAAGGACTTGCTGACATTTTAGAGTGTTCACACCCATCTACATTTAATTTTTCTTCATTTATACTATTTGGATGAACCTGTTGTTTTAACTGCACCTAACTGCTTTCTGCAAGCAGAAAAGATAGAACGTAACCTAAAGCAAGAAATAATTGTAGTATTGTGGGATTTAAAGTGCACATCTTCTTTTATATCGATTCTCGGTTTTGTTTATACCGCATATATACTCAAGTATAAACCAGTTTTTCAGGCTGAAAAATCAGCCTGAAAACTCACTCGGTTTATACTCGAGTCCACTCACCTTTTGAAGATCAGCGTCCTCTCCATTCCGGCAGCAAGCGTCCTCTCCATCCGGCAGTCGCGATCAGTCCCATTATTGGCGGCGCCTGCCGACGTCACTGCCCGGCGCCAAGCCCGGCGCCAATCAGTGACGTCAGCCGGCGCCCCAGTACATGGACTGATGTGCGGCTGCTGGAATGGAGAGGACGCTGCTGCGGAATGGAGAGGATGCTGCTGCCGGAATGAGAGGAACTTACCAGCACACAGTCCAGGAAGCCCTTGGATGGAGGAGACCCACGATCCTGGATGAGAGAGAGCCCACAGGTACAAACTTAACTGGGTTTGAGGGTGAGGGTGGCATTCAAGATGTTTTGTAAACTACAACTCCCAGCATGCTTTATTAGCTGGGATGTTGTAGTTTCCAAACATCTTGAATGCCAAGTGAGGTTGGTATTCAAGATGTTTGGAAACTACACTCCCAGCTAATAAGCATGCTGGGAGTTGTAGTTTCCAAACATCTTGAATGCCACCCTACTTGGCATTCAAGATGTTTGGAAACTACATTTCCCAGCTAATAAGCATGCTGGGAGTTGTAGTTTTACAAAACATCTTGAATGCCAAGTGAGTGGTGGCATTCAAGATGTTTGGAAACTACAACTCCCAGCATGCTTTATTAGCTGGGAGTTGTAGTTTCCAAACTCTGAATGCCAGTTTCTACCCTCGGTTTATACTCGAGTCAACAACTTTATTAGATTTTTAGGTGAAATTGGTACCTCCGGTTTATACTCTCGGGTCGTTTATACTCGAGTATATACGGTACTTAAATATAATGTAATATTACTGCATAAGTTCAAAATAAAACCTGGTTGTACTTTTCTTCTTTGTGTTTTATTACAACCCTAGTGCGTTGTAGTATCTGTCTATATACTGATGGTTTTGTGATTTTGAATATTAGTTTTCAGAACTTAAATTCATGAGCAATCTTATTTTTGTAATCTAGAAAACATTAAACCGAAGCACATAGTGAGCACTGACATTTCTGATAGTGATGATGAAATGCAAAACCAAAAGGTAAATTTATCCATGTGTTTATTTTCAAGTATGTTTTTTTACAAATTCCCCTTTTAATTATTTTTCTGTAATTTTTCTGTTTCATTTTCTTCTCCTTTTTTCAAATGCAGCCCTATCGCGGTTGCCGGCTATCTCGCACCTTGAGAGTTAACGGGATATTCTGGCTTGATTGCTTTTCCTGAATGTTGCTTCCATTAGCCCACCTCTCTGTCTTGTTGATGGTGGGTGCTTTGCTTATTTTATGTTCCGTGGGTGCCAATAAATCTTTCCTTTTTTCACTTTTCCCAATGTTATTGGCATAATAAGTTTTGCAGAGGTATATATACAGTAAACACCCTATGGCTACTAATAAACCAGCTACCTGCCATATTATACTTCCTTGACTTTGCTCTGCTCTTTATGTGTTTTCTGCATCTCATTCCAACTTGTTTTTTGAAAGAAAGAATTTTCAGTAAAACTTTAAGAGCAAATTTGGAGGCCAATTGCCTGTAATTCCAAATTAATTTATAGTTAATCAATCCTATGTACAATTTGTTAACATTATGAGTCTATTTGCGTATCCAACAAATTGGCCTTAATGCTTTTAATTATAAAGAGCAATATCTGTAAGCTTTGCAGTTCAGGAAAGGTCAGTCAAGCTCCTTGAGAGTATATTCCTATTTATAAGCAAGCTCTGGCAAGCCCTGATACCAATACTCAGTCATGAATGGTTTGGGAATTGTGCCTTTGAAATGGGAGGGGGTGATTAGACTGTTTTTGCTCATTTATGAAAACTGAGATTCTAAGCAGAGGTATAGGGCTATCCATTGATGCTATGGCTATAGAGTCTAAATATCTTTACAAATTTGATCTGTAATTAATTAAATGAACAATTGTGCACAGGAGCACAATTTGCTAGCAAAGTCTTACATTGCTCTAAAATTCAGTTTAGTTCCTAAGCACTATAGTAGTTTGCAAAGATTTTGCAGACATTAAATATTTAGTAGTAAAAAAACAAAAGAGGTGAAATAGAAACCAACACTAATTATATAGGTCTAACTATAAAATAATACTGGGGTAAGATGTTTCATAGCCTTTATAGTCTTGTTTATCCTACATATATGATTTGTTACATATTACACCCTGTCACGTTTCTTCTTTCTAATTGGCCAGTCTTCTTCATTTATTATAGGTACTGAAAATGCAGAAGCTGAAGTGGAATATCAAAGAAACAATCAACGAGTTGGGTCCAGCGAATGTTGATGGCATTACTGGGCGATTCTTCTCTTTTTAACACCCTGAGGAAGGGCTGGGAAGTTCACAACTTTATGTTAGGAATTAAACCTCAATTCATCTTATCCCTTATCTCCTCTGTAGAATTTGGAACTCACGGTCCATGGAAGACGATGAGCTTGATGCTGCCGTTGCTGGGAATAATAGTAGCCTCTGCTGATAACATTTGTATAAAAATGTCATTTTTTATTTATGCGTATAAATACACAGGACCAAGCATGGAACAATCATTTTCTGTTTCTTTCTCAAATACAGCTTTACACAACCCTTAAAGGCCTGTGCTGCCTGAAGAGCTTTTTATTATCTAAAATTTTGATGCTGTTTCTTAAAAAGGCTTCATTCTAAGGTCTGTGCACTCTCAAACGGCAAAGTGACTTCTCAGCTATGTGTTATGAACTGGAAAATCAAAATATATTTTACTCTTGCTTTACTCTGTGCTGGATTTTCTATTTTTCACTTACTAGAAAAATAATTGGTTAATATCAAGCTAAGTACATATATGTCAGTTTGAATATTCTGAAAACAGAACAGAGTCTTTCAAAACCTTAACTGCTACAACTGTGAGATATTTTCCCGTAGGCTTGGACAATTCGGACAATGAGAGTCAGGCATGTTGTTAGAGTACGGACGATCGTCCAGTTTCCCTATGGGGGCTGCATGATTGTCGCGTAAACTGTCAGCCTGGTCAGTGTTGCTGCGACCAACAGCTATTTGTCCCCAGTGCGCTGGCTATAGATAGCTCAGTCAGTACAAATGATTTCCCTGTGTGTTCCCAGCCTTAGGTGCTCAAACGGTTTATTATCTATGCAAATAACATCACTTAATGGGGTAAGTGGGCAGGGTTGATACCCTAAGGTTTTCGGGAGGACTCAATTTTGTTTTCAGGGATTGGATTGGAGTATCCAAGGAGTACCCCATGGAGGAAAGTTATTTAAGTCAATGGCTGATTTGGAAACTCAAGCCATCGCCAGCAGAAGGTTTTAACTAATACCGACACATACATATTCCTTATTAAGTATTTAAGCTGTGTCTTCAAAATAAATTCTAAAGTTAAATTAAAGGGCATGTCCCCCCCCAAAACTATAATCCCCCCAACTACTACTGGCCCCATCATGTAGTGTAGGTGTAATCCTTACCTCACATCCCAGCCATATGGGTCTCCTGTAGTCCCCCCCCCCCCAAGTCCCAAAACTGCCCACCAGGAGGATAGCAGAGTCCATATAGGACTCTGCCTCCTACCTGGCCTGGGAGAAGTTTGGCATGGCTTACTGCAACCCTTCTCCCCCCCTCTCCGATTCCCTCCCCCTAGTATAAATCCCCTTAATATAGTAATCCCCCTGGTCTCCAGCCCCAACCGCTAATTTTATTTTTAGAAAGCTCCCCAAACTCTTACTTACCTCCTCTTTCCTCCGCTGCACTGAATGACTGGCAGCCGCGTCTGTGATTGGCTTGCCGCTCAGCCAATCACAGACCGACTGCCGGTCCCGCCCCTCTGCTTGCATTCTCGCAAGCAGAGGACCGGCACGCGGCGAAGGAAAGAGGGGAGGTAAGTAAAGTTGGGGCACTTTCTAAAAATAAAAATCATGCGGTTGGGCCTGGGGACCAGGGGGAACTATATTAAAAATAGAATTAAGGGTGGACATACTCTTTAAATATCTTTTTTTTTGAGTACAGTAACCTCAAATGTAAAGATGGAAGTAGACTTTTGATGTTAGTGACCTAAACAAACCATTCGGATATTTTTAAAATAGGATGTTAATTAAACCCTTTCTAGGTTTATTTTTTACCACAGATGGTAATCATGCCTTTAGTGGCAACAGTGATACATTCTCACCGAAATCCATAGAGAAGAAAGTAAAAGTAGGTGTAATTAGCAAGTTTGGATGATTGTCAGTTTGTTTCAGTGAAATTTTTATGTGCTGTATTCCAGGAAAATTTGGGAAAAACACTTTGGTGGGTCCTATGTGCCCTTTGCCAGTGCTATTAATTTACACAACAAATTAGATATGCTAACTGCAGTAACCCAGCAAAAAGCAGATGTTTGATTGGTTGCCTAAATTAATAAGCACAGGCAAAACCTTGCACCTTTTATACATCGCCCTTAAGTCTATTAAGGATACTGTTAGAATTACCCTCTTTCCCAATAGTGCTGTGGAACTGACAACTCTCAGCTACGTCTGACAATGCCACACATCTCCAGGTTGGTGATGGCAGTAGCACTTTCACTTTTCTATGACATTATTTAGCTGTTTGGTAGTGCCGCTTCCCAATGATATGCTTTCAAACAGTTGTGTTAAATGAAAGGCCAGTTTCCTACCTTTAAAACAAGCCATCAACCACCTCTCTACGTGCTCTACAGCCCAAGATGTACAGAGTGACTGACCAGAAAGTAATGGTGGGGAGGCTGACTTGTGCCATTCCTGAGGCTTCTCCTGCACAGTGCCACCGGTGAGCACAGCCTCAGACTCCCTCAGTATTGGGGAGAACGAAGTCCCTCCTCCTCTCTGCTGTGTGAAGGACCTGCACTGCAGAGAAGGTAAGGGAATCTACAGCCCTTCTCTTTCACTGTGTGAAAACAGCCTTTCAGGCAGAGTCTGAAAGGCTGATTCAAAGTTTTCTGTGTTGTGTGTGTGTGTGTGTGGGGGGTCTGATAACCCACGGCAACCCTTGAGTGGGCGGGGCCATGGCACCCACAGTGGGCGGGGGACACATGGGGCTTAAGATAATGGGCCATGGGGGCCGGCAACTGGAGGGACATGGGGTCCATGAGTGGGAGGGACCAGGGGGCTGCAAAGGGTGGAGACAGATTGACTGACAGTTTCAGAGCAGGAAGTGCAGGGGACCTGGTGATGCTGCTGCTAAAGGGGTGGAGGGAACCGATTGACTGACAGTTTAGTCAGAGCAGAAGTGCAGGGGACCTGGTGTGCTGCTGCCATAACACCACAAAAATGTAAATATCTTCAAAACTGCAAAATAAACAATGGAAATAATTGCAAAATTTCTCAGGGGAGCAATTCCTATCAATTACCTCAAGTTTTGTCTAAGTGCCAAGCTTCCCCAGTGAATGGGTTGGCAGTGGTTCTTCTGATGCAACTGTGTAACTGACATCACTCAGTTCACATGGTGTGCCACAGTTCCCTGGTGATTAGGTTGGCCACAGAAATTCCCAACAACAATGTAAAGATACATCACCCAGCTTCTCTGGAAGTGCCACACTTCCCCAGTGACATAGCTAACACTCACTTCTGATTTAGCTGGGAAATGGCAAAATGTACTTTGTATGGAGTCCAGACCTTTCCAGTTGATTGGGCTGGCAGTTTTACAATGCAACTGAGGAACTGACATACCTTAGCTTCATGTGGAAGTGCATCACGTCCCCAGTATTGGGCTTCTGATAGCTGGTAACATCAGCTGAACTACTCTAGGAAAACCTTGAAAGTAAGTGTCTTTAGTTTAGGAAGTAATCCAGGGGTTTTACATTAGTTTACAAATTTGTTAAGATCTTTCTAGTCCAGAACAGTAAAGTTAGAGAATGTTTGTGAACACTCTAGTGAAATTGCAGGTTACTGAAATAAAAGGTAATTTTATCTCAATTCCCCCGTATTTTATCATCACTGTCTGTAGCCCTATATTCTCTAATTTCATTTTGCGTTGGAAATTATTTGTTCCATATAATTATAATTGAATTCCAAAAATAAAAGGATTTGATACCTTTTTTTTATTTCAGCTCCTGCTATTAAATGGAGCATAATATAGATGGGTTACATGAGTTAAAAGAGCAATACTATCAGCAAAATTACTCAAATACGAAGGCTTTATATTTAATATATTTATAACCTACCCCTGTTCATGGATTTCTATGGAGGAACTGTAAGAGTATAGCCTATAATCTTACAGTTCCGGAGGAGAAGGAAACCAGAAGCCACCAAGGTAGGTTTATCATAAATAATCTCCCCAAACTGTAAATTAAAGGGATATTAGAAGTCACCTTGGAGTTCCATACCCTGTATAAAAGGCACTCTACCTGCAGCCTCAACTTTATATGGTCACGGAACTCCTCGGTGACTTAATATCCTTATATTTTACAGTTGGGGGTGCATTATCAACTATATAATCCACCCCTTCCATGGAAGTCAATGGACTCCCTCTGTAAATAATAATCATATATCGGCACACTACTACGTTAGCGCGCGCCGATTATAACAGTCCACAAATGATTTCCACTCTGCATCGCTAACCCCCACCCACCTCCGTTTTCTCTCCCCATCACTTGAGCTGAACAGTTCCACTACCTCTGTCTGAGTTCCGTGGCTTCCGCACCACTGTGGATGGCGCGGCTCCTCCTCTTCCTTTTACTCCGTGCACAGTGATGAACAATGCGCCGATTCATCACTGTGCAGGATGTAAACTAAGAGGAGGAGCCGCGCCATCCACGGTGGTGCGGACCGCAGGAATTTGCATAGAGCCCTGATGGGAAGTGCAATGGGGGAAAGACGGTCTTGGCTCCTACAAAGACTGGTGGACCCTGAACTGCAACTGGATGGGAATTTTGCAGAGAGCAATATCTTTTAATTTACAGTAGGGGTGCATTATCTCTATTAATAACCTTCTTTGGACCCTTAGGGTTATTAATTAGAACAGTCCTCTAATACAAAATGCTTGAAGAGCCAAATTATTGTTTTTAATTCATCTTTTTCTTTTGTTTTATTTTCTTCTTTTGGACCTTTCTCCTCCCATAGTTTTTGAGCTAGAGACATGAAATTCTGTCCAGACGTTGGGGCATAAAGGAGAAGTGTGCTATTACCTAGCTAAGGAATGCGCAGAAGCGTTACGGCGTTATCGGCGAATTTCAGGAATCTATTTCCCATAGCCTATAATGGTAACAATCCTCAATGTGGATATTTCAATGCCGTTTGTTTTAGGTCATAGACACAAATGGTGATAACCACCCAACCCCCACACAGACACAGGTCACCCACCTACTGACCTACCTTTCCATTCCCCATGGAAGCCTACTTAAAGGGTAACTATATTCAAAAAAACTAATTTGATCAATCATCAATAAAAGTTAGTTATATGGTCATACATGCAAAAACACCACTACCCCCACGGTGCCACACCTACTGACCTACCCTTCAATTTCTATGGCAGTCATACTTAAAGTAAATAAGTAAAAAAAATAATTTTGATATACCTCATAAAAGTTAGTTTTATGGTTGTAGAAACAAAAAGACATACCCAACCTCACATGGGTACACACCCCTACCCTTTCTATGTCCTGACAGCCTTACTTAAGGGGACTAAAGTCAAAAAAGCTAATTTTGATTTATTCTCAATAAGAGATTTTACCTCCATCCGAAACAGGTACACAGACCTTACGGATCTACTTATCCATTACTGTGGCAGCCATACTTAAAGGATAACTAAAGTTAAAAAAAAAAATTTTGATCAGTAATCAAAAAAGTTTGTTTTTTAACTTTCATCAACCTGATCCGGTACACACACCTACTCACCTACCCTTCCATTTTCATGGCAGCCATATTTAAAGGGTAACTATAGTCAAAAAAAACAATTTTGACTAATCATCAACAAGTTTGTTTTTTTTTAAGCCCCCCAACCGACACGGTACACACACGTACTGATCTACCCCTCCATTACTTTGCAGCTATACCTAAAGGCTAACTTAAGTCAAAAAAACAAATTTTGACCAATCATCAAAAATGTGTTGTTGTATATACCCCCAACCCGACAAAGGTACACACACCTACTGATCTACTTTCCATTATTGTAGCAGCCATACTTAGGGTAACTAAAGTCAAAAAATAATTTTAAGCAATAATCAAAAAAGTTTGTTTTTTAACTTCCAACCTGATCCAGGTACACATGCCTACTGATATACTTATCCATACTGTGGCACCATACTAAAGGGTACTAAAGTCAAAAAAAACTAATTTTGATCAATAATCAAAAAAGTTTGTTTTTTTAACCCCCACGTGGCACAGGTACACACACCTACTGACCTACCCTCCATTACTGTGCAGTCATACTTAAAGGGTAACTAATGTAAAAAAAAAAATTTTGACCAATCATCAAAAATTGTTTTTTTTAACTTCTAACCTGATCCAGATACACCACGCCTACTGACCTCCCCTGCCATTTTCATGGCAGCCATATTTAAAGGGTAACTATAGTCAAAAATTTTTTTTGACCAATCATCAAAAGTGTTTTTTTAACCCCCAACTCGACAGAGGTTCACACACCTACTTATCTACTTATCCATTATGTGGCAGCCATATGTAAAAGTAACTATAGTTAAAAAATTTGATCAATAATCAAAAGAGTTTATTTTTTTAACTTCCAACCTGACCCAGGTACACACTACTGACCTACCCTTCCATTTCCAAGCAGCATATTTTAGGGCATGTCCACCCCCAAAACTATAATCCCCCCACTACTGGCCCCTCCTGTAGTGTGTTTAATCCTTACCATCCCAACTCCATCTGGTTCTCCCTTAGTTCCCCCCCCCCAAAGTTCCAAAACTGACCACCAGGAGGCTAGCAGGTCCATATAGGACACTGCCTGCTACCTGGCCCCGAGATTTCCTGCCATGCGTGCTGCAGCCTTCTCCCCCCTCCCTCTCCCTCCGTTCTACTATCCCTCCCCCTAGCTTAACCCCCTTAATATCTGCTCCCCATGTCCCCCAGCCCCAACCGCATGTTTTTTTTTTAAAAAAGCTCCCCAAACTCTTACTTACCTCTCCGCTTTCCTCCGCTGCACTGAATGACCGGCAGCCCGCGTTCCGTGATATGCTGCCGCTCAGCCTCACAGACGCGACTGCCGGTCCCCCCCTCTGCTTGCATTCTCGCGCAAGCAAGGGCCGCAGTGCGGCGGAGGATCGAGGGGAGGTAAGTAAGAGTTTGGGGGCTTTCTGAAACAAAAAAAATATGCGTTGGGGCTGGGACAGGGGGAGCGAAAATATTAAATTCCAATTTAGGGGTGGACATAGCCTTTAAAGGTAACTTAGTCAAAAAACTATTTTGACCAATAATCAAAAAGTTAGTTTGTTTTAACCCCCAACATGGCAAAGGTACACACACACCTACTGACCCCTCCTCCATTACTGTGGCAGCCATACTAAAGGGTAACTATAGTCAAAAATAAATTTGATCAATAATCAAAGTTTGTTTTTTTTAACTTCCAAACGGACACAGGTACATGTACAACTGAGCTATCCATTCATTCATGGGCAGTCATATGTAAAAGTAAGTAAGTAAAAAAAAAAAAAAACACATTTTGGCCAATCATCAAAAAAGTTAGTCTTTTGTCCCCCAACCATACACAAGTACCACATCAACTGACCTACCTTTAATTCTGTGACAGCCATATTTAATGGGTAAGTAAAAACAACAATGTCCTCATAATTGGCATTGAGTTTTAAATCTGCAGCACAATCACGCACATTCCCTTACAAATGCAGCCTTTCAAGTCAAATTCAAAGTTTATACTTAAACTTTCCCTTTCTAGTTACTCTTATTCTTTTTTTTTTTTTTTTTTTTTTTTACTTTTATTAATATAATGCTTTAAGTGAAACTATATAAACGATTTAATTTCACATTAAATAGTTTCACAAAAACAGTAAGATTAGAAATGTTATAAAAAAACAAGGATGGACAAATCTGTGGTATTCAGTTAGATTGTCTGGATTAAAGTTTTAAAGATTTTTAAAAGATGTTTAGTCACCCAACTGGCTTTTCATTCCGAATTTCTGGAACTGATAAACCCAGTCAGAATGATTAGCGAAAATGTCTTCAGAACCAACTTCAAGTCCAGTTCACCTAACAAAATACCACAATATACCATGACCTGGATGAATAAGGACCTTTAAAAGGAGAGACACAAAGATTCCTATCTCTACAGTATATGCTTTAAATTACCTGTTATTAGTGCAAAATTAATATCCACTTTTCACCTTATGGTTCATAAATTTGCATCGTGGGTGCCAACCCAATGCATGATTTGTATACATAGGTGTTTCGGGCAATAATCATGGTGTGTATGGACACTGTCAGTGGATACAGCCGTTGGTTGAAGATCCAGCTGGTCGGGGCGCACTCCCACATTCCAGAACGTCCGTAATTTCGGCTCACGTGCCTCCGCCAGAGATCGGCCTGGCCCGTGCATAACATCCATTGCTTGGGATCGCCACCAGCGATCACAGGTGTCATGACCTTTAGCCATAGTAACCCACAATCATGGTGTACGAATCGAATAAAAAGATTAATGACACTGGTGTAAAGTACAAGAATAAAGATTTCTCGAATTTAAAACTGCCTTTTCAGATTTAGACAAGCAAATTTACTTTTCCTCCTATATATCCACCATCTTTAATCCAAACGCTCTTTCAGTATTTAACTCCCTACTCTGTCTGCCTTCTTCTATGGTACTTGGAGTCGGAAAGAATTTTTTTCTACTTCATAATTTTGGTGTGGTTTTTTTGCCTTCCTCTTGGATCATCAGTTAGGCGGGAAATGTGGGTATTGATGAGTAGGTTGGACTGGATGGACTATGTCTTTATTCAACCTTAAATACTATGGCAATACATCCTGTTTTTATCAGAAAAAATATCATAAAATACCTTTTTTCTACACATTCCTGTTATACCTACGTTTCCAACACTAATCGCAGTACTCGCATAGGCTCCCTTCATTGTCTACCCCCTCCAGCTTGCCCTAACAAGCCTTACCAATATACAGAACATAGACATTCATCCCTTTTTCCAAGGCTTAATTCACCACCCTGCCCACTCAACTCTATCCCCTCTTGTCACATTTCTCTTCCTCCTTAAAAACTAATTTCCCTTATCTCTCTCTCCGCCACTGGTACTTTTCCCTCCTGTTCAAAACACTTGTTTGAATCTCCTATCATTAAGGCCCTTTATTAACCCATCTTCTCTATCTAGCTACCAGCCTGTGTTTCTTGTCCTTTTGCATCTAATTTGCTGGAAAGACTGTATTGCTGATCTGGTTAAAAAAGTTTTTGTTAACTCTCTTTAATAACCTACGTTATGATTCCACACAAACCATTCTACTGACACTGCCCTCATTAAACTGACTTATGATCTTATTTATATCTAAAGTCCACTACCTTATTTATTCTTCTCAACTGTCTTCAACATTTAGATCACCCTCTTCTCCCCGGCTCATTCATTTCTCTTCTTGCTTTTCAAATGCTGCTCCTATCTATCAGTCTCTCCTCTGGCTACCCATCACAGAAAGGATCTAATTTAAGTGCTTCACCCTACCATACAAAGTGCTCTCAAATACAGCCTCTCCATACATCTCAGAGCTGATCCACAGCTACTATCCAAGTTGTAACCTCCACTCTTCAAATCATCTTCTCCTCTCACCACCATCCTAATCACTTTTTTCCTATGCCTGCATTCAGGTCAACCTTTTCCGTGCACTGGCTCACTCACTCGACATCCCTTAATATCTTTAAAACGCACCATAAAAAAGTTACTCATTACTAAAGCTTTTACGCGATCCACGCGGCCAAGCTGGAATCCCGACCGCTTCACTCCGTACAGCCATAGCGTGCATGCGCCCGAATGGTGCTATGGCTGTACAGGAAAGTGAAGCGGTCGGAAATTACAGCTTGGCCGGCGGTGTGGATCGCGTAAAGGTAAGTAGCTCCCATTCCTCGTTCTCGGGCCCTGCAATACTTGATTGAAGATCGGGAGGTAAGGCAAATGCCTCCTAACCTCCCGATCTTCAAGTCCAGTGTTATTAAAGGCAATAGTTCAATTCGAGAGCGAACTGGTCTTTTTAAATTCTGCCAAAGGAAACCAATAAACTTTTTGGTTCCAATTTTTTTGCAATCATGTCTATATTTAGTATTTTCTGACAGTATTTTGTGTTACTTTTCCCCCCAAAAAATGTTTGCAAATCAGCCTGGGGTTCAAAGCATTTGGGGCATTCACCTGTATACCTTGAAGATATGTGAGCTAGTCTCTTTGGTGTCATATACACTTGATGCAGGATATAGAATTGGATTAATTTATTATTCGCAGCCCGTGATGCCCCGAGATTTGTCTCCGACAGGTCCTCCCAATCTGCTGTTTCTAAAATGGGGATATATGTAGACCATTTATTCAGTATCTTTGTTGTATCTGTAGACAAGTTGGAGTTTACCAGACACGTGTATGGTCTAGAAACAAGTCTTCTTTCCACTCCGGCTTTTAATATACTTATACCTAGATGAGATATTATAGGGATACATAAACTTTGGAATTCAGATATCAGACAATATCTCAATTGTATATACCTGAATAGAAATGCGTCTGGTATATTTTATTTCTCTTTAAGATCTGAAAAGGACATATTGTCTTTTATAATTTTGTATTAATATTTAATACCCTTACATTCCCATACCTCTGATCCGGCAAATGATGCTAATATAGGATATTTCTTGTTGTGCCAGAGTGGGGAACTTTCAGTAACACCATTCACCCCTAGATTTTTGTATTTGCCAAATTTTGTGCTGCTGGGTGTGCAATTCCAGGAATACAATTGGTTCAGAGGGTAGGTATGCGTGTAGCATGCATTCCGTGTCATACACCGAAGGTGGAGGTGTGTCTTGAGGTTCAGGTGGCAGTGGTATTACCCAACTCTGAAAATATTTAAGTTGGCTAGCTAGATAATAGTAGTAAAAGTTTTTGGTAGCGCTCGGCCTGCTAGATTTTTGAGACACTGTAGGATATTTAATTTAACTCTGGCCCTGCCGGATCCCCATAGATAGTATGTGAAAAGACTGTTTAGAGATCGTAAACATTTTTGTGGTATAATTGATAAGCTGTGTTGAAATGCATGTAAAAGCTTTGGGAGTATAATAATTTTTTATGAGATTTATGAGCCCAATCAGGTTTATTGGGAACTGTTTCCAGATATTAAGTTTGGTTTTAACTATGCCTAGAAGGGCTAGTATATTTTTTTGTAGGAATACATCGTTTTTTTTTGTAATTATTACTCCTAGGTACTTGAATTGTTGCGACTGTTTAGAGATCTTTCACATTTTTGTGGTATAATTGATAAGCTGTGTTGAAATGCATGTAAATGCTTTGCTCCAATTTATCAGTAGACTAGAATAAGGGCCAAATTCAGTTATGAGATTATATGCGGAGGTAAGTGATTTAGTTGGATCTGCTAAATATAGTATTTAGTCATCTGCATATAGACAAAGCAGAGATGTGTGGGCACCTAAGGTTAAGCCCTGTATATTGGGGGACGAGCGGAGTCTGACAGCCAATGGTTCCAGTGCAAGTGTAAATAGATAGGGTGATAAAGGGTAGCCCTGTCTAGTCCATCTTTCCAGAGGGAATGTGGAAGAGAAAGCTCCATTAATATATATTGCAGGTGTACGGCATTTGTATAAGAGTTTAAACCAATTTATGAATTGTGGTCCGAATCCAAATTTTTCTAGACAGACCCATAAATATGTCCACTCTATAGAGTTGAACACTTTTTGGGCGTCTAGTGAGAGCATGAGTCTGGAGCCGGAATTGTCGTAATCTATTTGTGTGTGAATTATAGAGTTTTTCTGATATTAAAGGGGAACTGTGCCATCAACAGTAAAACGTGCCATCACTCACATATCACGTGCCTACAAGCCCCAGATATTAAGAAATGACTGACCAGGAAGTTAATGGGTGGGAGGCTGACATGTGACACTCCTAAGGCTTCTCCTGCACAATGCTGCCGGCAAGCACAGCCTCAGTGTGTGAGGGGAGACAGGAAGTCCCTCCTCCTCTCTGCTGTGTGAAGTCCAGACAGAGAAGGTAAGGGAATCTACAGCCCTTCTTTCCCACTATGTGAAAACAGCCCTTCAGGCTGTTTTCCACAGAGTTTTCTGGGGGGGGGGGGTTGAGTGGCCCACGGCACCCACGAGTGGGTGGGGCTTGTGCACCCGTGAGTGGGCAGGGGCTTGTGCACCCATGAGTGGACGGGGCCACGACACACCCACTGTGGGCGGGGCCACCGCACCGCTAGTGGGCGGGGCAGTGGCACCCACGGTGGGCGGGGCCACATGGGGCTGTAAGAGAATGGGCCAAGGGGGGCCTGCAACTAAAGGGACCATGGGGTCCATGAGTGGGAGGGACCAGGGGGGCTGCAAACAGGAGGAGGGAGACAGGGCAGATTGACTGACATGGTTTCAGAGCAGGAAGTGCAGGGGACCTGGTGATGCTGCTGCCATATCATACCCAAAAATGTAAATATCTTCAAAACTATGTAAAATAAAACAATGAAAATAAATTTCTCAGGAGAGCAATCCTATCAATAATTATCTAAAGTCATTTTTGGACCACAGTTCCCCTTTAATGGAGATGGATTTTCCAGACTTAAAGACTGTCTGGTCGGTATGTATTATCATAGGGAGTACTTTTTGCTAGTATTTTGACCAGCAGTTTATAGTCAATGTTTAGTAGTGAAATGGGTCTAAAGGATCCGCAGTCTAGTGAGTTTTTGTCTGGTTTTAATAATAATGTAATATGGGCAATGTACATACTAGGGGTTAGGGAGTTTCTATGGAAAGCATATTGTAGAGTTAGCAAAAGTTGGGCTAATAGGTATTCACTATGTTTCTTATATATTTCATCTGGTAGGTCATCTGGCCCTGGTGATTTACAAGTTGCAGTGGCAATGTTCTATTTGATCTTGTATGGGATAAGGAGTAGGTAGTAGGGTAAGCCAGAATGGATTTATGCGGTATTGTCTAATAAGTTTGGTATTATATTGCTCTGGAGATATTACCAAGAGAATTGGGGAGTGGTCTGAGATTCCTCTTGGTAAATGTGTAATTTTTGTTATATAAGGACTGGTTATTTTATTTATAAATATATAATCTATATGGGAAAGTGTATTGTGTGCACAGGAGTGACATGTGTATTCCTTTAATAATGGGTTTCTGGTTCTCCAGGGATCTAGCCATCTCAGTTCCAGTAAATTACTTTTCAGTAAAGGGTTGTTTAAAGGGTATGTCCACCCTTAAAAATAGTTTTTAATATGATGTTCTTTCGAGAATGCAAGCATGGGGCGTGACCGCAGTCGCGCCTGGTGATTGGCGAAGCGGCAGCCCAATCACGACGCGGCTGCCGTCACTCATTGGGACATCGGATGAAAGAGGATAGGTACGTAAAGAGTTTGGGGAGCTTTTGGAAATACAAAATGTGCGGTTGGGGCTTTCAGACATGTGGAACAACATATTAAGATGGGTTTTATCTAGGGGGAGGGATATTATAACGGGAGGGAGAGGGAGGGGGAGGGAGGGGGGAGAAGGGCTGCAGTACGCATGACAAATATCTACCGGAGGCAAGGTAGCAGGCTGTCTAGTTCTTTATTCATTACTGCGTTAAAGTCACCCATACATATAACACAGGCTGTGGGGTAGCGTAATGTAAACGTAACTGCTGCTTTGAGGGGTGCTAATGAAGCTGGTGGAGGGTCATATACGCCCAATAGTACATATAGTTTCGTATCAATATCTAGTGCCACAAATACATATTTGCCTCGTCTATGTGTGAGCACTTCATGTATAGTATATCTAGCTTTTTTGGTAAGTAGTATTGAGACACCGCTTGAGTAGACAGACAGTGTGCTATGGGTAGTCCATGTAAGCCATGGCCTGTCTAGATAGTGCGTAGTAGTTGGGAGACATAATATATCTGCTTTTTGTGTCTGAATATAGGTAAAGATTTTCAGTCTTTTCCTTGGGTCATTAAGTCCTCTAACATTCCAGGACGGTACATTTAACCCTTTCCCTGCCACAGATCGTATATTCACGATCTGTGCAGTGAATACTCAAACTGCCACAGATCGTGAATATACGATCTGTGGCTTCCCCCCTCCCAAAAATTTTTCCCCCCCTGCTAGGGCCGATCGGGGGGCAGCATTCAACTGCCCCCCTAGCCCCCTCGACCCCCCCTCAGTTTGGTGCAAATTCGAGGGGGGGATCAGGAGATATCCCTACCTTTTCCTGCATCAGCCGGTCCCACGAGGAGGAAGTGAGGAGGAGCTCTTCAAAGACCGAAAGGGAGACCCCAGTGACTCACAGAACTTCCTCCTTCACCGGGGTCTTCCCATAGAGACACCTAGTGGTCTAGTGGAGGTACTGCAGCCTGATCTACATTTAGATCATGCTGCAGTCCCTGGTATAGCAAAAGCTGTCAAGCTGACAGCTGTACTATACATTTTGTGAATGGAACTCTAAAGTTCCATTCACAAATAGGATTTTTTCTAAGTCTTTGCTACTTAGCGAAGACTTAGAAAAAAAATGGGGACAGACAATAAAAGGTGCAAATATGCACCTATAACATTCGCCTTCAAAGGGCTACTGTACTGTGGGGTTGTACCTGTTGTACTGTTGCTGCGGAGCATGCAGCAAGGGAAAAACACATAAAAATAAACTGATAAAGCGTATACATTTCTGTAATACCGGTTATAGTTCTAGCAGTTTAACTGAATATACTTCATTGCAATTTAAACTGAAGCCACAATTATAATAGTACTACATATAAAACAGACACCTTGATGTTTTATATTTAAGCTAGTCAGTTATTTATAGTTCCAATCTCTAGACAGCATATCAATTTGAAAATTCACTACACTATTTAGTTACGTGGTATGTTGAGTCGCCCAAGGTTTGCAAATGAACCTGTTAATCTACTGAATCACTTTAACTTCTACCTTATCCACATTTCCTCTAAACGGTAAGCTAATTTGGGCAGGACCCTATATCCTATTGTATCAGGGCGTTGCTGCAAATAACTTCACTTTTACTGACTCTGAGTGCTGCATCATATTTTATTATTTGTACTACCCTTGTATGTAACATGTATGATTTTCTTGCATGTATCATTCTTGCATGTATCATTGTAATTGTAATTTGTCACGGAAGATGTTGACGCTATATGAATACATTATAATATTGCAAAGAGAGGGAACAAAGTTTTTTAAAAAATGACTGATGTTGTGGCGGCGACAGTTCCAATCACTGATGGTTGCTACCCTAGTTGCATCCCTTGCATCTGTGTAGGCTTTTAAATAACTTGTATAGAAAAAGTTAATATTGGAATTTTAAAAAAGTACTTAGGGCTAGGCCGCACTGGCGTGATTTTGATGCGTTTGTGCACGCAATTTTTTCCGAACATTGCAATTGCGACAATGCACGAAAAACACACTTTTTCGGGTGCAATGCGTTTGCGATATGCGTTCTGCATTTTTTTTTGCACAATCGCATGCGTTTCCCTATCTCTAAAGAAAAAGCGCAAACGCATCAAAATCACACAGGAAATCGCATGCGATTGCATGTGCGATGCAGTGTGGCCGTGCCCTCAGATTGTTTCATTGAAAAAGCACACCATGTTTTCTCACTTTAATTGATTTTTATTTTTTAGATCCTGATGAGTTTGAGCAAATATATGAACCACTGGATGTGAAGAGCAAAAAAATACACATAGTTGACAGCGGTTTAACTTTCAACCTTCCATATCCTCTTATTTTAAGACCGCAAAGAGGAGTTGATCTGATAATTTCATTTGATTTTTCTGCAAGGCCGAGTGATTCAAGTCCTCCCTTCAAGGTACTTGTTTAAATGTATTAAAATTGTAGACTGTTTCAGCAGCAATTAACATTTTATAAGTGTTACTAGCAGTTGTGCCCGGCGTTGCCCATGTACACTTGTGGGTAAAGTATTTTTTACGTGCTGGTGTGTGTTTGGCTTAGATGGAATAGACAGGTGGGAAAAGTGCACAGCTGATAATGTATGTCGTGTATTTAATAGTTATGAGTTGAGGAGGTGACATTGCTTGAGGGACGTATAGCACATATGTACATATGTTTATAGCAAAACTTTTATGTACAACGTTATCAGTTTTTCCACTTGGAGCGTAAATATACAAATGTTGTGGTGAACCTACTCGTGAACATGCTACATGGAATTTGCCGTTGGGAAAATATGTTAATTGCAACTGAATATCGCAGCACTTGAGTGACTGAAAGGCGACAGTGTCTCTGATCATGTGACGTGCTGGCTCTTAATTAATTCTGTTGTGCTATCTGAGCTCTGTGTGTTTTTACTAAGCGTGCTCTATTTTTTGCAAATTTGTTAGCAGTATGTCACCTTGTTTGCACTTTACCACTTTATCCTTGCACAAGGACCACTTTATATTGACTATTAGATCCCAATCAATAAAATTACTTTCTGGTCCGAATTGAAAGTGCCATGATGTCTTTGTTCTTTTAGTTGTAACTGTCTGTGAAGTGTGTGACATGTGGGCAGTGTGTGTGTGGTGCTTAAGTCTATGTAATACAGGTAATTTCTGTGTAGCCCATACCCCCAACCATCCCATGTCTGTGATGTTTTGGTGTCCAAGAGGATTGGACGTGACATTGGTGGTCGCGATATTTGGGGGCATGGCCACATTGTTTCAAAGCGTGGGCATGGCCGTGCCATTTAGGGGCATGGGTGTGGTGTTTGGGGGTGTGCCTGTGATGTTTGGGGGCATGGACAGGATGTTTGTGTATGTGGGTGTGATTTGGTAACAGACCTGGAATCTTTGGGGGTGTGGCCATGATGTATGGGGCGGACAATAATGTTTGAGGGGTGACCACAATATCTGGTAGCGTGATCACAACATTTGGAGGCACGGTTGCGATGTTTGGGGGCATGGCAGTTATCGTTGGGGGCGTGGTCTTGATGGTTGGGGTATGAGCATGACCGTGATGTTTGGGTGTGTGGCTGTGACAGCAATATCTGGGGGCGTGGTAACATTCCACATTCACATTTATATTTATGACAATAACCGCAAATAACTGCAAATGTGGTTCATATCACCAATAGTAACATAGTCTTTCCAGGGTTTATATTTGTATATAAATGTGATTCATATCACCAATAGTAACATAGTCTTTCCAGGGTTAATATTTTAAAACCATCCAGAAGCAAATTGTAATGTGTTATGGACCTTAAGGGAAATGTCTGGTTCCCTCTGTTATAGAAGCTGTTGTTCTGTGTGTGCAGCTCTCTGAGTTGTGTAGCCGTACATTACGCTGTTGTGTCACTGAAGTGGACTCTGTGTCTGTGTTGTTGAAGTCGGGCAGCACACAGAGCCCAGGCCCTTTATCTGAGTTACTGAATTGGGGAATCACACTCTGTAAGTGACGTGCAGGCTTTTCATTGTTCAAACTGGACTTCATGGGTGTCTGCCCTTTCGGAGGTCATTGCCGTTTTGTTGAGTCATTCAGGGGTGTGGCTGTGAGGTGAGCACATTCATTCATTCATTCATTCATTCATACATACATACAAGATTTCTGCTTTATATAGTAGATGACGACCATACAGAAGTCTTGACGTTGGTCAAGTGCATCATTAAAAAGTTGTTGGTATTTATAATTTAACTTTGGATAAATATCTGTGTGCCCATAGTTTCCTGTGACAGCTGGAAGATTTCAATGTCATATGACTATATGATCATATATCTCATTTTCATATGATTATATGATCATCTTATGTGATCCATTTTCTAATGAATGAGTTTTCTAAGAATGGTGTGCAGATTTTGGATCAAGATATTTCAGTGCAGGATTTGGGAGCAGGTGGCACATACAACTAATACACAATATAACATGTAAAATGATTTAACAAGGATGTTGCATCCTGGATCGACACCAGGATTTGAGTGGCTGCCAGGTAAATGGAAACATGCACCATATTTATTTAGTCTGTTCACTTATCCAAACTTGGGCATTTAAAATCTGGTAAGGGAATTTATGTTGGATATTTCCTTACATACAATCCCATGGAATCCATTTAAATTATTTCTAGGAATAGCAATAGTGATAATTAACTGTATTTGGTATATTTATGGTAAGGTAATTATTACCCTGATTATTACCCATGATTACTTTTAATCGTAATTAATGGGTAAAAAATCAAAAAATTTAGTTTTACAGTTATGTGATATTGAATGCACCAATGTAAAATAGGAAATAAAATGATAACTGATCTGAATTGGATGTGGCGACATTTACACTCCTCAACTACATCGTTTACACTCATCAACTAAGAAGACATAAAATTCTTATTCTTTACTTTGAGTAAGTTTAATGCAACTTTTAGAAGTAGGTTCTGCAATGCTTTTGTCCATTTCTTGTCTAGAATATATCATTTGTATGTATGTATATGTTTATTTATATAGCGCCACTAGGGGACGCAGCGCTGTACAATATAGAATACAAAAAGTCATACAAGGGTGACAGTAAATAAATACATAAATATAAGTAAGAGCATCACTAAATATACAAGTGCTTAAAACATGTAACATGAGGAAAGAGGTCCCTGCCCCTTAGTGCTTACAATCTACTTAGATGGGTAACATACAGATACATAGGAAAGGGTGGAAGTTCTAAAGTAATAACTGGTGCAGTATCAACAGTCATATGTGCTGTGCTCAGAGAGATCGCTTGACAGGTTAGATTTAAACTTATTTATTGAGGTTTCTTGATGTAGAAAGAGGGGAATAGAATTCCAGAGGACAGGAGCCAAAAGAGAGAGAGGTTTAAGGCGAGAGGAGGCAGTGTGAGACTCATTCACTTAAGTTGGGTATTTTATGTTTTGAAGGTCAATTTATTTACTTTTAATTAGCTTTGTTTGCATCTGGTTATCTCATATCTGAGTACTGGAGTTGGAATACATACAATCAGTTTCTTTCATTAATAATAAGACCAAACTGACCTACCCTATTTCCGCTCATTCTGACCTGTTCTTTGCAACAGGAACATTGTGTTTTAAACCCACAATTCATTTCAGGTAAATTACATTGAGTATTCGCTCATTTAACTGTAATTCTGCTGGTAAAGCTGAATAACTTCTTTCTAGTTTTGCATTTTATATGATTCATCTTAAACAGAAGAGTTTGTAGAGATTAATGAAATTAGAGCATGGTGTGTAACATTAATGGATATCCATCACATGGGAACAGACCCACAATATTCATCAAAAACAGTTGGACTTACCTCCAACCATGACCCTATTGTGTACCTTCCTTGATTTTTCTCCCTTGCAAATCACATTTCCTGACCAGAGCCAATGGGCAGCTCAGTGGAAGGGAACAAGACGTATGCTATCCAGACACAAAGAGGAAAGGATAGGAGGAAACGCACATGCATATTGAGTACAAAAGATTTTAAGGAGATGTAGCTATTACAGTTATGCTCCTGTTAAAATAAATAAATAAAACCTTTAAGTTTTGTTTGTTTTAAGTGCTTATTTAAGAAATGTTATCAGATGTTTCAACAATCGTTCAGATAATTTTGGTCTGACCAAATTTTTTAGCATGTGCAGTAACAATCGGACCAATTTTGTCGTCTGGTACAACATGCCATTTAGTTCATGTACAATAAATCTTACTGTTGAATAGATTGGCCCTTCAAGACAATAAATATATAATATATAAAGACCTCAAAACAAGGCAGAGCACAAAAGTTTAAAATCACTGAGAAAATATAATTAGATATACGGTACTTGAATGTTGCCTCTATTAAGGAGTAGTAAAAAATTAAATACTGTACATATTTAATCAAATACATTTATGTATTATTTGCTTTGATGTATCATCTGGTTAATATTGGCAAACTCCACTAGCTTAAATTGCTTAAATGACTTAAATGAAAACCTGCAGTATTTCCTTTATAATGAGCCGAGACTCACATCTCTGGCTTCAGCCTAAGAGAAATTATATTAGGGTGAATGTTCAAACGTCCTGCTTCCAGTAGCTTTAGTGACATTACCTTACCTCTGCCCGCCCCTCTGCCCCAGGGGAGAAGCATGCTCAGTAAACAGTTAATGCTGGGGAAATCAGAAAGTTCATGGAGAAAAAAATGACAGTTGAGAAGGAGAGCCTATTAATGCAGGCAGAGGCTGGTAACATGACTACAAGCTGGTCACATGGCTAAAAACAGGAAGTGTTCAAGCAGAGAGTAATATTGCTGTACCTTTCTAGCAATAACTTCTCACAAATTTTGAACTACACAGAATAAAGCCTGCAATACCTCTAGTAGTGTATAGACAAAAGTGAGTGTTTTAAACTGGTTTTTAAAAATATCTTGATCCTAAAGGGCAACTCCAGGCAAAAATAACTTACCATTTTTAGATATCTGTTGTATTCAATTAGATCAACTGGACTTGAAGTTTAGTTCTTGAAGACGTTTCGCTAGTCATCCGACTGGCTTTCTCAATTCAGAATGACTTGTACAGTGCAGTGAAGAATGCTCTGATTTGTATGTGGGGGAGACCAAACAACAACTGCATCAACGTATGGCCCAGCACAGAAGAGCCAATTCCTCGGGTCAGGACTCAGCCGTGTACCTGCATCTTAAGGATAAAGGACATACCTTTGAAGATTGTAATGTTAACATATTGGCAAAGGAACGGGACTGGTTCAAGAGAGGTGTTAAGGAGGCCATTTATGTGAAAATAAAGAAACCAAGCCTAAATAGAGGTGGGGGGGTTCGACACCATCTGTCTGCCATGTACAATGCTGTTTTGACACCTTACTCTGGGCGTTCCTATAACACCTCTTAGCCACTATCTAATCATGCCCTTAACACCTCGCTGTGATAGGCTAATTGGGATTTTCCAGGGTACATAATTGCCAAAGATTCTTGTACAAGTCATTCTGAATTGAGAAAACCAGTCGGATGACTAGCGAAATGTCTTCAAGAACTAAACTTCAAGTCCAGTTGATCTAATTGAATACAACAGATATACCATGACCTGGATGAATGAGAACCTTCATAAGCTTACCATTTTTAGCATCACCCCCAAAACCCCACTTACGTTTTAATCTTACTTTTCCCTGAAGCTCCCATGCTGAGTAATAAGAACTTACAAAAAGGCATTCCCTGTTGTGAGCTGGTTATGAGTGCACTCAGAAGCAGAGCGCGCTCACAACCACTCATTCTGTCGGGGCCACATCTGAAGGCTGTGGGTAAGTTTCTATAACTAAGCATGGGAGCATCAGGGAAAGGTAAGCTTGAAACACAAGTGGGGTTTTGGGGGTTAATGATGCTAAAAACTTTTTTGGAGGGCTTGAGTAACCCTTTAACCTTTCTATTCATTTTTTTATTGCCCCTTCCCCTGAACTCATGCCCCTGAGCGTAAGAAAGAAACTTTTGAAGATTTTATGTAGCAATCATTGGACTTAACAACATTCCCTAGAATGCTGGATTAATGAATTCCACTAGTATCATTGTAAATGCAGCTGACCTCCTTTTTAAAATATATGAATGTTTTTTGCTTCAATTCCCTGGTTGGTTGGGTGGATGTTTTTACTGTCTCAGTGTAAGCAGGCAAGTCTTAATTTAAAAAAAAATAACCAAAAATATGTATCTGGTATATCACCATAACCTTAAAGGGCATGTCCACCCCCAAAACTAAAATTTAACCCCTTACTGGCCACATCAAGTAGTTTAAAACAAGCCTTACCTTACATTCCTGCTCAAAATAGTTCCCCTGCTGTGCCCCTCCAAAGTCCAGGAAACTGCTGTGTAGGAGCAGTGTGTGACTCATACTGTGCCTGAGACTTCCTCAACCTCATCAAGGTTGAGGCATGCTCAGTGCAGCCCTCCCTGCCTCTCAGCCAATCACGGACGCGGCTGCCGGTCCCGCCCCCTGCTTTCAATTCCATGCAAGCAGAGGGCCTGAACACTGCAGCAGGGGAGAGAGGGCAGGTAAGTAAGAATCGGGGGACTTTCTAACAATTATATTAATGCGGTTGGGGCTGGGGGAGCATGCCCTACCACATATCAAAAGTTAAATTTTGGGGTGGACATGCCCTTTAATTTATCCACCCCCTGATTTCACTGAATCTACCATATAATGGCTTGCAAACAAAAAAATAAATCTCTATACTTTAAATATACATATTTGCAACTGGTCCAAGCAACCCAACCTTCTCTACCTTATAACATGGTTCAACTGATGGCTTGGGGTCTAACTAAAATGGTCTTTTATGTCCGTTTTCTTAAACAAAGTAAACTTTAGGGGGAAAATGTACCAAACATATGTAAAAGTTTTTGAAATGGGGCCTCTTCTTATTTGATATTATGGCTCAAATACTTGGTTTTTCGTTTTTTATTTCTTTTTAAATATGTATCTCCCAATTTCACAAGTTACCATTTATAATGTCACCTTTTTTCGTGTGCCCATATAAAAATATATATACACATATTTATATATTTATTCTTAATAATGACTTTTTATATTGTTTTTGCAATAGTTAGCCAGTTCTTAATCATACAATATTTTGGAGTTGAGCAATAAAGTGAAATCACAATTTCTAGCCCTAGTCCTATGTTTAACTTTACATGCATTTCCAATGACCACTATGTTTTTGACATTGCAAATACATCTGATAATTATCTTGTACTTAACGAAAAAAGGAGTTTAAGAATTCTAAACATTTACTTTCCTTTAAAGGAACTTCTACTCGCTGAGAAGTGGGCAAAGATGAACAAACTGCCGTTTCCAAAAATAGACCCACATGTTTTTGATCGAGAAGGGCTGAAGGAGTGCTACGTATTTAAACCAAAAGATACATCAACTGAAAAAGACTGTCCCACTGTCATTCATTTTGTGTTGGCCAACCTTGAATTCAGGAAGTTCAAAACCCCAGGTAAAAATCACCTTTCCAAAATACAGCAAGTTTTTCTGTGCATACATAAACTCTTGATTTAAAGTTATGCGCAAAAGGAGTGATCACCAAAATGTGCAAAATGAAATATTTTTGAAACTGACCTTTTTGTGGAAAAAAAAAAGCTATCCAATTGCATGCCAAGCGAGCTATTTCCCATGAACTGATACATCATATCCCATTATATACTAATATTTGCTGCTTCCATATAGTTCTTATATTACCTTCACTTTAAAGTCTTTATATTAGTGTTATGCATGTAAGGAAGGATAGGAAACTATGTTCCCAAGGCTATGATGTTGTTTGAATATAAATATTTGTGTATACTAATTTATGTTCTATTAAAAATCACTGATAATTACATTTCCATAGAAACATATTACACTGGTTAATAAATGCTGCTCATTATGATACATATATCATATAAATTATATATATATATATATATATATATATATATATATATATATATACTTTTGCTCTCCTTTAGAAAATGTATACTATCAAATTAACAAAGTATGTAATTTGTCTCCTGGACGGCTATTATGCTTCATTAACAGCAATTTTTAAGCATTTGACCACTGTAAACGGTGCTTATTGTAGTACTTTTTAAAATGTATTTGTGATGTTAGCAATACCACACCTATTTGACTTGGAGTTATCTATACGTATCTACTAGTAACTTATCCTTTTTAATATTTACTGCATCTCCTGGAACAGATTCTAAAAACATAAAATAAACTTGCAGCCACATGTGTTTTGTACACTGATGTGATAATGCAATTGCATTAAAAAAGTTGAAAAAGTTTAACACCTGCTATGTGGCTGTCCCACAGCTACGCGGCTGGGATTACATTTTCGCAAGTAACTGCACAGTTCACTCCCGGTAACCGCAGCCAGTGCTAATACCTTTTTTTGAGTAACTTTTAGTACTGTTCGGGGCAACTTGGTTAGTGAGGCTGCCTTGCAAAGTTTCATTATTATATAGTTTTAATGGGCAAAAATGGTTTGCTGTGGGGTCATCGAAGTTCTCTTATTTCAATATTTGGCGTAGTTTGCCTTGCTTTGCACAGGATTACCAGTTTAAAATAAGGGTTTACTTATATTTAGCTCCTTGATATAGGCTTTTTCTAAAAGCCATTTAAAGGAATAGTTAACTCAGAAAGTGAACTATTCCTTTACTGCTTTAATTGAAGGAAAAGGTAAAGGAGCTTTGCCTTCCCCTGCTCTTCATTTAATTTAGAATGTTCCAAGAACAAAGGGAGGAAAATTTACCTTGCGTTCTATAGTTAAACTGAATACGGAATTGGTTGGGAACTGTCAGTGGAGGCGGCGGTGTATCGTGCACAGAGATGCAGAAAACGCTACATGTAGTATTTCGTCAATGGTGACTGCTCAAAAAAGAGCAAAAACAGGCTTGTGTGTATTATAAATAAATGACAGCTTCTTGCATTTTTTGGGTTATTACTGGACCTACAGTATGTAAGCCAGAGACTTGCTCAGTATAAACAATTTACAAAGGTTATAGTAATTACGAATTACTCATATGCTGTAATAAGTGAAGAAAATAATCAGAAAAATAATAAGGGAAAATACATTTTTGCTGCAGTTTTATAGTTGTGCAATGTGACAATGAATGGACATTATCCCTTGATGATTTACTCCTTGTGTGGGATTACAGTTTGGAGTACATTCTTTCATCATTTTCCAGCATCCCTATGTGAACTATTAATTAAAAAGAATGACAGCGTATCAGTAACTACCATGCTAACTTTAAGTGATTAAGAGTTGAATAACCTCTGCAAAAAATAACTTTTAAGATTTGACATAATTAATGTGCTTTTGATAAGATCTAAACATCAAATACAATATTTGTTTTCCGGGTGGACGGATACTGAGAGCATTTCTGAGTTGTATCAAAAAAATGTAAAAGTGCTATTTTGCTATTCTTAGACTAGACATTAAGCCCGCTACAATGACGGGCGCTAGAAGCACAGAGTGTCCCAAGGCCATAGTCCTCTATGTCCCAAATCCAGCCCCCCCCCCTGTCCCAAATCCAGCCCCCCCCCCCAAAGAAAGCAAAAAAAATGGGGGGGGGGGGGGTTGGAATTCCTTCCTGACTCAAAATGGCAATTGGAAAGGATCCCTGGATCAACCAGAACTACAGTATATGTATTAAAGGGTTTGTCCAACCCTTATAAAAACTTTTAGTATGTTACTTGGAGTCCCCCAAAACATAGGTTACATTTTGCTTAAAATGTTTAATAATGTTCCCCACCACTGTGGCTCTCTGCCATTTCCTGGTAAGGCATGTCCCAGTCAATGGCTGATTGCCATTACCGGATGAGCCTCCACTGCTGCTGCTTGTGAAATGAAAAGGCAAATAGCAGCAGGAGTGTAGAAGGAGCCATGGCGGTGGATCATGGAGTTTGTAAGTATAATATCTCATTCTGGGAACATTTTTAAAGCAAAACTAAACCTATGATTTGGGGGGTCCTGAGTAACATACTAAATGTTTTGATTTGGAGTGGACATACCCTTTAATACCAATAATTCTCAATAATAATAAGTTTTAGAAACGTATCCACTATATTATGATCACTATTCCTTAAACTTCCCATTACCTTTATCTCCAAAATGAGCTCAGGGTTATTATATCCAACAACACATCCTGTCTAGTACACACTTTTACAATCTGTGAAAGTATATAGAAAATATAAAGGGCAACTGTGGTCTCCAAACAAGTTAGGGTTAAATGAAAGCCTGCAATGTTTCCTTTTAAATAAGCTGACAATCACATCTCTAGCTGCTGTCTGTGGGAAAGTATATTGCATTGAATTTTCAAATTTCCTGCATCCGGTAGGTTGAGTCACATCGCCAGACCAATGCCACACCCTCCGCCCCCCGGGGGCCAAAGCATGCTCAGTGCTGGGAAAAACAGGAAGTACCTGGGGAAAAAATGGACAGTTGAGAAATGAAACCTATTAATGCAGGCAGAGGCTGGTCACATCACTACAAGCTGGTCACATGGAGGAAAACAGGAAGCATTTAAGCAGGAAGTGAAATTGAAAACCATTTCAGAAATAACTTTTCACAAATATTATCTAGACAAGTGATTTAGGTTTTATGTTAAAGGTACAATGGAAGGCTTTTTATACAATCCTTACTAGTTTGTAAGAATTGGAGACCCTGGTTACCTTTTAAGAACTTGATACCTTCTGAGGTGCTGTCAGTTCCCTTACTCCAATATACAGTATGGCAGGGTAATTTAAATCCCCCATAGCCAAGACATGCCCCTTACCAGAGGCCTTCGTCTACTGCATATGGAGATTAATTTCCACCTCCTCACTGGTATTTGATGGCTTATAACAGACACCAACAATTTAATTTATCCACCTTCTTACTTCCCGTACACAGTTGCACCCATATTGTTTCTGCCTTATTGTTTAAACCCCCAGCTATTCCATCTTCTAGATTTGGTTTCAATTATTGTTTAACTTACATACATAGTGTCCCTTCTTTCTTAAAGGATAAGTGCACTGTAAAATCTTGATTTGGAAGCTGCAGCTTTAAAAATACCGTTGCCATATTTATTTTTACCTATGCCACTCCAGAGCCTAGCTTTGTGCCTTGGAAGTTGCTGACATCTTGTTACTGGTTTGCTGAATGTTAAGCTCCGCCCCTCTGAGATTTCCTCTGCTTTCTCCTGCTTGAGCCTCAAACAGTAATATCTGTGAGTTCCGTGCACTCTCCTGCTTGAGCCTCAAACAGTAATACCTTTGAGATCCGTGCACGTGCGTGTGGACAAGACTGAACTTGTCCTTTTCCCACTCTAACGATCTGTTCCCCTCCCTAGTCTTACTATTAATATTAACAACATGCCTTTATCCCCATCTCCTCATGTCCACTGCTTGGTAATAATGCTAGATTGCGATCTTTCGTTCAAACCCCATGTCAGTTCACTTGCCAACTGTCCTGTCGGCTCCAACTTAAAAACATCTCACGCATTTGTCCCTTCCTCTCGAAAGAAGCTACAAAAATCCTATTCCAGTCATATCCTGACTAGACTATTGTAACATGCTCCTCTGTGGTTTACCAATCAATTGCCTACACCACTTCAACCCATCCTCAACTCTTCATTTAGTCATTTATTTCTCGTTTCTTAAATGCCTCTCCTCTTTGTCGGCCACTCCACTGGCTGACCATCAAGCAAAGGATCCAGTTCAAGCAGCTTACCCTATCCTATAAAGCACTATCCAGCACAGCCCCTCCATATATCTCAGAGCTGATCCACCGATACTGTCCCAGTATCAACCACCGCTCCACAAATTATATCCTTCTCTCATCCAACATGGTCACCTCTTCCTGTGCCCTCATTCAGGACTCTGCTCGTGCTGCCCCTCTGCTTGCTCTGGAAATTTTTTACTGAAATATTAATATTCTTTTTCTTCTTACATCCATGCTAGCTAAGAAATACACTGCAACATTTACTTTTTTCTTTTTTTATGAAAAGCAAAGGAATATATCATTGTTAGGGTCAGGAGCATTTAAATATGTTTACACAAAATCTGCACAGAAACCTCTGTTAGTTCTCAAAGGAAGGCCTTCTACATAGCAAGGCTGCGGCTACCTGTGAAGTGTGCTGTCAATACTTTAATGAGTGTTGCCCAGCTAAGGTGAATTATGGGAGCAGACCCCTAGTACCCACAGGTTAATTTTATAAATTACCCAGCAGCCACAGCTAAGGAAATGGTAAAACACAGCTTGTTGTATCTTTGAATTTGCTGTTGGGACACTAGAAGAAGACTTAAGTTACCCTTTACATTTAGGTACTTTAGATACATTTTCACTGGCCTGTTTTTTTTATTTTTTGCTATGTTTTATTCAAAAATGTTATTTTTTTTAATTAAAGGCAAAAGGAAGGGGTTGATTGGAAGAGTGTAACTGCCCTTTCATTTATGTGTAATAGCACAAGAGTGCAGCATTAAGAACACACTTGCATTTTTATTAATTTTTTTTATAAAAGGGGTGTTAAAGGGTATCTCCACTGAAAAAAGTTTGGCCATTTACTTTTATTGAAGAACGAGAGGTAAAGGAGCTGTGGCTTACCTCTCGTTCTTCAATAGGAACTGCAGGAGCCAGGAGAGACGGTTGGCTCCCCTGCCACATAGTCAGACAGGTCCTGACGGACCTGTCTTCGATGACTTGCGCATGCACCTAGAAGACGGAGTCTGTTGTGACATGTCAGACTTTATTTTCTCAGTGGAGATATCCTTTAATACAGCAAAGTGAGATTCACACATGTATCACTGTTGTGTGCGATGATACTGTAGCCAACTTTGTGTATCACAAAGTAATGTTTGTAATGTTCTGTTTTTTTCTGACTTTGCCATTTCAAAGTGATTTTAAAAAAAAAAACTTCTTGTAATTACAATATAGGTGTTCCTCGAGAAACCGCAGAAGAAAGAGATTTTGCTGATTTTGACATTTTTGACGATCCCGAAACACCATTTTCCACATTTAACTTCCAATACCCAAATGAGGCTTTTAAAAGGCTGCATGATCTTATGGAATTCAACACTCTAAATAATATAGATGTATGTATACATTTAAATGAATCTGTAAACATCCAACCTGTGCTGACAGTTTGCCATTACTAAAAAAATTCTGGATATTGTTGAGCAGCTGCATAGACATACTGTACACACAGTGTCTATATACACACATAGCAAATTGCATCAAATCTTACCTTGGTGTGATTCTTCTGGAGATGAACATTTAAAAATAGGCCAATAACTGACTTTTTAATGATGTATTACAATAACCGATTTCTTTTTTTTGTCTTACCCTCCCCCTTCTGTGATTTAAAAAGAGATGTATTACGTGTTTCATAATATAAAACTAGCAATAGATTTATTTCTGTTAGCAGTCTGAACATAATGCCTATAATGACTAAGTCAGTTTAACAGAGATTTTAAAGAATATGAATATTATACATAGAGTGAGGATTCTTATAATTCATCCTTTAGTAAACCTCCCTACTGATTAAGCATTTAAAAAAATTCTAATGCCATTGAACTCAAAACTATACACAAGCACTAACATGATAATCTACCCATACATGGTACTATTGTATCATTGTGTAGAGGGTAGGAGCTTAAATTCTACCTGTTCTTGAGAATATATCAGCTGGAATAATTCTCTTCCTCACAGCTTTGTCTGTCAGGAGCTTAGCCCCTTCTCAAACATGTATTCTGAACCTGAATGTTCTCAGAAGGTGGCACCTAGGTTTTGTGGCAAGACATTGGCAAAAAAGGGAACAGCTAATCTCATTGATTATAAAAAGTTTTCAAAACAATTTAGGCTCCTACCTCCCATATAATAGTACTATGTATGGGGAAAAATATCACCATTAGAAAAAATACAAAAACAGATACCCAGCACTGCACATCTAGAGGATATTTCCACCCTTTTAGAGATTCATACATACATTTTCTGTGCAGTTTCTCAAGTTTGCTTTTGCATTATCCATAGAGACAATAGCAGTGTTTTGCTAATTTTTGTATTACAAAAGAAGCTGCCCAACAAACAGTTACTTATATGATGCTGACTAGTCAGTAGTTATAGAAGTAATGTTAGCCTTCAGCTTCTCATTTTAGCATGTCTTGTCCTAGTAAATTACAGCTTCACTACCACAAAGTAAATGCTCTGCCGGGAAATTTCATGTTCTCCTTTTTTATTAACATGTTTTATGTATATGTACTTTAAAGGGCATCTATAGTGGGAAAATGAACTTTTTTTCCTTTCTTTCCATGTGTTCTATAATTCCCCACAACCCCCAGAGTGTCTTCACTTTTTTCAGATTCCCTCTCTGTCCTGAGATACACTAGTTAGAAGAATGCGTGATTGCATTCCTCTACTCCTACTTGGACTGTCAATCAAATCCCTGTGACGTGATCCCCCCTCCCTGCTCTGTAATAAACATAGAGATAAGAGCATTAGCAGAGTGAGAGGTAGCTTTGATGGTAGATATAAGGCTGCACTTGACCCCCCTTCTTAATAGCTTTCACTGATTGATGATGGGTCACAAAATGAGAGATCGTAAACTGTACTTTTCTCCTTCTTCTTCCGTGTCTTCAGGACAGCTTGCTTTCTATTGGCCACTGTGCATGGGTGTGTTTTTCAGGATGTTGAACTTTTAACTCCTACTGCACATGATAAGCTTGTTGGTTAGCCGGAGTTGAGACATGGAGGAGGTAACAGAGGGGAGGGGGAAGGGGGTAGTGCTGCACAGAGATCTGACACCATGTATAAACAAAGTCACTGACAGAGATAGGATTAAGGCAGCACAGAGTACATGAATTTAACTTTGCAAAGGGGCAATGTGTTTTTTTCACTATAGATGCCCTTTAAGGAGAATTACACTCATGCAGTAACTGACTTCTTTCTGGCTCCTCCCACAGTCATTGTCAATGCCAATTCTCCGATCTCTGACATTGGAGAATATACTGTATGTTAATGAAGGAGGGGAAAAAGCAGGTGGCTGCTGCACGGGTATAATTCTACTTTAATGCTAGAATGTCATTCCAACAGCATACAGGTTTTATTTAGCAATTTATATATGTGTTACTGCTTTATAGCAGACTCCTGGAGCACAGTTTTTGCTATTAACTATAAAATCACACACTTCACAGAAGACTGATATTGTGTAATCTCATTTGTATATTTTTAAGATTGTAGTGCAATGCAGCCCTTTCTGTATCAGGAGAAGATATCTGAGGATTCTATACCTTCAGTTGTGTGGATGGGTATATTTCTGGATGTGATAAGATATTTGATCATCACTATACATCAAGTGGTCACTCATTGTGGTGGTTGTATATAGTAAAGAGGCAGCTCCACCCTGTATCCTATTATTGTTTTTTTTAATACGTAGCCTTGCATCAATACAAGGCACATGCAGATGTCATATAAAACCACTAATTTTGCTTTTTCCCCCCAAGATATCTGCACATATTATACATTATTACCTCAATTGAAATGTTGTACTAGGTGTAACTATTGATATTTAGTCATTCAGGTCCTTTTTGTTTGTTCTTTTCATGTTAAGTTTCTATTATCCATGATCCAATACATCCTTGCTTTGTTTGTCCACATATATTTGTGTGTAGGAAGTTTTTAGACTTGGAGGCCCAGTTTCATGCCATCTGTTGGAGCACCCTGACAAAAAGTGGAGCATATGAAAATGCCAGTGGCCCCACTGGTGCAGACTCACACTTTCTGTAATTAATCCTCTGTCTGAGCATGCATAAACCAGCTCACACATTTATTTAGAACTGCCAGTAGGTCTAGGTGATATAGTTTCCCTTACACTAGCTTTTGGTAAATTCTTAAATAGTGAATTAGTGAAATAGTGAACTGAATTTCAACCCAATCCTCTGTAAAAAAAAATTTATTTACCTTTAGATCTCCTTCAGAACTCGTTCAGCATCAATTTTAGAGTACTTTTATCATTACTGGCACTGCCAGTCCTTAAAGACATAATATTTTATGTGCTGTGTGCAGATTTTATATTGTCCATTATTTTCCTATCTTAGGTGATTAAGCAAGCCATGAAAGAAAGCATTGAATACAGACAGCAGCACCCATCTCGCTGTTCTGTCTCGCTGAATGACGTTGAAGCAAGAAAATTTTTCAACAAAGATTCCTAAAGCAAGATTCCAATTTCAACTCTGCTTAAGTTCTAACTATATATACAAATGTATGTGTAGAAAGTCAAAATGCAGTATACATTGGAACACTTTGTATAAACATGATGTGTTTAGTATTTAACATTACATGTAAAGATTATACCAAGATTTATTATATTGATATGTATTTCTCAGCATTTCTAATTATATGAGCAAGTCATTTCCACCCAGTGGAACATCCTACTTTTGGTTACTTTGACCCTATAGTTAGATACAAACATGTGGTTTTCAGATGTAAAAATGCTTAGACAAGACATCCAACACATTTAAAAAAGCAAAAATAAATCCAAATAAATTTTCTTCATATACAACTGCCTGACTTGTAAATTGTCTTAGTATATAACTGTCTGACTTGTAAATTTGTCTTAGTATTCAACTGTCTGACTTGTAAATTTGTCTTAGTATTCAACTGTCTGACTTGTAAATTGTCTTAGTATTCAACTGTCTGACTTGTAAATTGTCTTAGTATACAACTGTCTGACTTGTAAATTGTCTTAGTATACAACTGTCTGACTGTAATTGTCTTAGTTACAACGGTTGACTTGTAAATTGTCTTAGTATACAACTGTCTGACTTGTAAATTGTCTTAGTATACAACTTTCTGCAATGTTATGCAGTGGTAGTTCATTGGCTGTGACTGACTGCTGCAACCAGGCAAGAACCCAGCACTAGGGTAAGACCACGATGGAGATCAATCAGTATAATGCACTTCAGGGTCTGGGGAGACAAGTATAACGATCTCCGGGTTTGGGGGGGTTGGGATGGTATTTGTAGATTTTAGTGGTGGGGGTGCACATGCAATTTTAAGTGTTCAGGTGCTACTGCAGTTCCCATAAGAATTGCAGGGATATGTTTTATTAAGCAGGCAAATAGACACATAGCTAATAGAAAGAAAGAAAGGCATGTGATGTAAATACACACACTATGTATAGATTAAGGACTTACAGGGTTATTCAATAAAAGTTCTTATTTAAAATGGTGCTAATTTTGCCCAAACCAATCAGATGTTAGCTTACAAATGTTAAATAAGATCGGATTGGTTGAGGCAAAATTAGCACCATTTTAAACAATAAGAACTTTTATTGAATCTCCCTGAAGGACTTTTATTGAATCTCCCTGTTAAAGTATAAAAACTAGCTCAGATACTATAAATCGAGTAGCTTCACTTTATATCAATGTGAATAGTTCTTTTTCTGGCTGTGTTGGGTCTTGGAATTTTTAGCAGATTAGTTTTGTTACCTTAGTAATACAGACTTTGTAAGGTTACCCTGTATAGTAAGGTAATTACATCTGTGGAAAAAAAAAATCTGTAAAACTGTGAGGTTAGTTTCTTCTGATGACCTCAGAATCATTTTCATTCTCCATGTATCAGATTCAGATACATGATGATGTCCTAAAATGGACACTGTTCTCTCTAATTAAATCACTGAGATTATTTATTCTTTTATGTTTCAGGCACTTCAGTATGCTAGGAAAATGTCCCTGTATTTGTTGGATGTGTACATACAGTATATGTACATATAGTATTTCTCTTTGTGTATCTAGAGTAGTAGCCCTGTATAACAAAACCATAAAACAATTAGGAGGTTTCTGTCTCTCCAGGAACCTGGATCGTCTGGGCCCCATTGTGTAAATTTTATTAACTCCAGCTGGGAATTACACCCTCTGCCTTTTACTTTCAGAGGTAATGTTAAACCACAGTTCTAACAAGCAGCATTTGTGATTAGCCATAACAGCAAATAATTATCAGTATGAATACTACATGCTGACTTTAGGTTACTTATTCTATACAATGGCTCTGTTATATGAGGCCTCCTCATGGAATAGAAACTCTGCCTCACTGACATCATGCACTGAATATCCGTCTCTAAATCATGCATTAAGAATAAAGGGCTATATGCAAAAAGTACAATCACGGACGTAAATGCTTGGCTGCGATGATATAGTCACGAATGTTTGTGTGTACATAACCATGTGGTACCAAAATACCTCAATGGTATTGTATAGGGGATAGGAAGACAATGATTGTTATAGCACTTCATGACCGCTTTTGTAGATTAACAACCCCGATTGTAAATTTACAATTATGGCAACACTCCTGAATTTGGCCCAAAGTGATAGAAGCCAACTTCTCTAGGCTTGGGCACCTGGTGAGCATCTGAAAAATTGTGCATTGTTCCACATGCTAATCAAGAGCACAGCCCTAATGTACCAGTCCTAACGGGATATATAGAAATTTTGAAATGGTTTTGCTGTAAATTGCCCCTGAGATATTTTTAGTTGATGTTCCCTTGTAAATTTTTTATTTAAAAAATCTGTCAGTAAGTCTTTATAGATCACTTGCTTTGGCAACATTTCTAAGAGTCTGAGATTAATCCCCCTCTACTTAGTATACTTTGGTGAAACCTGTGATCTTTACTGCACTTAAAAGCCTGTTGGCTGGGTCCTGGCAGACAATAACCCATCCTCAGGTCCTTTTTCTTAGTACGCTACTTTAATGATCTGCAAAGTCATTTTGCTTTTCTAAATATAAGGTTTAAGATAATTAGCCCCATTGATTGCCATGGTGTATTTTACGTTGTTGTAAAACAATGCTGTGGTCAAAAAATTAACATTTGGTATTTTATGTCATAAATTCATAAGGTACCAACCGCTGTTATAGATGGTCAATATAGTTCAACATTTCTCAAAGGGTGTCCCATATATATACTGTGTATATATATATATATAATTGTTAAAATGTGATTAACGCTTTATTAATTAGAATCAAAACTGATTACAATATCCACAGTAAAGAACATAATAAATTGGTAATTAAAACATTTAGAACAGACCACAAAAAGTGTGCAATGGTCTAATAAGGAGATATAATTAATTTCTGCTGTTGCTCCTTTATAAATACCATCCAAAGCTTTTCAGCAGTTTGTAGACTTGATCACCAGATGGATTTAATCTCTTTGGGCCCATGTAATAGGCTGGGCTGTCTTTGGCGTTTGTGAAACCCAAGAGAAATTACTTCCTTTTCCACTGCCTGAGAGCACACGTCTTGGACTATAAACCCCCACTAGTCACTTCATGGCAGATTTATCCCAGTTAGAAGGGCAGTGCTCATCTGGGCATGCAGCAATGCAAAACACCTTTCCAGCTGCAGGGGTGGCCTTTGAATCATTCGCTGGTTGGGATATGATGTGCACACACATCCTCTTGGTGGTGGTCTCAATTACAGCAAACTAGGTAATCGGAAGGTATCTTAATATAACAATTAAGATCGATCTGTTATTTTGTGATACCGCCGATTGAAAAATTTCCCCAATAGGTTTATAAATAGGTTTAGAAAGGAAGACAACAGCTGTTAACTAGTCTAGATCTTATGTTGCATAACTTATCTTGAGTAGTAAGGAGAATGTATATGGATTTCATAGGCAGGTCCTACGTCAACAGTACACAGTCAACCATAGAAAATTAATTCATCTTAACTTGTCAAATTTTCCCTTTATCCTGTTACTGGAATAAAATAAAGAATGTATTGCTGGGGGGGAGGGGGGATTTCTCTTGCTAACTTTGTAATTGCACAGATCTCAGTTTTAATATGTTTATAAATGTTCAGTGTTCTCTCCAGAATTGTTTTCCAGCCGGGTGGCATGAAAAAGTAGCCGGGTGGGGTGGGACGGGGAGATTTTGTGGTGGGGGAAATTAAATGTGCACTATTTTTACTAGTTAATTATTATTTTCAATTACTTTTTAAACTCATGCAGTATAACTACATTGAAAGAAATACAGCCTTCTTCATATTCTAAAGGGAATAATTAACAGCCTTTCATCATGCTCATTATATAGGTCAGGAATGTCCAACTTTTGTCCCATTAGGGGCGTTATTGCTTTCAGGAAAAAAGTTTCCATGTTTCCATGGCAGCTTTCAGGAAAAATATTCCTTTAAAAAGGATTTTACAGTATTCCACACGTGGAATGCAAAACCAGAGTGCCGACTACAGACCGGTTTCGGCTTTATTGAGCCTTTTCCTGAAAGCTGCCATGGAAAAATGCAAATTAACCAGAAGTCTCTGTTCCTTATTTCCAAATATAACATGGCAGCACAAGCACATGTGACATACAGAATGCATTGCAGGTTTCCTGTGCGACCCTTTTGCGGCCTTGGGGATCTTGCAAAAGCTAGTTAACACATGCTAATATAATCTCGCAAGTGTAAAAAAATTTCCGGATGTCGCAATCTGGCCAATGAGAAGACACGCTTCTTTCAGAGCATGTCTCTTCATTGGCCAAAGTCGCCAACGGAGTCCAGGAGCACCAAAGGAAAATTCAGGTGAGTAAATCTAGACCTAGAAAGTGAGCCCAGGGGTGAGAGGACAGTAAGGTTTAGGTCCTCACCCTGGGAACTTTCCAATGAGGGATTGTGGATTTGGTGAGTGTAGAGTTGTCCTTTAATCCTTTAAAATCCCCAGTTTCTTATTCAAAGCTGCAGAATAGCTATTTTACCCAATCGCATGGCCATAATCAGATGGAGAAATGCATTTCACTCCATTCTAAGGGTTTCCTGGCCTTTATTAATCAGCCTGTGTCCTTGTACCTTATATGGAACTCCTACTGTGACTTTAATATCCTTATAATTTATGGTAGGGGATATGTTTCTCCTTATAATACAGGAATGCCACTCTGGGCTTCTGATCTGTTGGTCTGTGTCCTTGAACCTTTATATGTACACAATTCGGATAGTTCTATGATCCATATAATTTACAGTTGGGGGTGCATTATCCACTATATAATTTACAGAAGGGGTTGATAAATGTAAGGCGATGCATCTTGTGCTGCTTATACTCCGAATGGCTCTGTGTTCAGTGAATCTGTTGGGAAAGGATCCTGGAGTTTTGGTGGATAAGAAAGTTGAATGTAACAAGCAGTGCCAGACAGTAACAGCTAGAGCCAGCAATATATTGTCTTGTAGAAAGAGGGGTATGGATTTGAGGGAGAAGGCACTTGTGTGGGAATCATTGTTGTGTCAGGATCATTTTTTTCCCTGTTCAGGGCACAGCCTGATGCACCCTGATTTTGGTGGGTTTGCGCATGCAGTTTCTCCTTTTGAGATAAGAAATCGCATGCGATTGCGCATAAAAATTATGATTGCTGAGTAGGCTGGACTAGATCAGGGGTGTCAAACTCAATCACATGAGGGGCCAAAATCCATGAAGGTATTCAGGCTCATCAGCAAAGGGTGTATAGTATGTATGTTTAATTCCGTTTATATAGTGCCATTTGGGGGCGGGATTTACTAACATCCAATGAGGTTCTGTGGCCACGGGTCGTGGACAGAATCGGATGTCTTTTTGCGCCTTCACACTGTTAACAGATCAAAGGGGGGCAGTGAGGGTATGGTGCCTGTACTTGTGGTGAGATGGCAAGGGGGGGCAGTGAGGGTATGGTGCCTGTGCTTGGGGCAATGGTGCATTAACCATATGTGTACCCTGCAATAATATGGAACTTCTACAAGGTATCATTTACACAATAAAAACAAAATAAATGTAGAGATGCAGAACAGGAAATAACTGATGGCTTTATTCTATATATTGGGGTGTAATCCCCTGGGAGTCCTTTCAGCTCTGATCTCGCTATATTTCCTAGAGACAAGTCCCTGTTTGATGGGGTGCTTGCTATGCCTTACCGGATATTAAAAGTGATGCTAAGGGGTAATGTGGGGCCTTGAAGAGAATTATTTGGGGCTTAAAGGGAACTCACAAATTGGAACATTTTAAGTTGCTTCCAGCTGGATCTATAATTCACAGGGAAGTAGGAGAGTTTATTCAGGGTTAAACTTACCTGCCAGCGCGATACTCACGGCTTCTAAATAGCAGATGGCATGCTGTCCCAACCTGCCTCCCATCTTATGCGCATGTGCGTCAATAATAAAGATAGGAAGCAGTGCATTGTCTATGGCCCCTCACACTACATCACAATGTGGCAGATAAAGGGCAATGTTACCTAAATGCAAAAGTTGTTTGAACTGCAGCTCCTTTGGAATCACATTCCCAATATGTCACCAAAATGAATGGGATGGCACAGGAACATCAGAAGGTTAGAACCGTGCTCCTGGAAAAGCACCAGATAGATATTAGATTAGACCAACAAATGTCTAATCTATCTAATGTCTGCCTAGTGTGTTACTGGGATTTTGGCTGGGTACATATAGAGTTATAGATCATCAACAGCTCTAATGTCATTGGGATCTTATACAGGATGTCACTGTAGATGGGAATACAGGTAGCTATGTTCAACTATAACTCTCATAGTGCCTGGGTAGGTTTTGCAGAGATCACTGGGTAAAAAACAGACAGTTAATGCTGGAGGGAGTTGAATGGAAGAGGTTAAAGTTCTGTGACCTCTATTTTACTAGTAGAGGTCGGAACCAGCAAAGTAAGTACCTCCCATTAAAGGGTATGTCCACCCTTTATAAAACTTTTCCCATATCAAAGTTCTTGCTCCCCCAGCCCCAACCGCATTAGTATTATTCCAAGAAAGTGCCCTGATAGTTACTTACCTTACCTCTGTCCTCCTCCGCACATTCCCGGCACTCTGCTTGCATAGAACTGCAAGCAGAGTGCCTGCAGAGAACTGAAATCATAGCACAGGGACAAGTTACACCAACACTGAATAAATGGGACCAGACTGAATTTGGATTCTAATGCGGAAGAGGAATTGGTGATTTGCAAGGGTTAAATCTCTATGTACAGGCTGGAGTGAAATACATTATATACCAGGGGTCTATATCTGTGTATATGAGGTGATGTTTCAGTGATCCACAGTGATTTAAAGGACTCACAGAACCTCCACTCCTGCCATCCATAGTACCCAGGGTAAGGACCTAAATCGCACTGTCCTCACCCCTGGGTTCACTTTCTAAGTCTATATTTACTCATATAAAGTTTCGTTTGGTGCTCTGCTACCAGTTCCGGTTAAAAAGGGGTCTTGACCGGGTAGTTTTCACTGACCTATTGGCACGCCTATTAAACCTACATATAAATTCTTAATTAAAATCACAAGTGTTCTCTCAAGAATTTTTTTCCAACCGGGTGGCATGAAAAAGTAACCGGGTGGGCCGCCTAGGGAGAACACTGAATGTCTATATATTCCCCTGGAATCATTTGCTTTGAAGAGCCAAATTCCTGTTCTTACTATTTCTTCATATTGCCTTTTATTCTTTCTGCTTTTTGGACTGTATCAGTAGGACAAGGAGAAGAAAGTCAGTACAGACATGCGGGAAACATAGGAGAGGTGTTCTATCCATAAAAGTATTACCCCGTTATTGCTGAATTTCAGGACATTTTTTCCCACTGACCATAATGGGTACATTTGATCAAATCAAATCCCAAGTGTCACTTCCTATATGAAATGTACCTACAAAATCGACGATAGCAATCATAAATCTATTACCGAGATTATAGATGAAGGGAATAAATCACCAAAAGCTGCTTCTCCACTAACAGACGATCTGTCCCGATCACGCGCCTATCTTAGGCGCATGCGCACCAATACAAAAGATAGGCGCGCAATCGGGACAGATCAGCTGTCAGTGGAGAAGCAGCGCGAGTGCGGAGCGGTGGTAAGGTAAGTTCCAGTGTCCCCTGAGCATACTATTATTCACAGGGAGGTGAGAATAAGCGTTCTTCACCTCCCTGTGAATAATAGAAACTGATGGATTATATTTTTAAATCGCCCCTAGAATGCCATTTTACTACTGCTTGGTATTCTACAAATGAATGTTTATAAATTTACGAACGTTTACATTAATGTACGCCCGTGGTTGAACAGTAATGGTAACCTGTGGTATCGCAAATTTGCTGTGGGTTTTTAAATATGGCCCTGTGTCTGACACAAACACAATTTCAAACAAAAGTTCTAAAATGTATACAATAAAAGCACAATAATACATATATGTAAAAGACAATGTATGGTTTATTAAGTATTTAAAATGAAGTATGGCATTTAGTTTTATTGCAGGCATGTCCATCCTTGTGGTCCTCCTCATAACCCAACCTAGTATAGTACAGTATTTGAGGTTAAAGGGCATCTATAATGAAAAAAAAGTGGTTATTTTAAATTGAACTGGAAACTATAATTCTTCCCAACCACCACTGTATCATTTTTTGTTGATCTGCCCCCTATTTCTTTAGATATATTTTTGCTGTAGCTGGAATGGTAACAGTTTTGACAGTTGGAATGCTGTATGCAGGCTTGACAGTTGGTTTGTGGGAAAAAAGTCAGGTCAGATGGAAGTGGGAGTGGTTAAAAGAGGGAGGGGGGATACTGCTCCTAAACAAAATGTGTGCTGGATTGAAGGCATGCACCAACACACACAAATCTACTTACATGTATTCAATTATAGATTAAGATGAGGCAAAGTCATTTTTTCAGTATAGTGTCCCCTTAAATAAAGACATGTCCATCAATTCTAACCTACTCAGCAATATCCACAAGTGCTAGGCCACACTGCTGCGCTTTTGTTTGCGCATGCGTTTTTTTTCATATCATTATAAAACGCGTCAACGCACTGAAAACACACGTTTTCGGGTGTTTTGCGATTTGCGTTCTGCATTTTAAAATCGCAATCGCATGCGTTTTTTTAATACTTAATGGATAAAACGTATGCTCAAATGCAATTAAATTGCACATTAAATCGCATGCGATTCTGTGTGCGATTGCGCTGCAGTGTGGCCCTAACCGTTTATAGAGGAAGGCAAAAAATGTCTTCCTGTTTTCTCCTATGCTAGCTTTGAGTGACAGTTAGAGGCAGATAGAATCATTACCCTCCTTCACAGCATGGCTAATGGAAGGCTAATTGAAGGCAGAGAGAGGATTGAAATCAGAAAAAAAAAAAAAAAAAAAAAAAAAAAAAAAATGTATGGGGAGGGCTGCATACCTTTAGGGTTTGTTCACACTAGAAACTGAGATTAACGCACAGCATGCGTTTGTCAGTTTGAATCCATTTTTTGCCTACATTTGTATCCATTTTTTTTAACAATGTGTATTCCATAGATTTCTATAGAAAATGCAAGAAAAAAAAAAAAAAAAAGACAGAAATGCTGCATACAGTGTGTTTTTTAAACGGACTGGAACAGAACGGATTATAACGCAGCAGGTGTGAACAACATTATGAAATCCTATGGGGTTTTACTGCCTGTCCATTTTTTTTTTTTTTTTTTTTTTTTTTTAAACACACCTGCGTTTAAAAAACGGATACAAACTGATGTAGTGTGAACGAGCCCTAACACTTTTTAAGCAATTGAGGCAAAATGCATTGAGGCAATACAGTTATCCTTTAAATCTCTGAAACATTTCCCCCCTAAATCTGGTCCAGTCCCATCTTTCTCTAACTTTGTTGACAATACCCCAATTTTCCCCATCTAATCGGCACACTGCCTTTTTCCTTTGCAATATATCCACAATCCGCAGGTTGTTTTCTCTCCCGACCACCGCTATGCTTATGCATGCTCTCATCCTATCGCGCTTGGACTTGGACTATTGCAACCTACTACTTACTGGTCTTCCTGCTTCCCACCTCACTCTCCTTCAATCTATACCTAACTCTGCCACACGTATTGTTTTGCTCTCTAATAAACAGGATCCCAAATCTCATATGTACCCGGAAAATAGCCTGGCTCTCCATTAAACAGAGCATTGTATACAAAATCCTTCTCCTAACATTTAAATCCCTCTGCTGCTCCTCCTTATATTTCCTCTCTGGTGTCCCCATATGTTTCTGCCCTTACCCTACACTCATTGCAGAACCAGCTCCTGTACAGACCCCCATGCGCACTGATTCTTCTCGCCATAAACCTCTCTTGTGGCTCCCATCCTCTGGAATTCCTATTCAGAAATACTACCGCAGCCACGTGCTAAGCCAGGGAGACAGCGGGAGCTTAGGAGCATTAATGCGTGGCTAAGAGGGTGGTGTAAAGAAGAAGGGTTTGGGTTTATAGAGAACTGGGCAAACGTTGCTGTCGGCTACAGGCTCTTTAATAGGGGTGGGTTGCACCTCACTGATGGCGGTGCAGCTGTTTTAGGGGAGAAGATGGCAAGAGTGTTGGAGGAGATTTTAAACAAGGTTTTGGGGGGGGGGTATTAGCAGTCTCACTGGGATAGATAGCTTAGGAGGAAAGCAGGGTGTAGATAGGCCAGTGGTGGGCGAAAAGGGGAGAATTGGAAATTATGGCGTTGAATGAAAAGTATGACATAATAGGTATAATAGAAACGTGGTTGAACAGTTCTCACAAATTGGGCTGTACATTTAAAAGGATATGCCTTGTTTAGGCAGGACAGAGAAAAAGGGAAAGGGGGAGGAGTATGTGTTTATGTTAAAAAAGAATTGAAGCCAAATTTAAAAGAAGTGATAACTGGCGATATGGATGTTAAAGTGGAGGCAATATGGGTGGAATTGGGCAACAGGAAAGGGGGTAATGTCATTGTTGGTGTCCGCTTTAAGCCGCCAAACGCTAGCAGAGAGGAGGTGAGTCAACTTCATATGCAGTTGGCAAGGGCTGCAAGTTTGGGGAGTGTGCTCATTATGGGGGACTTTAAAGGGCATGTCCACCCCCAAAACTAATTTCCTTCACTACTGGCCCCACTTTGTAGTGTATAAAAATCCTTACCTTACATACCAGCTCCAAATTGTTCTCCTGTAAAGTCCCCCCAAAGTCCAGAAAACTGACCACCGGGAGCCTGGCCACCAGGGAAATTGTTTCCACCTCTGAGCTGTCCTCTCAGAGATTTTTGGCTTGCTCAGAGCATCCCTTCACTCCCCCCCCCCTCCCCCTCCCATTTTGTTCTCCCTCCCCCTGCTGTAAAAACCCTTTGCCAAATATTAGTGCTAGTTCCCCCATGTCAACTGGGATAATGTATTATCAGGAAAAAGGTACTGAACAGAAGTGGACTGTGTTTAAGGGGATTTTAAGCCAGTTCACATCTAAATTTATACCCTTGGGAAATAAATGTAAAAAAAATAAATCCGCACTCATGTGGCGGAATTCTGTTTTAAAGAGGCGAATGGAATGGAAGAAAAAAGGCATTTATAACTTTGTCAGAGGGAACAGAAAGGGCCTTTAGGGATTATAAAAACTAACAAGGAGTGTAAGAAAGCAATCAAACTAGCTAAAATGAATAATGAAGTTAGGATAGCTGAACAAAGCATCACTAAGCCTAAAAAAAATTTTAAGTAGAAGATGAGGACTGAGAATGTTACTTATGGAGGATGGCGATAAAGCAAATGTCTTGAATATTTTTTTTCCCTCTGTATACACTATAGAAGATCCAAGTACAGATAGAGTATAGTAGCAATAATGGTATAAAACATTTAAGCGCACTTTGGTTAACCGAGGATATGGTACAGAAAGAACTAAATAAGGTAAATATTAATAAATCTCCTGGACCGGATAAAATACATCCTCAGGTACTTAGGGAGATAAGTTTAGTTTTATCTAGGCCATTGCTTCTTATTTTTGCAGGTTCCCTCATGTCCGGAGGTGTGCCTCTGGATTGGAAAAAGGCTGATGTTATTCCAATATTCAAAAAGGGTAGTCGTTCACAGCCAGGTAATTACAGGCCTGTAAGTTTAACTTCTGTGGTGGGGAAGATCCTGGAAAGTTTAATAAGGGAACATGTTCTAGAGTATATTTTAAGGACCGACATAAGTAGTAACCAGTTTACTTTGATTTTGCCAAGGCTTTTGATACAGTCCCCCATAGGCGACTAATGTATAAGCTAAGGTCTGTTGGTCTGTGGAGTCATATTTACACATGGATAGAAAATTGGTTAATGAATAGGATGCAGAGAGTAGTTGTTAATGGGGCTTCATCATTATGGACTAAAGTGCTAAGTGGGGTGCCACAGGGTTCTGTGTTGGGGCCATTTCTATTTAATCAATTTATTAATGATTTGGAAGTGGGTATTGTCAGCAAGGTTTCTGTGTTTGCTGACGACACAAAACTTTGTAGACCATTAAAAACTTCAGAGCATGTGCAATCATTGCTGGGGGATCTAGATAGATTGTCACATTAGGCTGCTAAGTGGCAGATGAGATTCAATGTTGATAAATGTAAGGTGATGCATTTTGGACTTAAAAATCCTTGTGCTGCTTATACTATAAATGGCTCTGTGTTAAGTGAATCCCTGGTGTAAAGGGATCTTGGAGTTTTGATGGATAAAAAACTTAAAGATACCGAAAACAAAACATAGGGTTAAGGTAGGTACATACTCACAGGAGGTCTACCCTTGCACTGTCTGGCGGCGCTCACACGCTTCCAACACCTCACGACCACAGAGGTGTGTGTGTCCATCCGGAAAATGCAAAAAAAGTTTAGGAAGTAGGCAGCACGCTCTCAGTTGCTTTAAACCATTCCTTTATTACGAAAATCCACATGGCACTGGATACAAACATAGAAGGCAAACTCGAGGAACACAGGTGTGCCTGACGCGTTTCGTGACGTAAGTCACTTCATCAGAGGCCAACCACCAGTGAATACGTGGTGGTTTGCCTCTGATGAAGGGACTTACGTCACGAAACGCATCAGCCACACCTGTGTTCCTCGAGTTTGCCTTCTATGTTTGTATCCAATGCCATGTGTCTTGGTGGATTTTCGTAATAAAGGAATGGTTTTAAGCAGCCGAGAGCGTGCAGCCTGCTTCCTAAACTTTGTTTTATAAAAAACTTAAAGGAAGCAAGCAGTGCCAGGCGGCAACAGCCAGAGCCAGCATGGTATTGTCTTGTATAAAGAGAGGTATGGATTCAAGGGGAAAAATGTAATTCTCCCTCTTTACAAACATTGGTAAGGCCTCATTTGGAATATGCAGTGCAATTTTGGAATCCTGTGTACAAAAAGGACATCTTTGAAATGGAAAGGGTTCAGAGAAGGGCAACTAAATTAATAAGGGGATTGGGGCTTGAATATGAAGAGAGACTGGAAAAGTTTCAATTATGTACGCTGGAGATAAGGCACTTGCTTGGGGATATGATTACTGTGTATAAATACAATAATGGGCCATACAATTAACTATCTGGGGCATTGTTCACCAATAGAGCATGTCAAAGGACACGAGGATGTCACTTAAGACTTGAGAAAAAAGGTTTAGGCTTCAAGTTCGGAAAGGGTTTTTTACTGTGAGAACGGTAAAGCTATGGAACTGTCTTCCAGTGGACGTTGTTATGGCAGGTTCATTGGACAGTTTAAAAAAATCTGGATGAGTTTCTGCAAACAATAAATGTTGCAAGTTACTGGTATTGATACATAAAGTAGAGTTGATCCAGGGAAATTTCCGATTGCCACTTGGAGTCAGGAAGGAATTTTTTCCCCCTTCATAAATTTGGTGTTTTTTTTTGCCTTCCTCTGGATCAACCGTTAGGCAGCAAATTAGGATATTTCTAGATGGGTTGGACTGGATGGACATATGTCTTTATTCAACCTCAAACACTATACTATTCTAATGGTAACCAGCACAGTATATGATTGTTTTATTTGCACTGCATACGTCTCACTCCAGCACTCATACCCATTCCATTGTATCTGTATGTTACCCACCTAACTAGATTGTAAGCTCTAAGGGGCAGGGACCTCCTTTCCTCTTATGGCAAAGCTCTAGCAATTCTATTTATATAAGTTATATATTATTTATGTACTGAACTATTTATGTATTTATCCCCTTGTATGACTTTATTGTATTTTGTAACTGTACAGCTAAAAGTTTATAAATAAACTATACATACATATACTAAAAAATGAAAATTCTGTAGTTATACCATGATTAAAAGGGACAGTTCAGTGATAACTATCAATATTTGTTAAATTGTTAGTTTGTGTAATTCCTTCTTAGTTATTCTACAAATTCTCTCCCATTTTGAAAAATCAGTTGATTTCATAGCCTTTGCTGTTCCCTGCTGTTGACATTAGTGAGCTGACATTTCAGGTTCTAACGGTCCTTCTTCCCAGGATACACCACTCCCTTGGAATGTTCCTAACAGTAATGTCTACTGATTGGCTGTTGGATGGGTCAAACCTGCTCAGATCTCTACTGAATCAACCCAGGTGCTGGGTCAAGGGCAAGACCATAACAGTCTCTACTAGGGGTCCTGCAAACAGGAAGTCAGTATTTCAGTTGCATTTGTTTATAAACAGACAAAATGGGCAGGTTAACGTCACTGGGATGGAAAAATACTGCTCTTTTCTGAAAAGCATATGAATTTGCACTGAACTTCCCCTTTAAGAGATAGTCAAGTAAACTGACTGGTTTAGCACAGATTATACAAAGAAGTTTTACATAAAGAAAAAATCAAATCATACAATAAGTCCCAATGAAGATGATATAAAGCAAGGGCCGCACACACTTTGAATTTTCTATTTATTGAAAGGGTCTCCCCCTTACTCAGGTGCATGAGGAAGGGGGGAGACCTCCGAAACGTTGTGCACGTAAACCTATGTCACAACAAATAGAAAATTCACGAAGTGTGTGCGGCACCACTAAAGCTTCACAATACTTGGAGTGCGAGGAGACCTTCAATATTTACCTAATAAGTCCCAATGAGTGTGTTCATGGTCAGACAGTTAAACATGGAGATATAACTGACCAAAAATGAAAGTTAAAGGGCATGTCCACCCCCAAAACTATAATCCCCCCACAACTGGCCCCACTCTGTAGTGTAATAAAATCCTTACCTCACATCCCAGCTCCAAATGGTTCTCCTGGATTCCTCCCCAAAGTCTGAAAAACTGGCTACCAGGAGGATAGCAGAGTCCATATAGGACTCTGCCTCCTGTCTCTCCTCTGGGAGAAGTTTGTCCTGCACACTACAGGCCTCCCCTCCCTCCCACCCGTTTTGCAAGCCCTCCCCCTACCATTAAAACCCTTTGCCCATTAGTAGGTTGCCTTCCCCCAGCCCCAACCGCATTATTAAATTTTCCAGAGACTCCCCTGATAGTTACTCACCTTACCTCTTTCCCCTGGCGTTCTGAGCTGCCGGCAGCCGCTTCTGTGATTGACTGCCTCTCAGCCAATCAGGGACGCGGCTGCTGGTCCCGCCCCCTGCTTGCTGTTCAGTGCAAGCAGAGGGCCAGGATTGTGCGGCGGGGGATAATGCGCGTTATAGTGTAACAGAAGCAGGAAGCAGTCGGGAATTTCAGAGTGGTCCTGCTGGATCGCGTGAAAGGTAAGATTTTCTGAAGTTCGTTCCTGCTATCTAAACATTGATTGAAGAACGGGAGGCAAGGGATAGCTCCTTAACCTCCCGGGCTTTAATCAATGTAGAAAAGGAATAGTTCACTACTGCAGTAAACTATTCCTTTAAATCATTTGCACTTTGTATTTCTTGCACTACCCTTGTATGTAACATGTATGTTTTACTTATGTATATTAATGCAACTGTAAAGCGCCATGTTGTTGGTGCTATATCAATCCACAATAATAATAATAATAATAATAATAATAATAATAACAACAACAACAACTAATTAACGGATATTTTAGATTTTTTTTTACACTAAACTTTTAACTAATCATCTCATTATTACTCCTACAATACTCAAGCCGCCATCGCTCTGGGTAAATGCTCCTTTCGCGATTCAATATCGTTTGCAAATGTGGTAAATCCTGGTAAGGGATTTTCTCACTGCAGAATTAAACGCCAGCTAATAGCTGGTGTTAAAATCCAGCGCTAAAACTAGCACAAATGCGATATTGAATCGCGAGCGTCAGATGCTCGGGTGATTTTTGCGCAACCCTCACATCCGACGCTAATAGGGAGTTAAAGTTGCGCTAATCAGTAGTGAACCAGTTAGCATGACTGGGTAAATGGACCCTAAAGCCTTTTCATAGATCTACTTTTTCCCTTTGCTTCGTCTTCCACTGTCAGTGACAGTCTGTAGTTCTGCCAATGGAAAGACACCTCCTTGCAGAGCATGCCTTCCATTGGCTGCATCATGATTTGTTACTTACAGAGGAAGGGAGGAGGAGGAGGAGACTTTCAGTAAGTATTGCAGGAGTTAGGGAAAGTACCCAGGGTGAGGACTTAGCGATTTAGGTCCTAACCCTGTGTACTCTGCATCTTTGGATCAGGAAGAAGGGGAGTTTAATAGTCCTTTAAAGGGGCAGTTCAGCACAAATACATATGCTTAGATAAAGCATGCAATCATTACTTATTTAACAACTGTTTCACAAGTTAAAACAATACCGGTCATAAATGAATGATTGCATTGTTATAATATTATAACCATTATTTTACAGTCAGAGTTCTGTTCTTTAAACTTACCGTATATATTCGAGTATAAGCCGACTCGAGTATAAGCCGAGGTACCCATTTTTGCCTCCAAAATCAGAAAAACATGATTGACTCGAGTACAAGCCGAGGGTAGAAATTACCCATGACCATTACTGCCTTCTGATTCTATATTGTTTTAGGACATTAGTTGCCCTTTAAATGTACAGTAATCCCATACAGTAACCCTAATACCTTTCCACTGTAGATGTTTGGAAACTACAACTCCAAGCATGCTTTCGTTGCTGGGAGTTGTAGTTTCCAAACACCTATAGTAGAAAGGTATTGGGTGTTACTGTATGGCATACTGCCCCCCACCCTAGAGCCCCCCCAGTTCACTTACCGTACATGGCCAGTCTTCATCTCTCCGCTGGCTGCCGCTCGCTCTGTGCAGAGCCGGCAGTTCCCAGTACTACTTTGCAATGACGTCGTCCTGCCAGCGCGCACGATGACATAATTGCGCACCCGTGAAGAACTACTGGGAACTGCCGGCTTTCCTTCCTGACTCGCGGCTGAATCTGGAATTAAGGTAAGTTTTCTCTTGACTCCAGTACAAGCCAAAGCAAGGTTTTTAGGTCGATTTTTAAACCTAAAAATCTCGGCTTATACGGTAATTTGTGCGACATAAATGAACAATATCAGTCATAATTATATGACCAATCCCTTTTTTATTTGTACTTTTCTCCCCCTCCTTCATGTGCCTACATAGTGGTAGAGCAGTTTAGGACTTTTAATGGCTTTAACCATTAAAAGGGTAATAATTGAAAACCCACTGTACTTACTGTCATCAAAAAACACAGATAGGAGCCCATATCCTGTTGCAGTATTTACCAATGTGAATTAATATTTAAATCTTTATACTTGGCCCTTACCTAGCCTATTAAGGCAATATCAGTTTTACACCATACAAGCTACGTACACGGTGCTACGTATTATACGTACACGGTGCCATAGAAAGAATGATCTGTACACAAAGAAGCTGTAATTTGTTCTCATTCTTTCTGCCTATTTAATGATAAGAGGGAGGAACAGAGCAAAGACTTCCAATAAAACGAAGGAATGTTTGATCGTTCTTTCTTCAAAAGATTATATCAAACTACTTTTCCCATAAATGACATCCTTTAGACATAATGATATCCCTGAATAAACACTTTCCCAGTTAAGGGGTCAGCGCTGTTGGTACAGTATGTGCTTTAATTAGTTTAAAGTTTAATAACAAACTTTAACTCAACCTTATGGGAATCTCTGTATTTATACTTTTGTAATTGCTTTGACTTACCTGTGGCGACCCTGAACTGTAGGCATGTCATTAGAGTTGAATGGATAATTAGGAAAGTGAAAAAGAATTAGCAAACAAAATACAGCATTGAGCAAAAAAATAGTAACATTTTAATTGAGAGTCATTTAAAGAATGCAGCTAATCTGGTGTGGCACAGTACAGGACCGTTAGTGTATGCTATATATCTAGCGGTGCCTTAAAGGGTATGTCCACCCTTAAAAAAAAAATTTTTGATATAGTATTCCCCCTGTCCCCCCAGCCCCAACCGCTCTATTTATTTTATTAGAAAGTTCCCCAAACTTTACTTACCTGCCCTCTTTCCTCCCACACGCTGCCAGGCCCTCTGCTTGCGAGATAATGCAAGCAGAGGGGCGGGACCGGGAGTTCAGTGCGGCGGAGGAAAGAGGGCAGGTAAGTAAAGTTTGGGGCACTTTCTAATAAAATAAATAGAGCGGTTGGGGCTGGGGGGACAGGGGGAATGATTTACCTAAAGGTTTTTATGGTAGGGGGGGAGGGAATGCTAATCGGGAGGGAGAGGGAGGAGGAGAAGGGCTGCAGTACGCATGCCAAACTTCTCCCGGAGGCCAGGTAGGAGGCAGAGTCCTATATGAACTCTGCTATCCTCCTGGTGGGCAGTTTGTGGACGTGGGGGGTGGGGGGGGGGGGGGGGGGGGAGGACTACAGGAGAACCTTATGGAGCTGGGATGTAAGGTAAGAATTAAACTACACAATGGAGCCAGTAGTGGGGGGGGGGGGGGGGTTATAGTTTTGGGGGTGGACATGCCCTTTAAAGGGTATATATCCATACAAACCTAGTCGGGGGCCAACAGACAGCTCCCCAGAAAAAAGACCCTTAAACAAAAAGGCACTAACAATACAGGTCCAAAAAAGCAGCAAAATACATTTATGGATCATCCAATCTTGTTATTTAAAAGACTTCCCTAAAGTGCATAGCAAGTATATTAAAAAGTGCAACAATGTAACAACCCCCCAATCCATCAATAACCATAACTATAAACATAGATATAAACATAGATATAAAATAACACTGGGCGTCCCCAGCGGTCAATTCCCTAATCCGGTTCAGTGAAACATAGCCAAGTCCAGCAACGAATGGCCCAAAAGGGAAAAGGATGGTGTCTAAACCATTCACAGTTCCCAGTTGTAATACCGAATGGCCTCACATTTTCAGCATATTCGGGACTTACGCGGGAAGCCAGGACCCCTATCGGGACGGACCACACTCGTCACCCAACAAACAGGTAATAGATCGTTGTCGCTCCTCCGGTGTCTTCCGAATCCCAATGTCCGTTCCTCAGCTCCTCCGGTCATTCCACTGCCTTGTTTCTCTAGACCCCTACACCGAACGACGGTAGCCTCACCTTACTCATGACCTACGCACGGTTCACCAGATGCGCAAACTTGCGCCATGGCTTTTTCAGGGTCTCACGATATTAGCTGGTGAGACCTTTTTATCCTAAACTCATTTACTGACATACACCTCCTAACGATCCTCTTAATTGCATACCAGAAGTGATGTCCATGATTGCCTGGATCAGCTGATTGCCATACCACTGCTATATCCAAAAGTACTTCACATTGAAATTCAAATACATTCCCTCTATATACAGTGCTATTGCATTATGATGGTATTATATTAATACAATAAAGGAAACTTTAGCAACAGGGAATTGGTGTGTGCTGACTCATCACTGCAAACAAACTTATATATACATTAAACTCAACCATTTAAAGAATCATACTACAAGATACATATTAGTTGTCATTCCAATTATAAAATGCCATAAGGGATTAGACATATATCTGCTACAGACATTTAACAGATTCTTCACATTTAGTAGCATAATCCAACAGTTATGATGCCATTGGCAGCCCCAACCCTGTTGTGAATGCGTTAACCCCTCATTTACCAATCCTGATATTTCCAACCAGAGGGTTAAAGCATAAGTATACACAGAGTTATGTCTCTTAATATAACAGGCGCTACTATTCTGTAAGTACAGGAAGAAAAGAGGTAAGTATATATATATATATATATATTTTGGTTGCTAATGCCAATATCATCATTTTTAACCCCTCATGGATCCCTCCTGTCATTTGAGATCATAGGGGTAGAACGTAACCACAAACAAAGCTGGAGAGCTACCAGTGGCAAACACTAATAAGGGTAAAGATTAAAGGCTAAGTGTACATTTTAATTATATCTGCCAGTATATGACAAATTGATTGAAACAGTGATCCAGATTAGTAAATAACTAGTTATTAACATACAGATATTTCCAAGTATCATTGAACCACATGGCATGCTGACAAGATGACAAGGGGAGCGATTAGTGAAGACAGGCATACTCGTTATGAAGATGATTGTGATTGATATGAAATCAATTCCTTTTATTCCACTTCTTTATAGGAAACATGCAAATTGCATTTCCTCATTGAGGCCTAATGGACTCAAAGTTTTTAATTTATGAATCCACCGTAACTCTTTTTGTAGCAGACATTTGTCCACTGCTTCCTGCTCTGAAACTGTCAGTCAATCTGCCCTGTGTCTCCTCCTCCCCTTTGCAGCTCCCCTGGTCCCTCCCACTCATGAACCCCATGGTCCCTCCAGTTGCAGGCCCCCCATGGCCCATTATCTTACAGCCCCATGTGGCCCCACCCACTTATTGGTACGGTGGCCCTGCCCACTCATGGGTGCCTAAGCCCTGCCCACTGTGAGTGTCTTAGCCCTGCCCACAGGTGCCATGGGTTACTCAGACCCCCCCTACAGAAAACTCTGTGGAATCAGACTTTTCAGACTCTGCCAGAAAAGGCTGTTTTCACACAGTGGATAAAGGACATACCTTTGAAGATTGTAATGTTAACATATTGGCAAAGGAACGTGACTGGTTCAAGAGTGGTGTTAAGGAGGCCATTTATGTGAAAATAAAGAAACCAAGCCTAAATAGAGGTGGGGGGGTTTGACACCAACTGTCTGCCATGTACAATGCTGTTTTGACACCTTACTCTGGGCGTTCCTATAACACCTCTTAGCCCTATGCAATCCCACCCTTAACACTTGGCTGTGATATGCTAATTGGGATCTTCCAGGGTACATAATTGCCACAGATTCTTGTACAAGTCATTCTGAATTGAGAAAGCCAGTCGGATGACTAGCGAAACGTCTTCAAGAACTAAACTTCAAGTCCAGTTGATCTAATTGAATACAACAGATATACTTACATCTGATTGGCAAAATTAGCACCATTTTAAACAATAAGAGCTGTTATTGAATAATCCTGTTAGTTTATATTATGCATACCTAGTTATTCTATGTATCTAGGTATCTGTATCTAGGTATCTGTTGGCACACTGCCGATACTGGGTAAAAAAAAGCTGTATGGGCAGGTTAAGGTCCAGTTAAAGGGCATGTCCACGCTAAAAAGTATAATTTGATAAAATGTACCTCCCACCCCCCCTCCCAACCACAACCGCATGGATAGTTCGTTAAAAAAGATAGAATAAAATTACTTACCAGCTTGTGGCCTCAGACTCCAAGGCAACTTCCGGGAAACGAGTTGCATTGGGAGCTTGGCTGGCAGCCGCGTCTGTGATTGGCTGAGAGTGATTTAGACATTTAGAGCACGGCCACACTGCAACGCAAATGCAATTGCAATCGCATGCGATTTCATGTGCAATTTTTTTTGCGCTTGCAATTTCTTCAATAAGTATAGGAAAACGCATGCGATTGCGATTAAAAATGCAAAACGCAATTGCACCGAAAAACGTGCGTTTTTTTGCGTTGCCGCATTTTCAATGATTTTTTAAAAACGCAAAAAAAAAAAAACGCAGCAGTATTGCTTAGCCCTTAGGGCCTTATTTATAAAGCTGCGGTATCGCTTTTTAGTGCACTACTTTCGGTAGTGTGCTTTTTACGGTATCGTAAATTTCCGCTCACTTAACCAATCGGAGATTAACGATCGGTTCAACCATTGTAAATTTATGATATCGATTGTAAATCTACAATAACGAAATTGTAGATTTACGATCCCCATTGAATTCCATTGCGGTAGTTTACTAGCGCACGCTATTCTACGATTGAACATTCGTTAATTAATGAACGTTTGGTCGTAAATGTGTGATCGTACATTTGACCGCGATTGTAAATTAACTAACCAGCGATATCGCTAAAAAGCAATACCGCAGGTTTATAAATATGGCCCTTAAAGTGAAAGACATCTCCTACTCTTCACTTTCCTGGACTTTACACATACACTGCAGAGGAGATTTTTTGCACTACACAGTGGTGCCAGTATGGGGTTAAATTTTAGTTTTGGGGATGGACATGACCTTTAAGGTTAAGGAAAAATACTGCTCTTTTTTAATAAAAAAAAATGCATTTGTACTAAACATCCCCTTTAATGTTTGCACAATTTGCGTCATATTTGCATCATATAGGGGAAAGCAGGTGAAAGGGAAACACTTCACAAGGCAACCCACCAGAATGGCACTGCTGAAAATAGCTAAAATTGGTGAATTTGGGACATGTGGCTGGATTGTTTCCACAAATTTGATAAAATCCTCGAATTCGAAAAGTTTGAAATCTGAAAAGTCAAAGATGGTCCCAACTTGTAAAATCTGATTAGAATTTGGGTTCTAGTTCATCTCTACTGAACACATGTATATAAGTAAAGCTGTGCGTGATCAGCTGTTTAAAACTACTGTAACAATCTATATTTAACTGCTTTTCAGAATAAGGTTATGGCTGGTAATAAGGATTACGGATATCCATCATTTATAAACACCGCCCCATTTATAGTAAATATTGTAATATTTATAGATGGAAATCTGTATAAGATTCATTCCTGGAAATGTATTTTATTTGAATAGACTAAAAGGAATAAAATGAAACTACCTTGGGGAGTGTTCCATAGCACTGTGTTATTCTAACCTTAGATCAGTTTGAATCATATAAAGGGAGAATGTAAAGTTTGCACATCACATTTTTCTGCGTCTGATTACTGTTACTGACTGAGCAAAGAAAAATGTCTCTAGTTAGGTCCAGTTTTGTCTTGCATGGATGTGCCAGCGTTGGCTGTAAATGTTACTCATATTCCCCAATGACAATTATATTGTGAGTTTCTGTGATGCTCTGTCTTGGTCTAGGAAATGTTCAGTAATAATAAAGCCAGTCTATACTGATAGAACAGAATGAATGCACGGCTTGCTTCACCTCTTGACTACGGTTAGGAAAGAATAATTAAATGTGATTCATTCAGAGACACACAGGGAGATGCAGTACCTTTACAAATCGAGCAGGAAGGCGCACAGCTTTGGATAACCACAGTGGAGCACAGCAATACAGCGGTGCTCATTGGGGGGTGAGAACATGATACAAAAGAATTGGGGATTATAGATCACCGAGGCAAACTCCCCACTAATAACGCCACAACCACTTACGGTAATATGGAAAAAATAGGGGGAAAATGGTTTATTAGATGCACATAGCAATACTAAAAACAGTACCCACTCAACATACCAGGCTGACTTTATCCATTACAAGTTCATGCTACAATGTCTTAGCTCTGGGCTCTTGCTAGCAAAACAAAACTTGTAACGAGCACTTATCTATGACAACAAATCAAATCCATGTTGCCTGTTCCAGTGCACACTCGTGACCTGTCTTCTTGATCCCATGCCCTCTGTATTAATGAAGCACTGTAAACATGTGCCTACCCCTATACACGCCCACATATTGCCTCCCTTCCATCTGGAATTTTCCCTTGGGTCTTTAAGCATGCCCATGTTAAACCCATACTAAAAAAGGCTTTGCTAGAACCCTCTTTTCTAGCTAACTACCAATAGCCTCTAAACTGATAGAACAATTAATATTTTCCTGTATCACTAATTATCTTCATGATTATAAACTATTGGACCCTTTAACGTCTGGATTTCTTCCTGCAAATTCCACTGACGGCCCTGTGTACAGTTGACCACTTTCAACACATTTGATCATCCCCTCTTTTATGCAGATACTTCACTCCTTGGGCATTATGGAATGAAGTGGCATCCTGGTTCCTATCCTACCTTTTTTAATTGAACCTGATGCTTTTTCTTTGCAATATAGCAAAAATATAGCTAAAAATCTGCGGGTTTTTCTCTCTTCCGACTACTGCTATGCTTATGCATGCTCTCGTCCTATCTGCTTATCAATAGTAGAGATATCCGAACTTTGCAAAATCCGGTCCGCTCAAGGATCTGCGAAATTTCGAAAATCCACAAACGGAACCATTAAAATACGTATTTCCGAAAATATGCGTAATCCTCGTAAATTTGAAAATTTATAATTTTCAAAATTACGAGAAATCCTCGTAATTTTCGAAAATACGAGAAATCCGTGATTCGGAAGGCGGAAAATCCAGAAAAATCCGCTGCGAATCCGGGTTCGGATCCGCGAACCGGCCATCCATAATCAATAGTATCATAGCATCCGGACTCTTGTCATTTACGACTTACTGGTCTTCCTACTTCCCATCTTTCTCCCTTTCAGTCTATACTAAACTCTGCTGCACATATTTTGGTCTTTATATACAGGATCTCAAATCTGCCCTGTACCTGACAACAACCTGGCTTCCTATTTTACAGTGTATAGTATACAAAATCCCTTTGCTCTGCTGCACCTCCTTATATTTCCTCTTCAGCGTACCCATATGTTCCCACCCGTACCCTCATCACAGAACCATCTCCTGTACAGACCCCCCACTCGTACTGCTTCCCCTCACCTTAAATCTTTCTATCCCGTGGTTCCCATTCTTTGGAATTCTATTCCTTTGGCTCTTCATCAAGAAAATTCAATTAGCCGATCTACCCTTACATCCTACCTATCTGGTAACCAACACAGTATATAATTGTTTTATTTGCACTGCATACGTCTCACTCCTGCACTTCTAACCATTCCTATCTGTATGTTACCCTCCTAACTCGTTTGTAAGCTCTTCGGGCAGGGACCTCATTTCCTATTGTGGCAAAGCTCTAGCACTTCTATATTTATATAATTTGTAATGTGGATACTCCATCCTAAGATTGCACTGTACTGTTTAACTTTTATTGTTACAAAAAATAGTTCATTTCTAAATAGAAACCTTTAATGGAAAAGTTCCCAAGAGCAGGTTAATTAAGTATAAGCAGTTTACTCCTTTAGAATTAAACAAACATGACATGTAATGGAATATGCCCTTTTATCTCTTACTCATTGCAATTTCGCCTTTCATGACAAAAGAGCAACTCTGAGCCACTGTTTAATTTAACTGAATATTACTCTTTATTGTTAAACTTGTCTCCTGAGATTTTGTGAGTCATTTTCTGGCTGGAGTTGGTTTCTTTCTGAATTCGACTGCTGTCTTCACTGATAGTTACCAACTAGATCTGGTTCACAGAGTGTTTCCGTATTTATTTTGGAAATCCGGGAACCACACAGAGGAAAGGAAGTGATTCCCTCTGGCATTCATCAGCCAAGAGGAGTTCCTAACTAGGTGATGGTGACGTCCCATAGTGTAATACATGACACACGGGCTTCACTAGGAGTTTCCCGTTAACTATTCCGATCATTATTTAAAATGTAAATTAAATAAAATAGGATAAACCTGAAATCAGTGTATAGTGCACATTAATACAGGGTTATTCAATAAAAGTTCTTATCTTTAAAATGGTGCTAATTTTGCCCCAACCAATCAGATGTTAGCTTTCAAATGTTAAATAAGATCTGATTGGTTGGGGCAAAACTAGAACCGTTTTAAACGATAAGAACTTTTATTGAATCTCCCTGATAATATATACATTTCTATGTTCTAAGGCCACTGGTGTGTTATTTAGTAGGAGAATATATACTTTAGGATCTTATTTGTTGCCTGGAAATCCTATTTTTTGCCAGGAAGCAAACAGTAATGTACAGCCGTGCTCTGCAATGACAGTTTGTAGGTTACAAATTAGAATGTACAAACACATTATAAAATGGAATAGAGACGGACAAGGATCTTCAGCATTCAGCAAGAGTAAAAAAAAAAACACATAAGTAAATAAATCTTGGAAAGGAGAAGTTAAATTAATTTTTTTCTGTATTGTATTTTTAAGTATTAAGCCATTTCACATATAAAGTTGTATTAACAAAGAAACATATTGTTTCTTTATTTAGTATGTCCAAAACATAATGACTTAGCCATATGATAATTTTTTTGTATCTGTTAGCAATGGGACATCCCACACTATTGCGAGGCTAGGTGCACACGGGCGGATATTTTGGTCTTGCCGACCATTCGCCGTTATGGTCCTGTTCTATAGTCTGTATCATACAAACCGTAACATAAAGGTCCCTTAAAGGAATAGTTCACTACCAAAGAGAACTATTCCTTTAATGTATTGATTGAAGACTGGGAGGAGAAGGAGCTATGCCTTACCTTCCATTCTTTAATCAATGCAAGTGGAGCCAGGAACAAACTTATAAAAAACTTACCTGTTACGCAATCCTCTGCAGCAGCACTGACTGCTTCCTGGTTCTGTTTAACTATAGCGCACATTATCGTGCATGCGCGCTATAGCTGTACAGAGCCAGGAAGTGGTTGGGACCTGTCAGTGCTGCTGCGAAGGATAATATAACTGGTAAGTTTGCTGGTAAGTTTGTTCCTGGCTCCTGGCATTGCTCCTTATCCTCCCAAGGAATAATTCACTTTGGTAGTGAACTATTCCTTTAAAGCAATGTTTTAGGAAAGGAAACAAGTTTCTTATTTCTATCCTGTTCAGTAAGTAATAGAAAAGGGATCATTAGCTCTATAATGTTATATTTATTTATATTTATGTAGGATAATGGAAGTTTGCACACAGGGTTTTCATTGATTTGATAAATGTCCTTATATTGGCTTGTCAGGGGTGTAACTAATAATTAGAGATGGGTTTTTGGGTTGTTGCTGGCAAAAGTTGTCAAAGTCAGTGTGACGCAAACATGGACTTTACTATACATGTTGTTACCCAAATGGGCTTTTGGGAATTAAGCCAATGCATCTCTGTGCATTTGTGATTTTCATAATAGTCCATAATTGCAACACATGCGGTACGCACCGAAAAATGGTGATTGCATGCATTGTAAAATGGACCGGAGTGCAATGCAGACAGTGGGGCCAGTTTCATTGCCCTTCATTTCCATGTTATGCACACATCGCGATCAGAACACAAAACATGATCCGAATTGCGGCAGTGTGGCCTTGCCCTTACCCAGACAGGATTGATCCTGATCTAGTCCCTTAAATACCTCCTATGGAAACTTCTTGCTTCCTTTTTATTCACCTATTATGTACCAGTGTCCTATTACTATATATAACAATGTGATATAATGGGTTAAACCCTTCTTATAAACACTGCTTTCCAACTCATTTACACTTCTAAGGTCAACAAATTAATTTTCTACACTAACTTGCAGATTAAATATAAACAGGGAAATTCAATAAAATTCTTATTGTTAAAAATGGTGCTAATTTTGCCCCAACCAATTATTTAACATTTGAAATCGAACATCTGATTGGTTGGGGCAAAATTAGCACCATTTTTTAATGATAATAGCTTTCATTGAATAACCCTGTATGATTCATCAATTGTCATTAATGGTCTCAGTGCCCATCATGCATTGCTGACCTTCCTGCATCATCATTATCACTGAAATATTTCCTAATACCTTGTATATCATCCACTATCCTTCTGAAGGCTTGACCCTTATACATGGTGTTCTATACAGTTATATCGATATATTATTAATGATATTGATAGTGCTCTATACATACTGTAATAAATACAGAACAAATTGGCATAGGTAGACAGAGTTATTTTCTATGCAGTAGCATTGCACCTTGGGATATAAATGAATATAATTTCCATAAAATAAGAAATCATTTCCATTTTGCTATAAATTTCTTGAACAGTAGGTTACCATCATCCATTAACAAAAAGAAATACCGCACCATGTGGGATATTTTAAACTGGTCGTAGGGATTTCTTCCCAGATATATTGTGCGGAATAATATTTCAACACTGCAACATTAACAACTGATTATATGGTAGTGCCATCTAGTGGTGCTTCTTTGAATCTCAATCAAGAAAAGTTCAAGCAAAGTAAGGAAAGGGTTAAATATCATAAAATGTTAATGTAGAAAGGTCAACAAAGATGGTAAACAAAGTTCAAACATCAAAAGTCCAAACTTGTTTTTAGCTGCAGACCCCCAAACCGCCAGTCTACTATAGTTTTCTTTTTCTGTGATGTAGTGCAATGAAGTGCACTATTCATCCTGATCTATGCTGGCATTGGCTGTGGAGGTTGCCACATCCGCTTCAAGCTGTATGAGGAAGAAGACAGGCACTAGTGGAAATTGGGATGAATAACTTCAGGGACATCGCAAAGTGTGAGAGGAGGGGGTGCAGCTTTGGCTTAAACGACATGTCCACCCCCAAAACTATAATTTAACCTACTGGCCTCACTTTTTAGTTTAAAAAAATTCTTACCTTATATCTCAGCTCCTTATGGTTCTCCAGCAATGCCTTATTAAAGTCCAGGAAAGTGAAGAGAAGGAGTTATCTGTGAGCCAGGTCCTTGCTGCTTTCTCATCCTGAACAAGGGCTGAGACATACACATTCCCCTCCCCCATCCCACCATCTGCATCCATCCTTTGCACTTAGGTAACCCCTGCCCACCCCCAACTGCCACAATATTTCTTAAAGGGTAACTGTGGTCTCCAAACAAGTTGAGTTTAAATGAAATGCCAGTTTCCTACCTGTAAAACGAGCCATCAACCACCTCTCTACGTGTTCCACAGCCCAAGATATAAAGAAATGACTGACCAGAAAGTTAATGGGTGGGAGGCTGACATGTGACATTCCGAAGGCTTCGCTGGTGAGCACAGCCTCAGACTCTCTCAGTATGTGAGGGAGACAGGAATTCCCTTCTCCTCTCTGCTGTGTGAAGGACCTGCAGCTGCAAAAAAGGTAAGGGAATCTACAGCAGGATAAACAATGGTGGAGGTGCACTCTACCAAACTATGGGTGCAGACACCTCTGTAGGTTCTTCCCTTAGGAACCAGTGGCTTTGCAGGAAAAAAGAGTAGCTGAGGGTCGCACTCCAAATCATAAAGAAATTTTTATTGTGAACCACACATATTCACGTCACAACGTTTCGGGGGGATACCCCCTTCTTCAGGTGTTCCCTTCTTTAAGGGAATCTACAGCCCTTCTCTCTCACTATGTGAAAACAGCCTTTTCAGGCAGAGTTCTCACTTTGCCTGAAAAGGCTGTTTCCACAGAGTTTTCAGGGAGGGGGGGGTGTGGGTAGGGGGGGTGCCCGAGTGGCCCAGTACCTGTGAGTGGGCAGGGCCATGGCACCCGTGAGTGGGCGGGGCCACAACAACCACGAGTGGGCCATGGGGGGCCTGCAACTGGAGGGACCATGGGGTCTATGAGTGGGAGGGACCAGGGGGGCTGCAAAGGGGAGGCGGAGACACAGGGCAGATTGACTGACAGGTTTCAGAGCAGGAAACAGGAAGTGCAGGGGACCTGGTGATGATGCTTCCATATCACACACAAAAATGTAAATATCATCAAAACGATGTAAAATAAACAATAAAAATAAATTGCAAAAAATCTCAGGAGAGCAATTCCTAACAATTTACCTAAAGTCATTTTTGGACCATGGTTCCCCTTTAATAAAAATCCCCAGATTTGTACTTACAGAGCCTTTGCTCCCGTGGCGTTTCCATTGACGTCAGCCGTGTCAGTGATTGGCTGCCTCTCAGCCAATCACAGACGTGGCTGATGGTTCAGCCCCTGCTTGCAAGCAGGCAGCTGGATCGGATCGCTGTGGAGAGAAGGCTCTGTAAGTAGAAATCTGGGGATTTTTTTTAAAGAAATATTGCCTTTAAAATGCTTATTACCCCCCCAAACCTCACTTTCGCAAGGTTCATATATTTCAGAGATCCCCCAGAACTTACCTGACCCGGTCCCTTGCCGTCTAGGCGCCGCCCCCTGCTCCTGTTTCAAGCTTGTTGCGAGCAAAAACAGTAGCAGGGGACTTCTGCACTGACAGCCATTTCACTTCATGGTCATGGCTCTCAGGCGATTGGGTGTGACATCACGTCATGCCTTAACTGACAGCCGCAACCAGGAAGTGGACCGGCTGTCAGCACCAACTGCGGAGTAGAATCGGCGAGGGACCGGGTCAAGTAAGTAAGTTCTGGGGGATCTTTGAAATATATGAACCATGCAAAACTGAGGTTTGGGGGGGTAATAAGCATTTTGAAGGCAACTTATTTTTAGGCTGGACATTCCCTTTAAAACCAATATGGTCTGTCACAACCCCCCCCCCTCCCAGCCCCTTCTGTCCTTAACTAACTGTCTAACTTATTAGTGATCGGAAAACGTCCTCCAATTAACCCAAAAGTAAAATAAACCAGAACGGAGAAGGCGGGGTAGTGAACATATAATAAACACTAACATATATCCAATACTTATATGATAGGCTACCACCACATTCTGAGACAGCGGAATGACCTGCTAAATATATCTACGGGATTATACACATCCCTAACTGTAACAATCCTGTAAGAACAATCCTGTAAGAATACTTTTATACAGAGTTATATATATATCTTAACAATACTTCTAATATAGTAGCGTAACTTCAAAGACACAGGTTTGTATACTCAGAATAGGACAATTCACCTTTAAATAATTTTATATCATTTATTAAAAGTTAAAAAAAGAGTGCATAAAAAACAAAAAATACAGAAAAATGCAATGGTAAATTATCGAACATAAAAGGTAGCACACGGTTAAAGGAAAAGTTCACGGGAAAATATCAATATTTAAAAATTCTTGGTTTATATTATGCATACCTAGTTATTCTAGATATTCTCTACCATTTTGAAAAATCTGTTGAATTTCTATCCCTTGCTATTCCCTAGTGTTGACATTAGTGGGACATTTCAGGTTCTAACGGTCCTTCTTCTTCCCCAGATGCACCACATCCTTGGAATGTTCCTAACAGTAATTTCTACTGATTGGCTGTTGGATGGGTCAAACATGCTCAGATCTCTACTGAGCAACTGAATCAACCCAGGCACTGGGTCAAGGGCAAAACCATGACAGCCTCTATTAGGGGTCCTGCAAACAGGAAGTCAGTATTTCAGAAGTATTTATTTATACACAGACAAAATGCTGAATGGGCAGGTTAAGGTCATTGGGATGGAAAAATACTGCTCTTATCTTAAAAGCATATATATTTCCACTGAACTTCCCCTTTAAGGGTAAAAGGGATACAGAAGAGAATACTTAAGGTAAATGGTATCTGATAAGACCATGAGCAAGGTCCATGAAAACTTGTTAATCCAATATGGGAAAATAAATGACAAAGTCCAATATAATATATAGAAGCCGTGGTCAGTCCCAATTTATGTAATTTTCTCAATCTGGGAGGATGTTGGTCCCAGAGGGGGTGTCTGTTTCCACCCCGAAAGGTGTAACCTGTTTTCTGGAGGGAAACTTTTTAAACTCTATTTTCCCTCTAGTTCATACTCCAATTATCGTACATATCACATGTAAAATATTACCGGTTTTGTGATTGGCTAATATCATACAGTCCAAAGATACCAAACATGTTATCGTTATGAGTTGATATATATTCCTTATGATACAATGTGCCCTATTTATATAAGATCGTTATCGTTATCGAAAAAATAAAGATCGCTATCGTAAAATAACGACCGTTCTTTTCCGATAATGACCGTTATTTTCCGATAACGACCAGTATTTTCAGATAACGACCGGTATTTCCCGATATCGGAAAATACCGGTCGTTATTGGAAAATAACGGTAGTTATTTTTTCGATAACGATCTTTTATAAATAGGGCCCAATGTTTTAGATGGTATGGGCGATTACGGCTTAGCTTCAGTATCAGCTGACATTATTTATGAAAATATTACATAATTCTTTACCCTGAATTATTACGAAATATGAATAAACTTTGAACTGACATTTGTCTTAGCTTTGTTTCAAACAGCAGGCCTCCTGCTGCAACCGTACCAAAAAGTCTATTCAAGTCTACGCATTTGCTTCTGTGGCACTGAGATTTCTCACCTATTGCCTCTTTGAACAGACCCCTTGCTGGGTTAAACAAATAAAAGAAAACTCATTCTTTTACAAATGGTCAGGCAAAGATTGGGTTAACTCTTTGACTACCTGACAATTGGACCATGTGCCACACTGCTTGACACTGCTAATGAAGTGGGATCATTGACAATTATTGCTGTGATTATAAATATTACCAATGGGGTATAACATGGCACTTAAGTTTGTGTCATGGTCAAATTTATAAGGAGTTATTTTGCATAACACAATATCCACGGTGTCCATGACCATGAGCTGCTTCTCTGTGACTATTCACAAAGGTTTTGTAGTTGTTTAGATTTGGTTTTACAGACTGAGCCGAGTGAGTATTTGAATGGGTTCTCTAACACCAGCTGGAACACCAGGTTAAACACAACACAAAAAATAATGGTGACCACATGTGCTCCAAAAAGCAGATCGCAGCACAACACAGCTAGTGTGGCCAGACCACTAAGCCAACACTAGCTTGCGCATTTTAACACAAGATCATATCGCGCATTAAAATGCGATAGTATGGCCTAGCCCTTAGGAGCTATTGCTTTGTTGAATAGTCATTGAGAATGTAAACCATATTCCAGTATGAACAACTTATAGTGAATTAGCTGGTCTGGTGCACATGGGTACATTTTTTTAACTCAATTGACCACCCAGCCCAAAATTTTTATTAAATTAGGCTATGACTTATAAAAACAACCAATCAAAACCAACCAATTGTTGGCAAAATCTTGTTGGTGAATTATGACCGTTTATGTGGTCTTCAATACGCTACATAATTGATTGAGGACAATGATCAGACCAAAGTTGCCCCATGTGTACCAGGCCTGTTTTCCAGACAGGGCCTACATCTATGAATCCCTTGTCAAGTAACATCTAGAAACTGCAGCCCAGTTTTAAATCTAAACATCTGAATTGCTCATGGACCATTTATAGTTTATAATCAAGATTTATAGGGCATCTATACTGAAAACAATTGCTGGAAAATATAATTCCACCACTGCACTATTTATTTTTTGATTTGCCCCATTTCTTTAGATATCCAATTTGAACCATCTTACATTTTAACTGTCAATCAAGTGCCTTATTATCCTTCTACTGTTCGCAGTTTTGCTTTAACTGGAATTTGGACAGTTGGTATGTGTGAATAGCATGATGGTTAATTCCCTCTTACAGTGCTGCCTCATAGTGATAACTGAGCATGCTTGCCCTCATAGAAATCTGGTCAGATGGAAAGAGGTGTGGTTAAGAGACGGAGGGGGATATTGAGCCTGAGCAAAATACTGGATTGAATCCATGCAGCAACACAAACACCTCAAATTAAGGGCTACTTACATGGAGTCATTTAAAGATTAAGATAAAGCCAAGCCAATTTTTCTTTATAGTTCCCTTTATGTAAAACAATGTCTTCAGAATGACAGACGTCAAAGTAAATCCTCACTTTTTTGCTGAATATGTTTCTCTCTTATTTCTCTCACATATGGTGCTTGTGTTCAGCATGTTGATTTCATTAACTCTCAATCCCAGGATGCCAATGGCAAACTTTCAAAAACAACATTTCAAAGCACTTTTGCTTTGTTTATTCTTCATAAGTAAATCAATTGAAAACACATGGCGTTATTTGCAGTAAATAGAACAACAGTGACATCCTCTGGCCATTAAGGGTAATTGGATTGATCATACTGCATAGGTTGATTAATGTACATTATAGGGTCACATAAAGGATGATAGTCGCTGTGTATACTGCTATCATTACTGTATAGGACACACACACACACATTGGATCAAAATGCATATTGTTTAAAATGGGTAAATTTAATTCAGCTATTACATTGTTACCAGTGGGAGCTACCATACTGTTTCACATTACCAGTTAAAGGAGAACTATAGTGTGTATAGTTTGTTAGCCCCGCAGTGCATAAGTGATGGGGCACCTGACCTTGGTGAGGACCCGGTTCTTGCAGACAGCGTGACTCCTCTTCCGGCGCAGCCGTCAGCCGCAGCCTACAGGGCAGAACTCGTGAGACGTGGCACCGGGTGATGACATCTATATAAATATAAATGCCATGCGGTCACCAGCTTATCCCTCCCTCCCTGTTATTGTTATATTTATTCTATGTTTAATGTTGGAGACACAGCTGGGGGGTACACCCTTGCTGGAGATATTTATGGAGCTGTTACATGCCCTCTGGTTACACAGAGGTTGGCATTCAAAGAGGAGATCTACGGCTAAATGGTTAACAACATGGATAGTTATGAGTGCAAGGGTGTACAGTGGGTTAATATGCTAAGGAGCATACCGTATATACTCGAGTATAAGTTGAATTTTTCAGGCTTTAAAGTTAGCCTGAAAACCTAACCTCGACTTATACTCAGGTTAAGTCCTAATTTAGATCCAAATTCTGCAATTGCACATAGTAACCAGTAGGTGGCTGTGTTAACCTGCATAGAAAGTTACAGGAGCTGATCTGCCTTTACACTTCCTGCTTCCTGTATTTTGGCTGCTGGACTCACTCAGCACAGTCACTGGATGCTGTAAATCTGATGGGTCTCCTCAGTTTGGGGCAAAAAACAGATGCTAGTACAGTGCAAAGGACAGCTTGAAACTACAACTCTCAGGTGACATTTTTAACTATTGGGGTCAGAGAGTCCTTTACTATATAGGGGTCAGAGGGCCCTTTACTATATGGGGGTCAGAGGGCCCTTTACTATATGGGGTTCAGGAGAATTGTAAATGATGGTAAGCTTAATTAAAAGTTTACTGAACCTTGCCACTCCACATGTTTAGAAACTGAAACTCCCAGCAACAAAGCATTCTGGGAGTTGTAGTTTCCAAATATCTGGAGTGCCAAAGATTTGGAGGTTACTGGTACTGGATTTGGCTATTACTGTATGGGATTCATGTATGGGAATTCTGCTGTCCATTTAAAGGGCAACTAAAGCCTAAAAACAACACAGAATCAGAAGGCAGTAGTGGTGATAATTTCTACCCTCGACTTATACTCGAGTCAATCAGTTTTTACAAATTTTTCAGGTAAAATTTGGTACCTCGACTTATACTCGGATCGACCTATACTCGAGTATATACGGTATGTAAATAAGGAAGATGGAAATTATTATTATATAATCTAGTTACATTTATTTGACACATACAACCTATCAGTATGTCTTTATGATTGTGGGGGAAACCGGAGTGCTGGGAGGAAACGCACGCAACCACGGGGAGAACATACAAACTCCTTGCAGGTGTGTCCAAGGGTGGAATTGAACTCAGAACCTCAGCACTGCAAGGAATCAGTGCTAACCACTGAGCCACCGTGCTGCCCAAATTAATTTATTAATAAAAGCCTTGGCGGACTGTTTACCCAAAAGTTCTTTGTTAGTGTCATTATTACAGTAATGTGATATGTTGGTTCCAGTTACTTTAAGTCTGGGGTTTTATTTTGTCTGGGTTCCCCTCTGGTTTCTCACCAAGGTCTTTAAAAACAGTTACGGTAAAATGAAAAGTACTTGGGACAGAGATATAGGACTGGTTATTCCTACCTCCCAATATTGTTTCTGTGAGGAGCACCAGCCCAAAGAAAACTGATTCTGCCAGTCTTCCTCCTGGCTTCAGCACTATCTTTAATAAAGGATTAGTCCAGGGCTAACCTGGCAAATGAAAACTAAGTGCTGTAGCATCTCAATGAAACAATAATGTGAGGTAGGAATAATCAATCCAACTTCCCTGCCCCAGGTACTTTCCATTTTTAAAAAGTTATTTTTTAGAGTATAGTTATTCTCTTAATGTACCCCAAACACTTAAGTTATTCAATGACTCCAAGTCGCCAAAATACTTAAAGTTTATTAATTTATTGTATATAGAATAATACAGTTTAATAATGATTTATATTGCAAAGCAAGTTAACCTACAAAATCATTTCTGTTCTTTATTTTATCTTGTATATGTATATACTTTGCTTTTAACAATATTCCAAGATATTGTTTGATCATTTAGAGAAGGGTAGGCCTAGTAGCCTCTGTGCCCCGTGGCTTGTTCCAGATGGCTCAAGCCACCCAACCCTTGCCCAGCCCATTGCAGGATAAAGCTCTGAAACAGCAGGACAGGCCCATATATACAGAAAGGGCTGCTGGGGTGTATACAACATCGGTTGAGCTGCGGTTTGAATTGTTTTATTGTTAAAATTCAGAACTTTTTGCACATCATTTTTACATAAAGACTGAAATGCCCACAATCTTTAAAATGAAGCATTAGCAGAGTGGCATTTAGTATGGGAGAACGTGGTATGATCAACTAAACTATTCTCCTTTCTCCAAGGCTAACCACACAGTTTTAATGATGTTTAATGAAAGTAAATGCTAAAGGTTTTTAAACCAGGATAATCCTACCAAGCTGTTGCATGACAGACCAGTTATATCACTGCAATACTTCTGGTACCTAAAATCCCTGCCATAAGGCTAAAGAATCAATCAAAAGCAATGCAGAATTACCAGCAGCTACTCGGGTAGATAAACATACAGCCAGACCTAGCTCCTAAGGCATTATCTGAGAAACACAAGTCCCCATGTCCTTCCTTTTATAGCAAACAGTATGGAATGTATTATGCCATGAATCCTGATTCCTTATCTGCCTGATGCATTTTGCCCTGCAAGACTTAATCACAGGCTTATGGATTAGTTCTTGCAGAGGAAGAAACACTATGTCCAGACTGGCTTGTGGATTCCTGGTAAAATACAGTTGAAGCTGTCTATAACAAGGCTCATCCTATCCCAGCACTACAATGTTAATGTCAAGTATCTGGCATTTTCTTTATTGCTGAAGCTATAAAGCATTTACAAGGGATTTCATAACATATTTCTATAAATTAAGGAAAACAGCAACAAAAAGAGTCAGAACTGCACAGACTATTATGATGTTAAGAAATGATATGCCTGGCTCTTTCACATAAGTTGTTCGAGTCTTGGTGGGCTTGATAATACGCTCTTGCTGGGTCAAGATGGTAGTTCTGGCTCCGTTCCACTTGCCAGGTCCCATGAGGCGATACTGATAAGGTGTACACGGTCCAAAGAGAACTTTAAACCACAACTTTGGATCCGTCACAAAAAGATGTAACAAGTTGGGCTTCACACCAAACATTGTAGCGAGTTCATCCATATATTCCACATAGTCCACTTGGATAGTGTGACGCTGGCTCATCACGTATCTTATGAAAAATGAATGGAAAATAAACATAGTTTATTTCAACTACCTACAAATTAGCTTGAGTCTACTGTGTATAAAAAACAAATACATTATTGTGACTCAGTGGTTAGCACTGAGCTTTGCAGCGCTGAGATCCTGAGTTCAATTCCACCCTTGGACACATCTGCAAGGAGTTTGTATGTTCTCCCCGTGCTTGTGTCGGTTTCCTCCGGGCACTCCGGTTTCCCCCACAATCATAAAGACATACTAATAGGTTGTATGTGTCAAATAAATGTGCTTAGATTGTAAGCTCTTCAGGACAGGGTCTGATGTGAATGTATACACGCAATTGTAAAGCACTACGGAAGATGTTGACAATATAAAAATCCACAATAATTATATAATGCACCCTTTCCATTGAACGCAATGGACCTGACCTGTAAATAATAATCTTATAATCGGCGCACTGCTACGTAGTAGTGCGCCGATTATAACTTTCCGGAACTGCCTTGCCCTCTTCTCTCCCCCTGCCTCACTTCCCCCACCTCCGTTTACTTTCCCCTTTAGGTTTACCTTCTTCGCATTGTCTGTCTCTTAGTTATGCGGCTTCTGCACCACTGTGGATGGCGCGGCTCCACCTCTTCCTTTTACATGTGTAAAAGGAAGAGTTGGAGCTGCGCCATCCACAGTGGTGAGGGAGCCGTGGAACTCAGTGACAGACAATGCGAAGAAGGTAAACCTAAAGGGGAAAGAAAACGGAGGTGGGGAAGTGAGGCAGTGGGAGAGAAGAGGGCAAGGCAGTGTACTCAGTAACGGACAATGTAAAAGAAGGTAAACCTGACGGGGGAGAAAACAGAGGTGGAAGAAATGAGGAGGTGGGGAAAGATAGGATAGGATAAATGACAATGTTATTCCTATTCCTCCTCCCCATCCTTGCACAGGGGTCTGGATGGTACTTAAATGAGGGGGTGGATTATTCTAAATAATGCACCTCCTAGTGTAAATTATTCAGATATTAGAAGTCACCTTGGAGTTCCGCGCCCTGTATAAAAGGCACTCGGTCTGCTGCCTTGTGCTTTTATTTGGTCACGGAACTCCTCGGTGACTTCTAATATCCTTATAATTTACAGTAGGGGGTCCATTATCCACTATATTATTATTATTATTATTATTATGTAGAATAAGCCACAAAATAGCTAGATTGCTGTGTATACATAACATACACAATATTGTTATTATATTATTATATAGAATTAACCACAAAATAGCTAGACTGCTGGGTATAAATAACATATACAGTATTATTATTATATTATTATTTTTAGTATTATATAGAATAAACCACAAAATAGCTAGAGACTACTGTGTACACAAAACATATACAGTATTATCATATTATTATTATTATTCAGTGGCAAAGCTCGATATTACAGTGCACCATAACAAGATTTGAGATGGGGCCCCCACATAATAAACAGTTTGATGCAGTTCAACCTAACCTGGCCAAACTGCAGCAATGGTTATAAAGAGCATGCCCCTTCCTTCCCACCAATGTACTTATTAACCACGTCCTTACCCCATGTACTTATTAACCCCTTCCTCCCCCAATGTACTTATTAACCCCTTCCTTCCCCCAATGTACTTATTAACCCCTTCCTTCCCCCAATGTACTTATTACCCCTTTCAGGCTAACACCGTAATTATAAGCCCTGAGGGTCCACAATGTACCGGAGTAGCCCTCTCCCACCATCGTACGTTATTAACCCCGGCAGTACCACACAGGATGATGAACCCCCCTTATTCCAATCAATGGTACGGATTTAACCCCGTTCCGTCCAGAGCAAGGTACGTAGGAACCCCACGCCGTCGCCAAAAAAAACGGATGTACTTATTACCCCCCTTCCCTTCAATGTACTTATTAACCCCTTCCACACCAACAACCCCCATTGTATATAACCTTCACTTCCACACAGTAATTATTAACCCCCTCCTTCCCAACCCGTACTATACTAACCCTTCCTTCCCTTCAATGTATATTAACCATTCTCCTTCATCTTCTTTTTTACTTATTAACCCCCTTCCTTCCCCAATGTACTTATTAACCCGTCCTTCCCCAATGAACTTATTAACCCTTCCATCCCCCACTGTACTTATTAACCCCTTCCTTCCCCCAATGCACCTATTAACCCCTTCCTTCCCCCAATGTACTATTAACCCCTCCGCCCCCAATGTACTTATTACCCCTTCCTTCCCCAATGTACTTATTAACCCCCTCCTTCCCTTCAATGTACTTATTAACCCCTTTCCCCCCATGTACTTATTAAACCCTTCCTCCCACTGTACTTATTAACCCCGTCCTTCCCCGATGTACTTATTAACCTATTCCTCCCCCCGTCCCCATATTATTAACCCCTTCCTTCCCCCCAGTGTACTTATTAACCCCTTTCTTCCACCTGTACTTAATTATTAACCCCTTCCTTCCCCCAATGTACTTATTAACCCCTTCCACCCCCAACCAATGTACTTATTAACCCCTTCCTTACACACGTGCTTATTAACCCCTTCCTTCCCAATCCGTACTTATTAACCCCTTCTTCCCACAATGTACTTATAACCCCGTCCTTCCCCGATGTATATACCTATTCCTCCCCCCAATGTACTTTTTAACCCCTTCCTTCCCCCAGTGTACTTATTAACCCCTTTCCCACGCTGTACTTATTAACCCTCTTCCACCAATGTACTTATTAACCCCTTTTCCCCACCCCCAACCCAAGTACTTATTAACCCCTTCCTTACCACCCTGTGCTTATTAACCCCTTCCTTCCCACACCGTACTTTTAACCCTTCCTTCCCACACTGTACTTATAACCCCGTCCTTCCCCAATGACTTATAACCCCTTCTTCTCCCCAATGAACTTATTAACCCACTCCTTCTCCCCAATGTACTATTAACACCTTCCTCCCCCAATGTATTATTAACCCCTTCTCCTCCTCCTCCCCCCATGTACTTATTAACCCCTTCCCCCCAAAAACTTATTAACCCCCGCCTTCCCACACTGTATGATCACCCCTCTCCCACCAATACTTTAACCTTCCTTCCCCCCCATGTACTTATTAACCCCTTCCTCCCCCCTGTACTTATTAACCCCTTCCTTCCCCCACATGTACTTATTTAACCCCTTCCTTCCCCCCCAATGTACTTATTAACCCTTCCTACCACACGTACTTATAACCCTCCTACAACGGTACTATTAACCCCTTCCATCCCCAATGCACTTTTACCCCTTCCTTCCCCAACTGGTACTTATTAACCCCTTCCTTCCCTTCAATGTACTTATTAACCCCTTCTTCCCAATGTACTTATTAACCCCTTCCTTCCCACAATGACTTATGTAAACCCCTTCCTCCCCCACTCACTTATTAACCCTTCCTCCATTTACTATTAACCCACTTCCTTACCACACTGTGCTTATTAACCCCTCCTTCCCCACACCGTACTTATTAACCCCTTCCTTCCCACACTGTACTTAATAACCCGTCCTTCCCCCCAAGATACTTATTAAACCCTTTCTTCTCCCCAATGAACTTATTAACCCCCCTTCCTCCCCATGTACTTATTAATAACCCCTTCCTCCCCCAATGTAATTATTTAACCCCTTCCTCCTCCTCCCTCCCCTATGTACTTATTAACCCCTTCCTTCTCCCAATATACTTATTAACCCCTTCCTTCCACGTACTATCAACCCCTTCCCCCCCAAATGTACTATTAACCCCTTCCCCCCCCAATGTACTATAACCCCTCTCCCCCGATGACTAAACCCCCCCAGCCCCAACACACAACACCCCACCCCACCTCCCCCACATGTACTTATTAACCCTTCATCCCCAATGTACTTATTAACCCCTTCCTCACCACACGGTACTTATTAACCCCTTCCTTACCACGGTACTTATTAACCCCTTCCACCAATGCACTTTTAACCCTTCCTTCCCCAATTTGACTTATTAACTCCTTCTGCCACCCAATGTACTTATTAACCCTTCCTTCCCACAAAGTACTTATTAACCCCTTCCTTCCCTTCATGTACTTATTAACCCCTTCCTTCCCCAATGTACTTATTAACCCTTTCCTTCCCCTAATGTACTTCTTAACCCATTCCCCCCCACCTACTTACATACCCCTTCCTCCCCATTTTACTTATTAACCCCTTCCTTCCCACACGTACTTATTAACCCCTTTCTTCTCCCCAATCGTACTTATTAACCCCTCCTTCCCACACTGTACTTATTAACCCCGCCCTTCCCCCAATGTACTTATTAACCCCCTCCTCCCCCAATGTACTTATTAACCCCTTCCTCCCCCAGTGTACTTATTAACCCCTCCTTCCCCCAATGTATATTAACCCCTTCCTTCCCACACAGTTATCTATTAAAACCCTTCTTCCCTTCAATGTACTTATTAACCCCTCCCTTCCACACGGTACTCATTAACCTCTTCCTTTCCCCACTGTACTTATTAACCCCTCGTCGACCCCCCACAGGTACCGATCAACACCCGTCCGGCCCCCAAAGGGACTGATTAACCCCTTCCTTCCCTTCAATGTACTTATTAACCCCTTCCTTCCCACACCGTACTTATTAACCCCGTCCTTCCCCCAATGTACTTATTAACCCCTTCCTTCCCCCAATGTACTTATTAACCCTTTCCTTCCCCCAATATACTTATTAACCCCTTCCTTTCCCCCACTGTACTTTTAACCCCCCTTCCTCCCCCACTGTACTTATTAACCCCTTCTCCTCCCACTGTACTTATTAACCCCTTCCTTCTCCCAATGTACTTATTATAGATGGAGGAAGACGGTGCCCTCCATTTTTCATCTGGGGGGTTTCAGGTGATGGGGAAGAGAGTCTTTTCAATGTGATTGGAGGATCACAGGGTAAATTATTGTAATGGTTAATGCTCACATTCTCCTAATTTCACCTAAATGTAATACCAAACGAAAGCTGGACAAGCTGGACACCCCAGGCTTAAAAAGTGACAAATTTATTGTGAAATTTTGCCACAAACCTCCTGTCTTCCTCAGAGAAACTTAAAGGGTGTGGACACAGGAAATGGGTTTATAAAATTATAATTTCTCCAAACTATCACTGTACTATTGTTAATAATATGTGTACAGTATAGGATACATTCATCTCTCTGTAGTAATGTACTATATGTGTACAGTATGGTATACATTCATCTCTCTGTGGTAATGTACTATATGTGTACAGTATGGTATACATTCATCTCTCTGTGGTAATGTGCTATATGTGTACAGTATAGTATACATTCATCTCTCTGTGGTAATGTGCTATATGTGTACAGTATAGTATACATTCACCTCTCTGTGGTAATGTGCTATATGAGTACAGTATAGTATACATTCACCTCTCTGTGGTAATGTACTATATGTGTACAGTATAGTATACATTCATCTCTCTGTAGTAATGTACTATATGTGTACAGTATGGTATACATTCATCTCTCTGTGGTAATGTACTATATGTGTACAGTATGGTATACATTCATCTCTCTGTAGTAATGTGCTATATGTGTACAGTATTGTATACATTCATCTCTCTGTGGTAATGTGCTATATGTGTACAGTATAGTATACATTCACCTCTCTGTGGTAATGTGCTATATGTGTACAGTATAGTATACATTCATCTCTCTGTAGTAATGTACTTTATGTGTACAGTATAGTATACATTCATCTCTCTGTAGTAATGTACTATATGTGTACAGTATAGTATACATTCATCTCTCTGTATGTAATGTACTATAATTGTCAGTATAGGTACCTTCATCTCTCTGTAGTATGTACTATATGTGTACAGTAGTAGTATAGCATTCTCTCTCTGTAGAATGTACTATATGTGTACAGTATAGTATCAATTCATCTCTCTGTAGTAATGTACTATATGTGTACAGTATATACATTCATCTCCTGTAGTAATGTACTATTGTGTACTTTAGATTATACATTCATCTCTCTGTCGGTAATGTACTATATGTGTACATCGTATATAGACATTCATCCGTCTCTGTCATATGTGACTATATGTTGTAAGTATAGTATACATTCATCTCTCTGTAGTAATCGTACTATATGTGGTACAGTATGTTATACATTCATCTCTCTGTGGTAATGTACTATATGTGTACAGTAAATAGTATCTTCATCTCTCTGTAGTATGTACTATATTGTACAGTATATATACATTAATCCTCTCTGTGTAATGTACTATATTGTTACAGTATAGTATACATTCACTTCTCTGATCTGTCGTAATATACATATATGTGTACACGTATAGATCCTGACAGTCATGATGATGTCATAGTGACATTACTAAAAATGTCAAAGACAGAAACACTTTAAACACATGAACAGATATAGAATAGAAGTTGCATACCAAGTGCAATGCTTTTTTTGGGTTAAATATTCATCTATCCAAATTGATGTCATGCGATGTCATAGTGACATCATTAAAGAATTCACCCAGTCAATTAAACAACAGTTAACGATATAGAATAAAAAGTCATGCTGATGATGTCATGCTGATGTCATAGTGACATCACAAAAAAATGCAATCAGTCACACATTTAACACTATTACAGTATGCTTGTGAAGGTTCTCATTCTCCAGTCATGGTATATCTGTTGTATCATTAATCAACTGGACTTGAAATGTAGTTTCTTAAAGACGTTCGCTAGTCATCCGACTGGCTTTCTCATTCAGACTTGAAAAGCCAGTCGGATGACTAGCAAACGTCTTCAAGACCTACATTTCAAGTCCAGTTGTCTAATTGAATAACCAGATATTACAGATATAGAATAAGAGTCCCAACAAGTGCATGCTTTTTGTGCCAAGTTTGATATGCAAATTGATGATGTCATCTGCTGTCTGCTATGTCATAGTGGACATCATTAAAAACACACCAGACACATTTAAAACTATTAACAATATGGTAATAAAAGTTGCACCAAAGTGCAATGCTTTTTTGGTCCAAAATGTAATGTATGCACATTGATGAGGTCATGTCGATGACACTAGTGACTTCAACAAAAACATAGACACATTTAAACCTTTTACAGATATAGAATAAGAATCGCACCAAGTGCAATGCTTTTTAGGCAATCTTTAATCTATGCAAATGATATATCATGCTGATGTCTAGTGACATCATTAAAGAATGCACCCAACACATTTAAACACTATTAACAAATATAGATAAAAATTCGCACTATAGCAAACAGAAGGTTTTTACTATTACCACCGGTTGCCATTAAATCCAGAATGTTTACTAATAAAACTAGAGATGGTCGAACTATTGAAAGTTCGGTCCGTTTTCGAACTTTCAAACTATTGGAAGTTACTAGGGTATGTGCCAAAATTTGAATTCATTGTAAATGATGATGTCATGTTCATGCTGAGTCATAGTGACATCAACTAAAAAACTACAGACCAAAACATTTAACACACTATTAACATTATAGAATAAAAGTCTGCACCAAGTGCAATGCTTTTTTGAGCCAAAATTAATTCTATGCAAAATTGGTGATGTCTTATGCTGATGGCATAGTGACATCACAAAATACACCCAATCATTAAACACTTGTTAAGAAGTCACACTAAGTGCAATGATTTTTAGATTAAAATTTAATCTATGCAAATTGATGATATCATGTTGACATCATAGTGACAGCACTAAAAAACTGCACCCAACACATTAACACATTGACCCGATATAGAATAAGAGTCGCACAAGTTCATCTTTTTTGGGTCAAAATTTAATCTATGCAAATTGGATGATGTCATGCTGTGTCATAGTGACCCACTTAAAATGCACCCAGCCACATTTACACACTATTAACAGGTATAGAATAAAAAGTCCCCCAAAAGTCCATCTTTTATGTGCCAAAATGTAATTATGAAAATGATGATGTCCATCTTTATGTCATAGTGACATCACTAAAAATACACCCAGACCCTATTATAACACTATCAACAAATATATAATAAAAAAGTCACAACAACTGGAAATGCTTTTTGGGCCAAATGTAATCTATGCCAAACTGATGATGTCATAGTGACATACTAAAAATGCACCCAGACACATTAAAACACTATTGCATATATGAATAAAGAAGTCGCACCAAGTGTAATGCTTTTAATGCCAAAATCTGATATGCAAAATGATGTCATGCTGATGTTATAGTGACATCACAAAAAAATTCACTCGTCACATTTCAACACTATTAACAGATATAGAATAAGAAGTGCAACAAGTGCAATACTTTTATGTGCCAAAAGTTAATAATGATGCAAAATTAGGATGTCAGGCTGATGTCATAGTGAGTCACTAAAAAATACACCCAGACACTTTAACCACTATTAACAAATATAGAATAAAAGATCGCAACCAATGGCAATGTCTTTTTGGGCCAAAATGTATTATGCAAATGATGATGTCGTGCTGATGTAGTATAGTATAGTATGTATAGTATGTATAGTATGTTTGAGGTTGAATAAAGCATAACTTCCATCCAGTCCAGGCCACTAGCAATATCCTCATTTCCTGCCTACCTGTTAATCCGAGGAGGCAAAAAAACCCACCAAATTTATGAAGGGGAAAAAATTCCTTCCTGACTCCAAGTGGCAATTGGAATAAATTTCCCTGATCAACTCTACTTTATGTATCAATAACGTAACTTGCAACTTCCTTGTTTGCGAAACTCATCCACCATTTTTTTTAAACTGACCAATGACCTGGCCATTAACAACCAGTCTCATGAAGTACGTTCCATTAGCCTTACTCGTTCCACAGTGAAAACCTAAAGCCTAAACTTTTTCTTCTTCAAGTCTTAAGGGATGTCCTCGGTCCTTTGACATGTCTCTGGTGACAATGCCCCAGAATAGTTTATGTAGGGCCCGTTAATGATTTATACACAGTAATCAATCTCCCCACGCAAGCGCCTTTTCTCACCGCATACATAATTGTAACTTTCCAGTCTCTCTTCATATCAAGCTCCCCCAATCCCCTTATTAATTAGTTGCCCTTCCTCTGAACCTTTCCATTTCAAAGATGTCCTTTTTGTACACGGATTCCAAAATTGCACTGCCTATTCCAAATGAGGTGCCTTACCAATGCTTTGTAAGAGGGAAAATACATTTTCCTCCCCTTGAATCCATACCTCGCTTTATACAAGACAATACCATCTGGCTCTGCTGTTGCCGCCGCCTGGCACTGCTTGCTACCTTTAAGTTTGTTATCCCACCAAAAGTAGCACAAGTATTTTTAAAAGTCCAAATGCATCACCTTACATTTATCAACATTGAATTCATCTGCCACTTAGCAGCCCAATGTGATAATCTACTGATCCCCTTGCAAACGTATGCACATCCTCTGAAGTTTTTAATGTCACAAAGTTTTGTTCGTCCGCAACACCAGAACCTTGCTGACAATACCCACTTCCAATCCCATTAATAAAATAGATTAATAGAGCGCCCAACACCGAACCCTGTGGCACCCCCACTTAGCACTTTAGTCCATAATGATGAGCCCCATTAACAACTACTCTCTGCATCCTATTCTTTAACCATTTTCTATCCATGTACAAATGTGACTCCCCAGACCAACAACCTTAGCTTATCATTAGTCCCTCTGGGGACTGTATCAAAAGCCTTTGCAAAATCCAAGTAAACTACATCTACTAGCTTACCAGAGTCTAAATTTCTACTTACTTCCTCATAAAAGCCAAGCAAGTTAGTTTGACAAGATCTATCCTCCTAAATCCATGCTGGTTACTACTTATAGTGCAGTCCTTGAACATACTCTAGAACATGTTCCCTTCTTTAAACTTTCCAGGATCTTCCCCACCTGAAGTTAAACTTACAGGCCTGTAAATTACCCGGCTGTGAACACTACCCTTTTTGAATATTGGAATAACATCACCTTTTTCCAATCCAGAGGCACACCACCGGACATAGGGAATCAGCAAATATAAGAAACAATGCCAAGATAAAACTGAACTTAGCTCCTTAAGTACCCCCGAGGATGTATTTTATCCGTTCCAGGAGATTTTTACTAATATTAACCTTATTTGGTCTTTCTTTCTGTCCCATATACTCGGTTACCAAGTGAACTTGAATCTTGTATACCTTAATTGCTACTATACTTATGATATCTGTACTTGGATCTCTATAGTGTAACAGGGGAAAAAATTATCGCAACATTTGCTTATAAATCGCCATCCTCCGTAACTAACTTATCCCATTAATTATGGTGCCACAAATCTCAGTCCTCATCTATCTTACTATTAATATACTTAAAAAATGTTTAGTGCTTAGTGATGCTTTGTTCAGCTATCCTAACTTCATTATATTTTAGCTAGTTTGATTGCTTTCTGACACTCCTTGTTACAGTTTTATTACTCCCTAAAGGCCCTTTCCCGTTCCCATCGGCCTTAAAGGTTTTATGCCTTTTTCTTCCTACCATTTGCCTCTTTACATCAGAATTCAGCCACATGGGCGCGTATTTATTTTTTTTACATTTATTTCCCAAGGGTATAAATTTAGATGTGAACTGCTTAAACACAGTCCACTTCTGTTCAGTACTTAACCTGTATACATATCCCGTTTGAAATTCTGAAGAGCTGCTTTTAACCTGGGAAAATTTGCTTTCCTGAATTAAATGTCTTTGTTAACCCACCAGCGAACGTTTCACTTCGATAACAACGTCCAAATGCCACTATTTCTGGTCACTATTCCCTAAGCCTCCAGTTACCTTTATACTCTAATAAGCGCTCCACAATGTAGATATTACCAATCCAACAGACTCCTTTTCTAGTAGGAACCTCAAATTATCCTGCAGCAATTCAGGAACTCATCGCCTTTTTCTTTGATGGCAGTCCACCACACCAACATGTCAGGGTAATTGAAGTCCCCATATGAGCACACTCCCCAAACTTGCAGCCTTGCCAACTGCATATGAAGTTGACTCCCTCCTCTCCTGCTAGCATTTTGGGGCATTATAGCAGACAACCAACAATGACATTACCCCTTTTGCTGTTGCCTAATTCCCCACCCATATTGCCTCCACTTTACATCCATATCACCGCTATCTCTTCTTTTAATTTGGCTCAATTCTTGTTAACATATACCAACTCCTCCCTTTCCTTTTTTTCCTGTCCTGCCTAACACAGGCATACTATTTCTACTATTACAGCCAGTGTGAGAACCTGTTCAACACATCGTTTCTGCTATACCATTGCTACATTCTACTTTTCATTCAATGCAGCCATTATTCCCAATTCACCCCATTTGGTCAGCCAGGCTTACCTCGCATTTGAAAAAACCTACTATTTGAGATTATGATCCGTATAATTTCATTCGTACACTTATATACACATGCCTCCCTCTCCCCTCTGCCTACCCCCACCCCACCCCCCTTTCCCCACACCCCCTGGCCTATCTACAAACCTGCTTTCCTCTGGACATCATCCCAGTGCGGACTGCTATCCCCTCTGTCCTTTGTACTGTGCTCCTTACCCGACTTCCACACACAAATACCCCAGACCACATTTACCACATAACCAAATTAGAATAAGAAGTCAAACAGTGCATGTTTTTAGTGTCCGCATAAATTTAATATGCCATAAAGTATAATTCATGCTGATGTCATCGTGCATCACTAAAAAATACTGGAGCACATTTACACACTATAAGACATAGAATACAAAGTTTGCACCAAGTTGAATGTTTTTGGGGCCAAAAGAACGCATGCAAATAAGCAGTGACTATGAGATTGTCAAAGTGCTTTCCACTAAAAAATGCACACAGGGACACCATTTAGATGTATCGAATAAGAGTGCAATTCTTTTAGAGGCCAAAATTTATTATGCAAATTGTGAGCGTCATGCTGGATTGACATAGTGACTCACTAATAAATGCACCAGACACATTTTAAACACTATTAACAGATATTATGAATAAGAAGTCCGAAACCAGTGTGCAATTCTTTTTTCAGTTAAAATTCACAAATATGCCAAAAATACATGATGTCTACTGAGTCATAGTAAAAGCATCACTAAATGCACCACGACACATTTAAAACACTATTAGAACAAATCTAGAATAAAAAGTTGCACCATAACAAAAAAAGGGTTACTAATTACACACCTGGTTGCCATAAATCAGCATGTTTTACTATTAACTGGCCTGTTGCCCAGAGCACTAGAATGTTTACTCACAACTTGCCCGGTTGCCATTCCAACCAGAATGTTTACTATTAACTGCGTTCATAGTGACACTCACTAAATATGCAATCACCCACTCTTAAAAACTAAACATGAGCTCAATAAAAGTTTTTATCAGTTAAACTGGGTGCTAATTTTGCTCCAACCAATCAATACTGATTTTAACATTTGAAGCTAAAATCATGATTGGTTGGGCAAAAATTATTACCATGTTGTAACGATAAGAATTTTATTTAATTTCCCTGACGTGCATGCTTTTTTTAGGCCAAATTTTATCTATTGGAAATGATGATGTCTCTGATGTAATGTGTCACATCTATAAAATGCCCCGACACATTTAAAACTATAACAGATATTAGATAAGAAGTCCCCGAAATAATTGCAATGTTTTTTATGGTGTCAAATTTATTCAATGCAAAATTTAATCATGCTGAGTATAGTGGCTCAACTAAAAATACACTAGAACACATCTAAACATATTAACAAATAGTAAATAAAACGTTGCAGCAACCAAGTGCAATGCTTTTGAGCCAAAAGTAATCTATCAAATCGATGATGTCATGATGATGTCTAGTGACAGCACTAATAATGCCCCAAGACACATTTAAACAGACTATTATTGATATAGAATACAGAGTCTAGCATCAATCGCAACTGTTTTTTTGGCCAAATTTAAATCTATAGGAAAATCATGATGTCATGCGATGTAAAGTGATCATCACTAAAAATGCACCAAGAACATTTAAGATAATAGACATAAGAAGTCGCAATGCTTTTTAGTGCCAAAATTTCATATATCAAATCTGTGATGTCCATGCTGATGACATAGTGACACTCAAGTAATAAATGCACCAGGAACACTTTAAACACCTATTATTTGATATAGATAAGAAGTGCCATCAAGCGCAATGTTTTTTTTCGCCAGAAAATTGAATCATAGAAATCATGATGTCAATGCTGATGTCATAGTGATCAGCAAAAAACGCACCAAGGACAACATTTACAACACTATTTTACAAGAGATGAATAAGAAGTTGACACCAGTTGCAATGCTTTTTAGCCAAAATTTGTAACTATGCAAAAGATGATGTCATTTGATGTCATAGTGACATCACTAAAAAGTGCCACCCAATTTAAACACTATTAAACTATAGAATACCAAAAGTGGCACCAAAGCAAACAGAAGGTTTACTATTAACCACTCCGGTTGCCTTAAATCCAACATGTTTTACTATTAACTGCCGCGGTTGCTATAGGCATCAAGATGTTTACTATCAACTGCTGAGGCCATAGTGACTCACTAAACATATGCAACCATACCTTAAAAAACACTAGGTGCACATACTGTTTTTAGTCCAAAAGGTCATCTATAGCAAAATTATGATGTTCATGTCTGTGTCATAATAGTCACATCACTAAAAATGCAACCCAGACACATTTAACACTATTAACAGATATAGAATAAGAAGTCCGAACCGAAGGGCAATGTCTTTTTTCAGTTAAAAATTCAAATTATGCCAAAATAATGATGTAATACTATGTCATAGATCTACATCACTAAAGGACACCCAGACACTTTAATACCTATTAACAAATAGAATTAAAAAGTTGCACAAGCAAACGAGGTTTACTAGTAAACCATTGGTGCCCTCATAAAATCCACACGTTTACTATTAAACTGCCGGTGTTCATAGCAGAACTAGAATTTTAACTATCAATGCCCGGTTGCCAAATACCAACCAGAATGTTCTATTTAACTGCTGTCATAGTGACATCACTAAAAATAATGCAACCACAACACTTAAAACACTAACAGTGAGACATAAAATGTTTTTATAGTTAAAAATGGTTGCTATTTTTGCTCGCAACCAAACAGATTGATTTAACATTTGAAAGCTAACATCTGTTGGTTGGGGCAAAATATTGTACCAATTGTACGATAAGAACTTTATTAATTTCCCTGTCAAGTGCAATGCTTTTTTTAGGCAAAAATGTCTATTTCTATGGAAAATGATGATGTTTGTTGATGTAATGTCACACATCATTGAACACAATGCACACAGACACATTTAAACTATTAACAGATATAGATTAAGAAGTCAGAACAGCGCATATGTTTTTATGTGTCAAAATTTAAGTTATGTAAAATTCTATATCATGCTGATGTCATGAGTGGCATCACTAAAAAATCACCTCACACATCCTAAACACATGAACAAATAATTGAATAAAAAGTTGGCACCAAGGCAACTGCTTTTTTGCAGCCACAAATGTAACGACTCTGCAAATTGAAGATGTCATCGATGAGTCATCCGTGACATCACTAAAAAATGCACACTAGTACACATTAAACACTATTTACATATAGATAGATATATTCGCACGCAAGCGCCAATGGTTTTTAGGCCAAATTTATCTTGCAAAATGATGATGTCAGTGCTGATGTATAGTGCGCCACTAAAACTACACCACGACACATTTAACCACACTATTAACAAATAAGAATAAAAAAGTGCCATCCATAGCAAACAGAGAGTTTAGCTATAAACCATCCGGTTGCATTAAAGTCCAGCATGTATATATAATGCTGCCGGTTGCTATAGAAACCAGATGTTACTATCAACTGCCCAGGGCCAAGCAACCAGAATGTTATGTCAATTGATGTCATAGTGACAATCACTAAAATAACAAACCACCTACACATTAAAACACGATATTTGATATAGAAAAGATCGGTCCGCATCAAGAGCAATTTTTTTGGGCCAAAATTGATCTATAAAAAAATCATGATGTCATGCTGTATGTCTTAGTAATCACACAAACAACGCAACCCAGACACATGTTACACCTATTTACAGTAAAGAAATAGAATTTTCGCACAAAGTGCAAGCTTTTAGGCACAAATTTTAATCTATTGCAAACTTGTGATGTCATGCTGATGTATAAGTGACATACTAAATAAGCACCCAGACACATTTAACACTCATTAATAGATAGTAGAATAAGAGTTTGCACTAAAGTGGAATTTTTTTTGGGCAAAATTAATTCTATAGAAAATCATGTATGTCCATCTAATGTCATAGTTAATCACAAACAATGCACCTAGACACATTAAGAACACTATTACGAATAGAATAATAATATGCACAAGTGCAATGCTTTAAGGCCACATTTCATCTATGCTAAATGATATGATAGTATACTGATTGTCCCATAGGGACATCACAAACAATGCAACCAAAGACACATTAAAACACATTAATAGATATAGAATAAGAAGTGCAATACGTGCCAATGCTTTAATGGGCAAAAAAAAATTAATTTATGCAAAATCAGATAGTCATGCTTATGGTCACTGAGAGGCATAGTGCATCACAAAAAAAAAAAATTACACCCAGAACATTTAAGCACTAGTAACAAAATTTAGGGCGAGATTCAATAGTGAACCCTTTTCAGTCTAAAAACACGTTACCCGAAAAAAAGTTTTGGGTTACGTGTTTTGGACGATTTTTAGAGCAAGCTGATTTCCGAATGTTTTGTAGAATAACGCTGCTACTACATCAAATCCATAGCGGTTAAGTTGTCGCTACTTTTAGCATGACACTAACGATACACGCTTGATGAGCCGTTAGTCCCCCGTATTACATTCCATCTCTCTGTAGTAATGTACTATATGTGTACAGTATAGTATACATTCATTCTCTGTAGGAAATGTACTATATGTGGACAGTTATAGTATACATTCATCTCTCTGTAGAAATGTACTATATGTGTACAGTATAGTATACATTCTCCTGTGTAGAAAGTACTATGTGTACAGTTATAGACATTCATCTCTCTGGGTAATGTACATATGTGTACAGTTAGTATACATTCATCTCTCTGTAGTAATGTCTATATGTGTCAGTTAGTGATACATTCATCTCTCTGTAGTATGTACTATATGTGTACAGTATAGTATACATTCATCTCTCTGTTGGTAATGTACTATATGTGTACAGTAAGTATACATCACTCTGTAGTAATGTACTATATGTGTGTACAGTATAGTATACATATCATCTCTGTCGTAATGTACTAGAGTGTACAGTAGTATACATTCACCTTCTCTGTCGTAATGTACTATATGTGTACGAGATAGTCCTGACAGTCATGATGATGTCATAGTGACATTACTAAAAAATGTACAAAGACACATTAAACACTATGAACAGATATAGAATAAGAAGTTGCACCAAGTGCAATGCTTTTTTTGGGTTAAAATCATCATGATCAAATTATGAGTCCTGATGGTGTCATAGTGACATCATTAAAGAATTCACCCAGTCACATTTAAACACTATAACAGATATAGATAAAAGTCATGCTGATGATGTCATGCTGATGTCATAGTGACATACACAAAAAAATGCATCCAGTCACATTTAACACTATAACAGATATGCTTGTGAAGGTTTCATTACAGGTCATGGTATATCTGTTGTATTCAATTGATCAACTGGACTTGAAATGTAGTTTTAAAGACGTTTCGCTAGTCATCCGACTGGCTTTCTCAATTCAGATTGAGAAGCCAGTCGGATGACTAGCGAAACGTCTTCAGAACTACATTTCAGTCCAGTTGATCTAATTGAATAAAACAGATATTAACAGATATAGAATAAGAAGTCCCAACAAGTGCCATGCTTTTATGTGCCAAAGTTTGATTATGCCAATTGATGATGTCATGCTGCTGTCATGCTGATGTCATAGTGGACATCATTAAAAAACACCCAGACAAAATTTAAATATCTAACAAATATGTAATAAAAGTTGCACCAAGTGCAATGCTTTTTTGGTCCAAAATGTAATGTATGCAATTGATGATGTCATGTGATGACATAGTGACTCACAAAAAACTAGACACAATTTAAAAACTATTACAGATTAGAATAAGAATTCGCACCAAGTGCAATGCTTTTTAGGAACATATTTTAATCTATGCAAATGATGATATCATGCTGATGTCATAGTGACATCATTAAAGAATGCACCCAGACACATTTAAACACTATAACAAATATAGATAAAAATTCGCACTATAGCAAACAGAAGGTTTTTATATAACCATCCGGTTGCCATTAAATACCAGAATGTTTACTAATAACTAGAGATGGTGAATATTGAAGTTCGGTCCGTTTTCGAACTTTCAAACTATTGGAAGTATATAGGGTATGTGCCAAAATTTGATTATGTAAAATGATGATGTCATGCTGATGTCATAGTGACATACATAAAAAACTACAACCAAAACATTTAAACACATATAACAGATATAGAATAAAAAGGTCGCACCAAGTGCAATGCTTTTTTGAGCCAAAATTAATTCTAGCAAAATTGTGAGTCATGCTGATGGCATAGTGACATCACAAAAATACCACCCAGATACATTAAAACACTTGGTAAGAAGTCACACTAAGTGCAATTATTTTTGATTAAAATTTAATCTATGCAAATTGATGATATCATGTGATGTCATAGTGACAGCACTAAAAACTGACCCAGACACTTTAACACTATGACAGTATAGAATAGAAGTCGCACAAGTTCAGCTTTTTGGGTCAAAATTTAATCTATGCAAATGTGATGTCATGCTGGTCATAGTGACACCACTAAAATGCAAACCAGTCACATTTAAACCACTATTAACAGGTATAGAATAAAAAGTCCCCCAAAGTGCAATGCTTTTATGTGCCAAAATGTATTAATTATGAAATATGATGATGTCATGCTTATGTCAAGTGACATCACTAAAAAATACACCCAGACCTATTAAACATCTAAACAAAAATATATAATAAAAAGTCACACCAACTGGAATGCTTTTGGGCCAAATGTAATCTATGCAAACTGATGATGTCATAGTGACATTACTAAAAATGCACCCAGACAACATTAAAACACTATAGCATATATAGAATAAAGAAGTCGCACCAAGTGTAATGCTTTTTAATGCCAAAATCTGAGTATGCAAAATGATGTCATGCTGATGTTATAGTGACATCACAAAAAAATTCACTCGTCACATTTCAACACTATTAACAATAGAATAAGAAGTCGAACAAGTGCAATACTTTTATGTGCCAAAATTTAATTAATGCAAAATTAGGATGTCATGCTGATGTCATAGTGAGTCACTAAAAAATACAACCCAGACACATTTTAACACTATTAACAAATATAGAATAAAAAGTCGCACCAATGGCAATGCTTTTTTGGGCCAAATGTAATTATGCAAATGATGATGTCGGCTGATGTATAGTATAGTATAGTTAGTATAGTATGTAGTAGTTTGAGGGTTGAATAAAACAAACGTCCATCCAGTCCAAGCCACTAGCAATATCCTCATTTCCTGCCTAACTGTGATCCAGAGGAAGGCAAAAAAAAACCCACCAAATTTGAAGGGGGAAAAAATTCCTTCCTGACTCCAAGTGGCAATGGAAATTTCCCTGGATCAACTTCTACTTTATGTATCAATACCAGTAACTTGCAACTTCCTTGTTTGCAGAAACTCATCCAGCTTTTTTTTAAACTGACCAATGACCTGCCATTACAACGTCCAATGGAAGACAGTTCCATTAGCCTTACCGTTCTCACAGTGAAAAACCTAAAGCCTAAACCTTTTTCTTCAAGTCTAAGGGATGTCCTGTGTCCTTTGAAATGTTCTATTGGTGAACAATGCCCCAGATAGTTTATTGTTGGCCCGTTAATGATTTATACACAGAATACTCATCCCCACGCAAGCGCCTTTCTCAGCATAATAATGTAACTTTTCCAGTCTCTCTATATTCAAGCTCCCCCAATCCCCTTTTAATTAGTGTCCCTTCTCTCGAACCTTTCCATTTCAAAGATGTCCTTTTTGTACACAGGATTCCAAAATTGCAACTGCCTATTCCAAATGAGGGCCTTACCAATGCTTTGTAAAGAGGGAAAATTACATTTTCCTCCCTTGAATCCATACCTCGCTTTATACAAGACAATACCATGCTGGCTCTGGCTGTTGCCGCCTGGCACTGCTTGCTACCTTTAAGTTTGTTATCACCACCAAAGTAGCACAAGTATTTTAAGTCCAAAATGCATCACCTTACATTTATCAACATTGAATTCATCTGCCACTTAGCAGCCCAATGTGATAATCTATCTAGATCCCCTTGCAACGATTGCACATCCTCTGAAGTTTTTAATGGTCGACAAAGTTGTGTCGTCGCAAACACAGAAACCTTGCTGACAATACCCACTTCCAAATCATAATAATAAGATTAATAGAAGCGGCCCCAACAAGAACCCTGTGGCACCCCACTTAGCACTTTAGTCCATAATATGAAGCCCCATTAACAACTACTCTCTGCATCCTATTCTTTAACCAATTTTCTATCCATGTACAAATGTGACTCCCAGACCAACAGACCTTAGCTTATTCATTAGTCGCCTATGGGGGACTGTATCAAAAGCCTTTGCAAAATCCAAGTAAACTACATCTAACTGATACCAGAGTCTAATTTCTACTTACTTCCTCATAAAAGCCAAGCAAGTTAGTTTGACAAGATCTATCCTCCTAAATCCATGCTGGTTAACTACTTATATGTCAGTCCTAAACATACTCTAGAACATGTTCCCTTATTAAACTTTCCAGGATCTTCCCCACCACTGAATTAAACTTAAGGCCTGTAATTACCCGGCTGTGAACGACTACCCTTTTTGAATATTGGAATAACATCAGCCTTTTTCCAATCCAGAGGCACACCACCGGACATGAGGGAATCAGCAAATAAGAAACAATGCCTAGATAAAACTGAACTTAGCTCCTTAAGTACCCGAGGATGTATTTTATCCGGTCCAGGAGATTTACTAATATTAACCTTATTTAGTTCTTTCTGTACCATATCCTCGGTTAACCAAAGTGAACTTGAATCTTGTATACCTTTATTGCTACTATACTCTATGATATCTGTACTTGGATCTTCTATAGTGTAACAGGAGAAAAAAATTATCAAGACATTTGCTTATATCGCCATCCTCCGTAACTAACTTATCCCCTTAATTAATGGTGCCACAATCTCAGTCCATCTCTTACTATTAATATACTTAAAAATGTTTAGCTTAGTGATGCTTTGTTCAGCTATCCTAACTTCATTATTAATTTTAGCTAGTTTGATTGCTTTCTTACACTCCTTGTTACAGTTTTTATACTCCCTAAAGGCCCTTTCCGTTCCCTCGGCCTTAAAGGTTTAAATGCCTTTTTCTTCTTACCATTTGCCTCTTTACATCAGAATTCAGCACATGGCGCGGATTTATTTTTTTTACATTTATTTCCAAGGGTATAAATTTAGATGTGAACTGGCTTAAACACAGTCCACTTCTGTTCAGTACCTTTACCTGATAATACATATCCAGTTTGAAATTCTGAAGAGCTGCTTTTAACCTGGGAAAATTTGCTTTCCTGAATTAAATGTCTTTGTTAACCCAGCGCACTTTTCCTTTCGATAACAAAGTCCAAATGCCACTTATTTCATGGTCATATTCCCTAAGCCTCCAGTTACCTTTATATCTATAATGCGCTCCACAATGTTAGATATTACCAGATCCAACAGAGCTCCTTTTCTAGTGAACCTCCAAATATCCTGCAGCAAATTCAGGAACTCATCGCCTTTTTCTGTGATGGCAGTCCACCACACCAATCATGTCAGGGTATTGAAGTCCCCATAATGAGCACACTCCCCAAACTTGCAGCCCTTGCCAACTGCATTAGAAGTTGACTCACCTCCTCTCTGCTAGCATTTGGCGGTTATAGCAGACCACCAACAATGACATTACCCCCTTTGCTGTTGCCTAATTCCACCCATATTGCCTCCACTTTATCATCATATCACCGCTATCTCTTCTTTTAATTTGGCTCAATTCTTTTTTAACATATACACATACTCCTCCCTTTCCTTTTTTTCTGTCCTGCCTAACAAGGCATATCCTTCTATATTTACAGCCAGTGTGAGAATGTTCAACCACGTTTCTGCTATACCTATTACATCATACTTTTCATTCAATGCCATATTCCAATTCACCCCATTTTGTCAGCCAGGCTTTCGCATTTGAAAAACTACTTTTAGATTATGATCCGTAATTTTATTCGTACACTTTATACACATGCCTCCCTATCCCCTTGCTACCCCCCCCCCCTTTCCACCCACCACTGGCCTATCTACAACCTGCTTTCCTCTGGACAATCATCCCAGTGAGACTGCTATCCCTCTGCTAACCTTTTGTATGTGCTCATACCACATTCACAAAATCGCCCCAGCCACCTTAACACTATAACAATATAGAATAAGAAGTCAAACAGTGCCATGTTTTTATGTGTCAAATTTAATAATGCATTATAATTCATGCTGATGTCATGTGCATCACTAAAAAATATACCTGGGACACATTTAACACTATTAAGATATAGAATAAAAGTTTGCACCAAGTGAATGCTTTTTTGGGCCCAAAGTGAACCATGCAAATGAAGATGACATAAGATGTCAAAGTGTATCACTAAAAATGCACAAGACACTTAATAGATATGAATAAGAAGTGCAATGCTTTTAGGCCCAAAATTTATTATGCAAAATTGTGATGTCCATGCTGGATGACATAGTGACTCACTAATAAATGCACCAAGACACATTTAAACACTATTAACAGATATAGAATAAGAAGTCGAACCAGTGCAATGTCTTTTTCAGTTAAAATTCAAATTATGCAAAATAATGATGTCAATACTGATGTCATAGTAAAACACTCAAAAATGCACCAGACACATTTAAACACTATTAACAATATAGAATAAAAAGTGCACCATAGAAACAAAAGGTTTACTAATACACCATGGTTGCCATAAATCCAGCATGTTTACTATTAACTGCCTGTTGCCAAGCAACTAGAATGTTTACATCACAACTGCCCGGTTGCCATCCAACCAGAATGTTTACTATTAACTGCTGTCATAGTGACATCACTAAATATGCAATCACCCACTTAAAACACTAACAGTGAGCTCAATAAAAGTTTTTATAGTTAAATGGTGCTAATTTTGCTCCAACCAATCAGATTGATTTTAACATTTGAAAGCTAAACATCTGATTGGTGGGGCAAAATTATACCATGTAACGATAAGAACTTTTATTTAATTCCCTGTAAGTGCAATGCTTTTTTTAGGCCAAAATTTATCTATTGGAATGATGATGTCTGTTGATGTAATGTGTCACACTCTAAAAATGCACCCAGACACATTTAAACACTATAACAGATATAGAATAAGAAGTCGAAATAAGTGCAATGTTTTTATGTGTCAAATTAATTATGCAAAATTAATAATCATGCTGATGTCATAGTGGCCTCACTAAAAATACACCTAGAAAACATTAAACACTATTAACAAATATGAATAAAAGTTGCACCAGTGCAATGCTTTTTTGAGCCAAAATGTAACCTATGCAAAAATGATGATGTCATGATGATGTCATAGTGACAGCACTAAAATGCACCAAGACACATTTAAACACATTATTTGATATAGAATAAGAAGTCGCATCAAGCGCAATGTTTTTTTGGGCCAAAATTTAATCTATAGAAAATCATGATGTCATGCTGATGTCAAAGTGATACTCATAAAAATGCACAAGACACATTTAAAGATATAGAATAAGAAGTGCAATGCTTTTTAGCCAAAATTTCATATATGCAAAATTGTGATGTCATGCTGATGACATAGTGACATCACTAATAAATGCACCAGACACATTTAAACAATTATTTGATATAGAATAAGAAGTCGCATCAAGCGCAATGTTTTTTTCGGCCAAAAAATTGAATCTATAGAAAATCATGATGTATGCTGATGTCATAGTGACATCACAAAAAAAACGCACCCAAGACACATTTAAACACTATTTTACAGAGAGAATAAGAATTGCACAGTGCAATGCTTTTTAGGCCAAAATGTAATCTATGCAAAATGATGATGTCATGTTGATGTCATAGTGACATCACTAAAAATGCACCCAATTTAAACACTATTACAAATATAGAATAAAAGTGGCACCAAAGCAAACAGAAGGTTTCTATTAACCATCCGGGTTGCCATTAATCCAGCATGTTTACTATTAACTGCCCGGTTGCTATAGCATCAGAATGTTTACTATCAACTGCTGATGCCATAGTGAACACTAAATATGCAACCATACACATTAAACACTAGTGGCAATACTTTTTAGGCCAAAATGTCATCTATGCAATGATGATGTCATGCTGATGTCATAGTCACATCACTAAAAAATGCACCCAGACACATTTAACACTATTAACAGATATAGAATAAGAAGTCCGAACCAAGGGCAATGTCTTTTTCAGTTAAATTCAAATTATGCAAAATAATGATGTATACTGATGTCATAGATCACATCACTAAATGCACCCAGACACATTTAACACCTATTAACAAATTAGAATAAAAAGTTGCACCATAGCAAACAGAAGGTTTACTAAAACCATCTGGTTGCCATAAAATCCAGCACTTTACTATTAACTGCCGGTTGCCTAGCAGAACTAGAATGTTTACTATCAATGCCCGGTTGCCATACCAACCGAATGTTCTATTTAACTGCTGTCATAGTGGACATCACTAAAATATGCAACCACACACATTAAAACACTAACAGTGAGACATAAAAATTTTTTATAGTTAAAAATGGTGCTAATTTTGCTCCAACAAACAGATTTGATTTAACATTTGAAAGCTAACATCTGTTGGTTGGGGCCAAAATTAGTACCAATTGTAACGATAAGAACTTTATTTAATTTCCCTGTAAGTGCAATGCTTTTTTTAGGCAAAAATGTTATCTATGGAAAATGATGATGTCTTGTTGATGTAATTGTCACATCATTAAAAATGCACACAGACACATTTAACATATTAACAGATATAGATTAAGAAGTCGAAACAGTGCAATGTTTTTATGTGTCAAAATTTAATAATGAAAATTTAATATCATGCTGATGTCATAGTGGCACACTAAAAAATACACTGACACATCTAAACACTATAACAAATATAGAATAAAAAGTTGCACCAAGTGCAATGCTTTTTTGAGCCAAAATGTAACGATGCAAATTGAAGATGTCATGATGAGTCATGTGACATCACTAAAAAATGCACTAGACAAACTTAAACACTATTTACAGATATAGAATAAGAATTCGCACCAAGGCAATGGTTTTTAGGCCAAAATTTAATCTTGCAAAATGATGATGTCATGCTGATGTCATAGTGAACCACATAAAATACACCAGACACATTTAAACACTATTAACAAATATAGAATAAAAAGTTTGCACCATAGCAAACAGAAGGTTTACTATAAACCATCCGGTTCGCCATTAAATCCAGCATGTTTACTATAATGCGCCGGTTGCATAGAAACCAGAATGTTTACTATCAACTGCCCAGGCCAAGCAACCAGAATGTTTAATGTCAACTGCTGATGTCATAGTGAAATCACTAAAATATACAACCCACAACATTAAACACGATTATTTGATATAAAAGACGTGCGCATCAAGAGCAATGTTTTTTGGGGCCAAAATTGATCTATAAAAAAATCATGATGTCATGCTGATGTCATAGACACACAAAAACGCACCCAGACACATGTTAAACACTATTTACAGATAAAGAATAGAATTCGCACAAAGTGCAATGCTTTTTAGGCACAAATTTAATCTATGCAAATGTGATGTCATGCTGATGTATAGTGACATCACTAAATAATGCACACCAGACACACATTTAAACACTATTAATAGATAGAGAATAAGAGTTGCACTAAGTGGAATTTTTTTGGGCCAAAAATTAATTCTATAGAAAATCATGATGTCATGCTAATGTCATAGTTATATCACAAACAATGCACCTAGACACATTTAAACACTATTTACAGATATAGAATAAGAATATGCACCAAGTGCAATGCTTTTAAGGCCACAATTTCATCTATGCTAATGATGATGTCATACTGATGTCATAGTGACATCACTAAAAATGCAACCAAAAAAAAAACACTATTATAGATATAGAATAAGAAGTCGCAATAAGTGCCAATGCTTTAATGGGCAAAAAAAATTAATTTATGCAAAATCAGATGTCATGCTTATGTCATGATGATGGCATAGTGACATCACAAAAAAAAAAATTACACCCGACACATTTAAGCACTATTAACAAATTAGGGGAGATTCAATATGACCCTTTTCGTCTAAAAACCACGTTAACCCGAAAAAATTTGGGTTAACGTGGGTTTTTGGAGGATTTTAGAGCAAGCTCTATTTCCGAATGTTTTTAGAATAACGCTTGCTAACGATCCAAATCCATAGCGTTAATTTGCGCTACTTTGTGAATCGAAACTTAACGATACAGCTGAGGAGCGTTAAAGGCCCGCTCCTTACCTAGCCTGATCTATACCCATCCGGTTGCCATAGAATCCAGAATGGTTTACCGATTACCTGTACAGTTGCCATAGCACGGAATGTTTACTATCTACACACGGTGCCATGGCAACCAGAATTTTTCTTTCAACTGCTTGGTTGCCATAGCAACCAGAATGTTTATATCAACTGCTTTACTATTAAGTGCAATGTTTTTTTAGGCCAAAATTTCAAATATGCAAACTCATTTTCATGCTGATGTCATAGTGACATCACTAGAAAAATGCACCAAGACACATTTAAACACTATAAAGGAACACAAACCCCAAATTAAGTATGTCCCATTTTTGATTATTCACAGGGAGGTGAGAACGTTATTCTCACCTCCCTGTGAATAATAGGACGCTTGGGGGACCGGGAACGCACCTTACCCCGCCGCTCACTCGAAGCGCTCCTGAAAAGACACGCTGTTGTCCGATCGCGCGCCCTATCTTGAATTGGCGCGCGATGGCATAAGATAGGGCGCGTGGGCGGGACAGAGCGGTGTCAGTGCAGGAGCGGTGGAGTGGAGCGGCTATGTAAGGTATGTTCCGGTCAGCGCGCCATTATCCGGGAGGTGAGATAAGTGTTCGCTTCCTGTGATAATACGAAACGAAATGGGAACATTCATCTCTCTGTAGTAATGTACTATATGTGTACAGTATAGTATACATTCATCTCTCTGTGGTAATGTACTATATGTGTACAGTATAGTATACATTCATCTCTCTGTAGTAATGTACTATATGTGTACAGTATAGTATACATTCATCTCTCTGTATTAAAATTTAATCCATAAACTTGTACACATCTTACATACTTACCACATATAGATTAATGTATACTATACTGTACACATATAGTACATTACCCAGAAGATAATGATACTATACTGTCACCTATAGTACATTACACAGAGAGATGATGTATATCTATACTGTACACATATATGTCATTACCACGAGAGATGAATGTATACATACTGTACACATAGTAGTACAGGTACCACCAGTAACTATACTGTACACTATAGTACATCCATGACAGCACAGAGAGATGAATGTATACTATAAACTGTACACATATAGTACATTCTCACAGAGAGAGTAATGTTACTATACTGTAACACATATATTACATACTACAGAGAGATGAATGTATACTATACTGTACACATATAGTACATTACAGAGAGAGAATGTACTATACTGTACACATATAGTACATTACACAGAGAGATGAAATGTTACTATACTGTACACATATAGTACATTACTACAGAAGATGAATGTATACTATAACTGTACACTATCGTAAATTACTACAGAGAGATGAATGTATACTATACTGTAACACTATAGTACATTCACAGAGAGATGAATGTATACATACTGTACACATATAGTACATTACACACGAGAGGTGAATGTATATACTGTACACATATAGACATTACCACAGAGAGATGAATGATCATACTGTACACATATGTACATTACTACAAGAGATGAATGTATACTATACTGTACCATATAGTCTACATTACACGAGAGAGATATGTATACTATCTGTACACATATAGTACATTACCACAAGAGATGATGTATACTATACTGTACACATATAGTACATTACTACGAGAGGTGAATGTATACTATACTGTACACATATAGTACATTACCAACGAGAGATGAATGTATACTATACTGTACACATATACACATTACCACAGAGAGATGAATGATATCTACTGTACACATATATACACATTACCAGAGAGATGAATGTATACCATACTGAACACATAAGTAACAATTACCAACAGAGAGATGAATGTATACTATACTGTAACACATATAGTCATTACCACAGAGAGATGAATGTATACCATACTGTACACATATAGTACATTACCACAGAGAGATGATGTATACCATACTGTACACATATGTACATTACCGACATTACAGATAGAGAATGTATACTATACTTACACATATATACATTACCACACCGAGAGAATGAATGGTATACTAAGACTTGTACACATATAGTACAATTACCACAGAGAATGACTTATACTATACTTGTACACATATAGTAAATACTCACAGAGATGAATACTGTATACTATACTGTACACACTTAGACATTACTCACAGAGAGATGAAGGTATACATACTGTACCCATATAGTACATTACCACAAAGAAGATAAATTGTATCCTAACTGTACACATTAGTACATTACCACAGAGAGAGCGTTGAATTATGCTATCTGTACACATATAGTACATTACCACAGAGAGATGACTGTATACTATACTGTATCACATATAGTACATTACCACAGAGAGATGAATGTTACTATACTGTACACATATTAGTACATTACCACAGAGAGATATGATACTATCCTGTCCACATATAGTTACATTACCACAGAGAGATGATGTATAACTATACTGTACACATATAGTACATTACTACAGAGAGATGAATGTATACTATACTGTACACTATAGATATTACCACAGAGAGATGAATGTATACTATACTGTACACCTATAGTACATTACCACAGAGATGATGTATACTATACTGTACACATATAGTACATTCCACAGAGAGAGAAATACTGTATACTATACTGTACACATATAGTACATTACCACAGAGAATGAATGTATACTTAATCTGTACACATATAGTACATTACCTACAAGAGATGAATGTATACTATACTGTATCCATATAGTACATTACTACAGAGAGATGAATGTAACTATACTGTACACATATATACATTACTACAAGAGATGAATGTATACTATACTGTACACATAGTACATTACTACACTACAGAGAGATGAATGATACTATACTGTACACATATAGTACATTACTACGAGAGATGAAGTGTAATACTATACTGTACACATATAGTACTTACTACAGAGAGATGAATGTATACTATACTGTACACATATAGTACATTATACAGAGAGATGAATGTATACTATACTGTACACATATAGTACATTACCACAGAGAGATGATGTATCACTATACTGTCACATATAGTACATTACTACAGAGAGATGAATGTATACTAACTGACACATAGTACATTACCATATACTAAGTACACATATAGTACTACAGAGAGATGAATGTATACTATACTGTACACTATAGTACATTACTACAGAGAGAGATTATTATACTAAATGTACCATTTAGTACATTACCACAGAGATTAATTATACTATACTGTACACATATCGTACATTACCACAGAGAGTAATGAATGTATCTAGACTGTACACATATAGTACACTTACTACCACGAGATAATGTATCCTATACTGTACCATATAGTACATACCTACAGAGAGATGATGTATCATACTGTCCACATATATACATTCCACAGAGAGATGAATGTATACATACTGTACACATATAGTATCTTACTCACAGAGAGATGAATGTATACTAACTGTCACACATATTGTACATTAACTCACAGAGAGATGAATGTATACTATAACTGTATCACTTAGACATTACTACAGAGAGATAAGTACTGTATACTATACTGTATCACATATAGTACATCCACTAAGAGATGAATGTATACCTAAACTGTACACATTATGTAACAGTACTACCACCGAGAGATGTATGTCTATATACTGTACACATATAGTACTTACCACGAGAGATGAATGTATGGACTATACTGTACCATATAGTAATTAACCACAGAGAGAATAGAAGTATCTATACTGACACATATGTCATTACTACAGAGATATGTATGTTCTACTAACTGTACACATTGTACCATACTACAGAGAGATGATTATACTATCCTGTGGAACACATATAGTAGTCATTACACAGAGAGATAATGTAACTATACTGTACACATATAGTACATGTTACCACCAGAGAGATGAACTGTATCTTACTGTACACATATAGTACATTACTACAGAGTAGATGAAGTATACTATACTTAACACCATATATGTACAGTACCTAAAGAGAGATGATGTATGATCTATACTGTACAAGCATATAGTACATTACCACAGAGAGATGAATGTATACTATACTGTAACACATTATGTAGCATTACTAATGAGAGATATGTAGTATATCTATAACTGTACACTATATCATACATTACCACAGAGAGATGAATGTATACTATAACTGTCACACTATAGTCAACATTACTACGGCTACAGAGAGTATGAATCGTATACTATACTGTAGCAAGCATATAGTACAGTTACCCAGAGGATGACTTTATACTAACTGTACCATATAGTAACAGTACTGAAGCAGAGAGATGAATGTATAACTATACTGCTACATTCACATTAGGCTACAGAAGTATGTACTATCTTACCAACCAACGAGATAGAGATGTAGTACCTATACTGTACACATATATACATTACCACAGAGAGATGAATGGTATACTATACTGTAGCACATATAAGTACATTACCATCAGAGAGATGATGTATAGATATCATATACTAGTAGCTATACACATAGAGGTTACATAGTACCATGTACATATAAGAGCGATGATGTATACTATAAAACTGTAACACATATGCTTACGCCAGTCAGTATGTACCACTGAGCAGATATAGAGATACACTACGTATGAATATACTATACTGTACCATATATACAATTACCACAGAGGATGATGTATACTATAACTGGTACCCATATAGTAATTACTCTACGAGAGATGATGTTACTATACTGTATACACATATAGTACCATTAACACCGAGAGATGAATGTATCTACTATACTTCACATATAGTACATTCACCACATAGAGATGAATGTATACTATAAACCTGTACACAATATATTACATACCACAGGAGATGACTTGTATAACATG